>JASVER010000011.1:15315497-15596397 GCA_030449065.1 Oceanodroma leucorhoa
TTTTTTTTCCAGCGCTGCCCCCGGGGAGGCGTACCGCTTTGTGTACCTGGGAGCTGTGCCCACCCCAAATGGCCGCGTGTAGGATGTGTAGGATGCGTAGGACGTGTAGGATGTGTGGGATGCGTAGGGTGGAGGGGTAGAGGAGCGACCCGAGACGGAGCCCGAGGGCAGCGCAGGGGTCTGGGGGTGTTTCCCAGCCCTGCGCGGCAGCCGGGAGCGAGGAGCTGTGCATCAGGGGCTGCAGCTCGGCGGGGAAGGCGCCTGCTCCCCTTGGTGCAAAGAGGCAGTAACCAGGATGTTTCGTAGCTGAACGCACTTAACGTTTAGGCTCGCTAAATGCGACGGAGTGTGTGGTTTGATTCTCTGCAGCGACAGCAGAGACGGGCTGTCCGTAGGACAGAGAAAGGCCGGGCCGAACCCTTGGTGGTGGGGGTGCGGGGGTGACAGGTGCTTTCTGGAGCGTGCCACGCTCAGCACTGCTCACAAACCGTTTGAGAGGTTAAGCAATGGTAGTGAAGACTCGATGAGGAAAAATAAAGGCAGCATGTCGGACCGTGCCAAGAGTTTCCTGCAGAACTGTATGGTAAAAACAGCAGTCGTGGTTGGAGCAAGCCCGGCCCCAGCTGAAGAGGGGGCTGGTGGTGTCACGGGGCGCGTGCTGCTCAGACGGTGCTCGTTTGGAAGGGGTGTGAGCGTACCCTCAGCTCCCTGCCTCCTGTTTGCTTATATTTTTCATGCATCTTTAATCCTTGCCCGCTCTTTCATCCTGCTCCCTCCGGGAGCACTTTCCTTGCTCCACTATCTCTGCGCAGCTTCACACCGCTTCTACTTCTGTGCTGTAATGACTCGCCTGAGCAATGTTTTGGTTTCATTCAATAGATGAAACCTTCCCTACCCCCACCCCTCTCACCACCTTCCTTCGCATCCGTGGCGCTGGCGTCTGGCCCAGGATGTGCAGTAGTCGGTCCTTACCCACTGACAGGTTTTTCTTCTGCTACCTTGCAGCCTTTCAGGGTGAGGAGCTGGTGCTTTAGTCTGCTGAGAGAGGAGGCGCTTTAGCTTGCAGTTGCATCAGCTTCCAGCTTTGGATCTCGGGCTGAGGTCTGTAGAAAACACACCTGGGTGCCATCCCTTGCTTCTGCCTTTGCTGTGAAGAGCAAAAGCTGTTGGATGGCTTCAATTTCCTTTCTTTTACGCGTTAGGAAGTTTGGGAACCTGGAGGCTGCTTACCGTTAGTGCTGGTGGTTGACCTGGCGCAGCGCTCGGGTTGTAAGCATGATGAGCAGGCGACCTTCAGCGCAAGGRCAGGCTGCACTGCCGCCATGGGCAGCAGCGTTCAAAGGCAGGAAGAGTGTAAGGGGCAGGTACAGTGAGCAATATAAAAAAAACACATTGTGCAACTTTGAAATGCCCTTGCTAAAGCACAGACTTAAATTCCCAGTGTGAAAAGCTAGAGGGAGGTGAGCAAACCCAGGTGCCTTTATGGTGCGCTCTGAARTATGAAAAAAATGAGGCAAAAAGTCTGTTTTGTGTTTATGCCTTTCAGATCACCATTAGCCCAGTGACAAATTGTGCCCCATAAAGACAGCAGCTCTTGGGCTCCTTCTGCAAGCTATTTTTCTTGGCAAAAGGCAAGATATAGCTATTTCTGGAACAAGCTCAAGCCTCTCAGACTTGTGGGCATAGGCAAGAAGCACGATGGTGCAGGTGCTSTCCAGAGCCCTTAAACTTTTTTGTCATAGCACAGGGAATTTCTTAAGGAAATTCCTATGAATGAGCTCTGCTTTTTCACAGAGTCTCTGATTTGAGCGTTTCCAGTCTGCTTTGCATAGTTTAACAGCTGCCCCATAAGGAAGAAACCACTATAGTTATTTTGAAGACACCTTGTTGGCATTCTCTGGTCTGCAGCTGTGCTACATTTCTGCTCTTCCTGACCCCCGTTGTGAGCTCTTTCACTCTCCATAAATTAGAAGCGATTTCCATGCAGTCAAGGCTTAAATTACAGTTAAGCAAGTGCTGTTCTATTTTGCCRGATCAGGCCCCAAAACATGCTGCCTGGGGCAGCGTTGAGGCTGCTTTGGAGCCGTAGAAGAGCAGGGTCCAATTCTYCCTGGATCCAGCAGGTTTTGCCCATCTCTGGTTGCTCAGATACTGTGATTTCCTTGTCTGAAACGTGATGCTGTGTAATGCTAACAAAAGCAGAAGCATGTGCAGCCCTCACTCCCTGGTACTGTGTACCACCACCTACAGAAGAGCTGTTTCCTTCCAGCCGGCAGCTCTCCCTCGGCTGAGAGGGGAAGACTCGAACAAACAGGCGCGGACCCTGGGTACAAGAGTCCCCACCATGGGTATACAGCAGGGGCGAGTTCCCAGGCAGAGGCAATACCTTTATGTTAAAACTTGGCCAAAATAGGTGCAAATCCCCGTACTGCTCTGCATAAGCGTGTATGAGCGTGGCGGGAGGAGGGAAGGTAGGAGTCTTGGGAGGGAACTGGGGAGTGACGTGCAGTGTGAAGGCAAGATAGTTTGCTTCCTGTGGGTCGGTAAGGAAAACAGTCTGTGGAAAAGGCTTTAAGAAAAGGCACTGAGGCCTTCACCTAGTTTTACCTCAACATAGCGTTCGTCTTAGATCCTGTCGTGTCTTTCAGAAGTACCTGAGGCATTGTTGGTGTTGGCAGGTGGAGACAGGGCTGATGGCACGGAACATAAGGGAGAAGCAGAAATGCCTGTGATGGTGTGGGGGTGAATTCAAAGCGCCAATATCTGTTTGCAGCTGGCTAGATAGCAAAAGGCAGATCTAATTCCCTCAGTGCCAAATGTGCAGAGCTACTGTTGTCCCTCAGCCAGATAATTGGGAGAGGAGAAATGATCCAAACGCAGCCAGCTATCTTTTTTCCCGTTCTTCTGGCTTTCTTTCACAGTTTTGGCTGTGGATTTTCACCCGTCGCTACATGTCTGTAGATAAATCAATCCTYGAAAACTCCAGTTCATCCTTTCTTGGGGCAGTTTCACTAGATACACACACTACAGGACCAAATAAYCCCTAACAACAGTCTTGCATGTCCAAAAAAGGACTTGTCCCAAGGTAAAAAGGCAGCAGTGCTTACATTTTCCCGGTAAGGAAAGTTCAGGCCCGAGTGTGAATTTCTCCAGGGACTGAAATCGATCATTGCTTCTGGGTTTAGAACAAATCCATGACTTTGCAGAACCACCACAGTTTTACAGCTGCTTGGTTTTTCCATGTGTAGTAGTCATTGGACTGTAGCTCTGCTCAGCCTCATGGTCATCAGCTTCGCTCCATYGCCCTGCGTTAGCTGTTTTCATGCGCTGCTTCTGGCTGCGTTGAAGCCTGCCCTTACTCAGAAGAGTTGTGGAAGATGCGCTCCATTTCTCAGCCCGTGGTTTGGGGGTCTTTTTGGTTACTGTTTAATGTTGTCAGTATTTGGCAGGAGCAAGACCAACAGTAATGCAGACTCCCCTAGGAAGCTGTTGTAGCATTTTGCTGTTACTCAGGAGGTCAGACTGGCTGCTCCTGGTACGGCCGTAGCTGTAACGGTGYGCGCTGTCATTGCGACCGGTGGCGTAGCGGGAGAGAGCGTAGGGGTCGGTGGATGTCCCTGTGCCAAGGCCCTGGGTGTGTGGAGGGGAGCTACAACCCCACGGTCTGCCTTCCAAATCTGTAGGCTCCTTCTTTTATCTATCTGTCAGAGAGTGGGTGTTTGATTTCAAATGGATCCTTTCATTTGTTACAGTGCTTCTAAACCAATGGGTTAGACAAGGTATTCAGAGAACTTACATGGTCGGGGAYGGGACTCTTTAGACTAACAGCAAAGGGCGTACAGAAATACATGACAGAAGATAGTGGTGGTGGGGATTGAGAGCAGAGCTGTAATAAATCAGTGGGGCAGTTACCCAAGGATGAAGTCTTTAAGCTAAGATTAGTTCTCTTTTTGAATGACAAGCTCTACAGAGCACAAGCTAAAAGCGATAAGACATTGCCTGAATGGCCTTCTCTGCCCTGGATTCTGCAGGGTAGACAGGGTGGTAGTGGTAGTAATGCTGCTTTCTTAAACAAAGAGGTATGTTCAGAAGGGCTACATTTGGCTTAAGAAAAAAAAATCAGAAGAAACAAATAAACAAACAAAACCCCACGTGAAACTCACTCTGCCCTYCTTCCCAAATAGCTGTAACTTATACTGTTGCTGTGGCTCATTCATTTCCAGGTCCATCACCAGAGCCTACTACAGGAACTCGGTCGGCGGACTCCTCCTCTTTGACATTACAAACCGCAGGTCCTTCCAGAATGTCCACGAGTGGCTAGAGGAGACCAAGGTGCACGTCCAGCCGTACCAGATCGTCTTTGTTTTGGTAGGTCACAAGTGTGACCTTGACACRCAGCGGCAAGTCACCAGGCACGAGGCTGAGAAACTGGCTGCTGCATATGGTATGAAGTACATTGAGACCTCAGCTCGGGATGCCATTAACGTGGAGAAGGCCTTCACTGATCTGACTCGAGATATATACGAGCTTGTTAAAAGGGGGGAAATTTCGATCCAGGAGGGATGGGAAGGGGTAAAGAGCGGGTTTGTCCCAAACGTAGTGCACTCTTCAGAAGAAGTGGTGAAATCAGATAGGCGATGCTTGTGCTGAGCTCTTCTAGTGAGGCAAGTGGTGATGAACTCTACTAACCAAACGTACTTTACTAAGTGAACTCAGTGTGACAGAAGGGAGAGCAACACTCCCGCTGTGAACAGCCTCCCACGTTGTTTTGGACACCAGAACAGAGCCCGGAAAGAAATGTTCTGTTCCAAATAACCTTTCAGAACTGGGGGCTGCAAACCTAAAGGAGAGTGAGTGAGGGTGCATGTAGATGTTGTAAGGAGACAGGAAGCAGAAATGAGGGGCTGCACGAGACAGGAGAGCGTATACAGAGCGCTGAGTGGGCTGGCACATGCCAGGGTACTGTACATGTCCTCTTCTAAGTAAATCCATAGCTCCATGCTGGGTATTGAAGCCACAGTTTGGATACTTTAGTAGTATGAGAAATGGACAGACAGAGAGAGAAAGAAAGAGGACATCTTGTTTGTGTCAGCTGTTCATTACCAGGAAGGTGTAAAGGCAGCACAGAGACCRTTTCCTCATAAGGCCAACTCCACAGGAAAAGTTTACTGACATGGTATGCACACTTCTGAATTTTCTTTCTTATGTTCTTGAACCTAGTTCGATAGCAAAGAATATTCTGTGGGATTTAAAGAGGGAAACAGTAGTTATTTGGTAATTAAAATTTAAATTATTCCCCCCCTCAATAGTGCTTTTCTTGCTGTGCTGAACTGGGATTCTAAGTGGCAACTCCGGCTCCAGTAGTAATTATTCAATGCATTTTTACGCATTTACTGCCTAGGTGAGTACCTTGAAAGTACCCTGAGTTCAGGGCTTTCCAAGAGAATTAAATGATCAAGAGCATAAAGAGAGCGCCATGTCCTCATATGTTATATCTTAAGGCTGGGGTGTTGCAGCCAGGTGGGACACACCAACATTCCTGTCTTGCTAACAGCACTGTGCTGACCTTTTGGGTGTCTCACCAGCCAGCGCAAGAGGCGGAATGGAAAGGAGGGGGGAAAAAACAAAACCCCAACAAAATAAAAAACTTGAAAAGCTTAACTCAGGTGCATCAGACATCCTAAAAGGTGAGATTTGCTTTTAAAGAAGTTAAATAGCATGGAAAGCAACAGCTTCCATCAGTACTTTCTGCTGTTAAAGTGTCATTTTCTTTCTTGGCATCTGTGGAAGAAGAGAACTAGCACTGGGAAGGAGGAGCACACAACAGAAGTGTCTGAGCAGGTGGAAAGGAAAGCCACAGGACAAGCTCAAGAGTAAAATTTCTTTTCCTCCGTGTTTTGATTTGACAAAAGAGGATCCGTCTCAGGTTGGTCATCATGGGATGGTAGCCGTGTTACAAAAGCTGTATGTAGGTGGATGTTTCTCTGGGAATGCCGTTCACCACTTTGAAGCGTTGCTTCCGCTGTTTTAACTTAAGCTTTTGAAGTGCAGCAGGGTAACTGTGCTCCTGTAGCAAACTAGGGAAGTTCAGCCTATTAAAAGCAAACAAACGAAACTATAGTGACTTTTTTTTAACTCGAGTTTGCAAGCTTTATACACCAAACTGCTAATGGGCAGGAGGGAAGGATTAGGTAAAAACCACAGGAAGCATCTAGTGTTTGATTTTAGGCCTCTAAGTAGAGAAGAATAAAATACTTGTTACAGCTTTTTAAGCTACCCCAGCTATAAAAGTGTGGGTCTTCTTGATTGCTGTTGAGTTCAGACTGTTTCTCCCTTTGAACCTGTTCTCACAGTTTGCAGCACGTGGGCAGGTCTGTATGAAGAAAAAAACCCTGTGGTTTCCATATTAAAGCTGAAAAAAAAACCCCACCAACCAACAAACCCAACCCAACAACCAAAACCCTGAAAATGAATAACATTTATGTTTTCAATGTTCCAAGAACAATTTCGGTTCCTGGGCTCTGCAGGGGCGCAGCAGGGAGGGCACTGCTAGCACATCAGAGGCAGGGAGCGGTGGCAACGGTCTGGCACCTTCCAGCCAGCTTGTCACTGCTAACCCCTGATCGCTCTTGGAAGGGCTATAAACGTATCAAAAACCTTGTGCTAAAGCCCAGTGAATTCCAGGCAGGTTCAGTTGTGGTTGAGTGCCCTGAAGATTAAAAAACAAACGAGAAAAAAAAAAAAAAATCGCTTTACAAAATCTCTTTGTAGGTAAGGAAAGCTGGAGAAGATTGGTGCGGAGAGTGCCGCAGGAGCTTGGCTGCCGTGGGCTCTCGGGGGCTGGCGCCAGTGGAGAGCGCAAGGTTTGCTCGGCCCAGGTCTGTTAGTCGTATTTTCACAAAGGCACGGCCAAACAAGTACGAAAGGGTCCGTTTCTTCATGCTCGGAACGGCAAGTCYGCCGAGCAACCGCTTTGGTCTTTCAGGGTCCAGCTGCTCACGAGGTGTGCCTCGGGTCGCCTGGCTGAGGTAGCAGAGCTGGAACGCTGCGTTAACGGCAGTTAGAAGTTGGATCCAACGGCATTTTAGCAATGGTAACATTCTCTTAATTCCCTGTGCAGGAACCTGGCCAGCAGGGGAAAGACAACTAATATTTTATTTAATGGGTTTTGGACCTTCCCCTTTACTGCTCCCAGAGAGAAATTCTAGAAAGCCTAAATAAGTAAGTGCATTCAGGCCTTCATAGTAAATCTTCAGTTTAAAAATACAAGTGATGTAATTCTAAAGAGGAACAGTACAGAAGAAAATGTACGCAGTCTTAACTACTTAGAGGTAATAAATGGTTATATTAAACGATAGAGAAATCATTATATACATCTTTTTCTAATTCCTTGCATTTTCTAGACACCTTATTAAAATATAGGAAATGTAGATTCATCTGTACAAAATTTGGAATGTTTTTTCTAAGATGAAGAACTTATAGGATATGCTAAGAATTCTTTTCTAACAACTGGTTTTAATGCTTTGACTTCTAGTGCAAGAAGGATTTAGGGAAATCAGAAGGTGATACCTTTCACAGGATAAAGGTCAGGAGCTCTTTTACTCTAGGACAAAAAAAAAAAAAAAGAAAAAGCTAACTTTCTGTGGTCTCTACCACATGTTAAAAACAATCTGCATGTTAGATTGAAATTGCTCAGAACCTCCAGCATAAAAGCATACTATACACTTTCCTCGCTTTCTGTTATGCACTGTAACGAAGTGTGAAAATAATGCTGTATGTAGCTGTCTGTACGTGACTGAAAATATGCTTGTATTTAGCAAAATGGTTACTATGTGATAATGTGAAATTTAAAACTTGTAAAGAAACTCTGGTGGGTTTTTTTCTTTCCCCCTCCCCATTCTTTATCAGGAAGCTGTCCWCTACCTGTGCCACTTCTGTACCTCGGCCGTAACTGAAAGTCTAACGCGGGCTGGCTCAACAAGCAGCGGGCACTCTTTGCGACGGTACCCACTAGACATTTTTCTCTGAAGGCCCACTGCTTCGATCTTCCACACCAGCCACCTGCCTTGCTGAGAAAAAACAGTGCAACCATAGAAACACCGGCCATTCTAAAACAAACCAAAAGAACCCAAAACAACCCCCCTGCTCCCTGCGGTAGGGCCTTTCGCAGCAGCAGGCAGGGCTGGTGTCAGAGCAGCTAAACCAGCTTCTGCACACCAGCCTGTTCTTAACCTAACAAAGACTTGACAGCAAAGCACAGAGCGATGCTGGCCAAGGATCAGTCACAGGGATCTGAGTTCTTGTCAATGAGTTTTGTTTTGGGGTTTTTATTTACTTTGTATMAAACAAACAAAAAACCACCCAAAACGAGTTATGATGGCCACAGCTGTCTCCCATCCCCCCCAAGCCAGGTACCTTTTGGACCTACTGAGCAATTCCAGCTCTGATGCTGTCACCCCGCCCCCGCTACCCAGCATTAGGTCATCGGCAGTCGCACACAGCGCTTATTTTGCTCGTGCAGAAATGCTTAACTCGTCATTTCATTGTGCGCAACAAAGGCTGGCAATCGCTGCCTTCGGACCAGCCGGAGGGAGGGGGGGAGCGCGCTTTGGCCTGTTGGGATCTCATTAATCCAAATTGAAGAGAAAATTGCAAATCAGGACGAGTTTGCAGGTGCCTTTCCTGACATTGCTGATGCTCTTAAAAACAAAGGGAGAGAAGCAGCCTGCAGTCGAGCAGCCCCACGTTCAGCCTAGAGTAGCAGCGGGCAGACACCTGGTAGGCRAGTAATACATGAGATCTGAACGTGTCTCTGCTACGGCCGAAGTACAGACAGTATCGCCCTGCAGGGAAGGTACGGATGTGCCCAGCCCWGGTACTGACTTGTGACGGATGGTGAGGATTTACCTGTTTTATGCCCATCCCGGCAGCTCTTACTCTTTCACAGCCACACTGCTGTCACATCGGTTGCTTGTATTCAYGAATTCAGATGTGCTGACTCACGCTCCCCAGTATTCAGCAGCTCCACTTTTCACGTCTGCTGCTTCAACTGAATTTTTCCAACCCCCTTGCCCCCAATTAAGGGAGGGAGACATTATAAAAGATCACACATTAGATTCATGACTTCCTCACACAAAGAAAGATGCACAAAAACAGGTGTTTGCCACAACTGTTTAGTTTTACTATTTTAATATCATGAAATAAAAGTACAAAAAATTTACAGGTATATTGTTTCTTACATGAAGATCGAACAGTTAACATTTGTATTTATTTTGCAGCGAAACCTGTATTCTCAGTCACAGAATGTGAATATTAGCCACTGACATCACCACTGAGCATTTCATTTTAGAACGAAACTGCAGAGGTAAAAGGCAACAATCTTGCAAGGCTTCGTAAGAACAAAAAAAAATACTCCACCTGTTCACACCAGAAGTCATGCTTCAGTAAACCATCCTTATCTAATACAGGTTTCACCACCTGGGAGGCTGAGAGCGTTAAGACATTTGAAGTGGACTAAGGGATCGTAAATAGGGGGCTTCCTGTTTACAGGCTATCAGCATTTTGGTGTCCTCGTTCAACGCATTTGCAAAAACAAGCATGTGCGCACACGTATGAAGAAGAACGGGGTGAGATCACCTGCAGTCTTGACATAGCTTGTGCTGTTTACTCCATTTACCACTCTTCTCTGAAGACAAGTCACRAACTGTTGTATGTAAAGTGCTGAGAGTTCAGTAACAGGCAGTTAACTAACCAATAATGATTAAAAACAAGTTTATCCAAAGTGGATATCCAGGAATGCTTGCAGATTGATGCTGCCAATTAACTGACTGAAACAAAATCCAAGACTTCACTGTATTTTTTGTTTCCTAGAACATCACAGCTGTATGTCTTCCCAGCCCAAGTTGACTGTAACTTCATCAGCTGTACACAGAGATGAAAAAGTAAACCCCTGCGTTACCTTAATCCGCTAAAATGCCCGACTCCATTTCATACATGCCCCTCAACTTTTCAGACAAGCTTTCAGGTAGAAATTTATTTATGACAGACTGCTCTGATCAAAATACTATGTCCTTTCCTGGACCGGGTGGTGCCTTTTCAAAGAATTCATTTCATGAAGCATGCATGAAACCAAATTTTGAGTTTACAAATAAATAAAATGGTGCTCGCCATTAGTTTTTATATATTTTACCATTTACTGAAATGCTTAAAGTAACTTAGTCCCTTAAGAATGAACTTGGGGGTGTTTAAATAAAAAATATTTGGAAATTGAAACCACATTTGAAATTGGCAAAACTATGCTTTGTTTTTGGAAGGGTCTTGCTTGTTTCTTCTCTTTACATCCCAATTATAAACTCTAGCCATATCTGAGGGTKTGGAATTAAGGAAATACCTCACACATTCAGAAAAGAAAAAAGAAAGAAACAAAAAAAAGGGGAAAAGCAGGTTATACAGTTGGCCACACTTCACTTACTTGTAACAGTCAATATAGAAACCATKTAATGAAAGAGCTGACTTGGTGCAAAGCCTTAACACACAGAAATACTAGTAACTGTTAATAACTGCAGTATTTATACCATTTATTTAAAAACCTTCAGAAAGATATTAGAGAGAAACACACTTTTAGTTTTACTTACAGCTACTCTCTTCTGATTTCAGTCAACCTGCCCATAGCAGCTGTATTTGCCTGTTYCAGGCATCCATAACTTCCTGCAGCACTAAGATAGCTTAAGCACAACTTGAAAAACCAAGTAGTTGTGCCTTCATTTACTGAATCTAATGCTACTAAATCAATGCCAGTTGATGGCTACCCTCATCATTAAAATAGTTTTTAAGTATAAAAAAAAAAAAAMCCCACACGTCTGGAAGGGGTTCATGATAGTATAAAGAAAGAAATAAAAAGTTAAGCAATGCCTAAGCTAGCACCAAGCTTGCTACAGTAGGGCTTGTTGCTTGGGGAACACTGCATTGGCAGCTGATTAGCAACAGCCCGAAGAACAATATTCGTACGCTCTACAGAGGAAGGGAAAGTTGCTTTGCTTTGAAATGGCCTCCTGGCCATCGATCCACAGCACCGATCCTCGCTCCCAGTCTAGGTCTGCAACCACCGCCGTGGGTTTCACGGGGGCCCAACCGCAAACGCAGGCTTTGCTACATCTAACACACCAGCTCAGCGCTGGAAACACACTATCCCCTTTCACTGCTAGAAAAGGTTCAGTTCCTGGAGTGCGACAGAATTTTAAGGGCAGCCAGTCTAAGATAAAAACATGCCAGGAAATGGTAATTACCTGTATGTTAGCTTTCACATACAGCTCTTCCCCCCGCAMATTAAAAAAAAAGGATACTGACTTCTGTAGTGGTGAACTGATCTCTAAGAAAATCCAGGTCTTCCTCTAGAAGATCAAGGTTTCTTGTGGCTGTTGACAAATTCTTCTCTAACAGAGCCTGAGCTTCATCAATATCATATTCAAGCATCACATTGGCCTAAAAAAAAGAAAGATTGATAAAAGCTTTACTCTTGCATTGTAAGGAATAAGCCATAGCAGGCTTATTTCAGGCTGTGTTTTATAACTTATCACATTAACAAAAGGCTGTCCTGACAGGCCAAGACAACAAAGATTCAGGACGAGCAATGCCAGAACCCACTTGAGGCCTCCACCGCTTCAGTAACTGAGTAATAAATCCCTCTAGTGACTTAAAAAAGTTCTCCTCCTATAGCTAAGCAACAAGGGATTTCTCTCCCTGTGGACTGCATTCAGCCTTTCAGGTATCAGTATCTCATCTTCGCCATATTTGAAAAGCGTGAGCTTCTACATTTCTTAGCAGCACCTTTCAAGTGTCACAGAACTCTAGAAACAATTTTTGTTGGATTCAAGATTAACCTTAGGATCTCTGTGTGGAACACTGACAAACAGCCCAATGGCATTGGTCATTAACAAGAACTATTACAGGTATTTAAAGATACAACATGTATAGAAGTCCTATCCTATACTGTGGTGGTTTTTAATCTACAAATCTTTATTTCAGTAAGAAGCTACCACGTGAAGAGATAAAAGAGCAGTATCAAGTGAAGATGCACCAATGAAGTTTTGTCCCATTCAAGAACCGTGCTTTGAGCAGAGCCACATACTACTAACTAGACATGATCCCAGGGAATGCTCCACAGAGCTGCAAGAGTGAGATAAGCCATTCTTCTTTCGTAACAACTGGAAGACATAGTTTCCCCAACAACAGTAATACGCATAGCCCAACATGCAGACTGTAAGCAACAAGGAGGATAAAGGCAGAAGGCCAAGAACACCTAAATATAATAAATTGTTTGTGGCATTTCATCATAGCTATTCTGTATGAACCATCAATAGGATGAACGTTCTCTGATATTCTGTTACAAAATAAACCTGGGAGGCTCCATGGAAGTCAATGTTTGTGAATTCTGAAGAAAGTCTCCTAAAAGAAACAGGTATCAGATAAACCTTCTCTTTTTATGACAGAAAAGAAGTGGGAGAGGTTGGGAGTAACTGCCCAATCAGTCTGCATGCMGCAGGTGTCGACAATGTTTCTGTCCTAACCAAGTGGTTTTGTTTGGCAGCCAACATAGGGATTTGAGAACATCTGGGATTTAGAAGTCTCAAAATAAACATTAGCAGGTTATCTCCACACATAAGGAAGCCTCTGAATACATAATATCCCAACCTGATATCACTTAAGTACTTAGAAATCTGTGTTTTGAGCTCTGATCCCACCAGTCTTTAGCGCAAATTCTACTCTCAATGCTGGCAGGTACCTGCAAGTAACAGAAATCCCATCTTTCCCGAAAAACGTGCATGAAAAGGGCAAGCAAGATGCTAAATACAAATAATGTAGAGAAGATGGGAAGCTACTTGCCAACCAAAGTTATTTTGCTGGGCACATTCCCATCCCAGGCAATGCTGGATGGTAATTTGAACCACGAAGTGATAGAAGTGATGAGGAAAACATTCACAAATATGCTTTTTGGAAAGAACAATCCAGCAAAATTACAATTCTCTGAAGCCTTACTGTTCAGGCACCAAAATCAAACATGAAACCTTCACTAATACGTTGAAATTGTCTTGTTGGGTTTGCCCTCCTGACAGGACACGGCTCCACTATGTGCACATGCACAGAATTATGCCCATAGGCACTAGAAGTACAGATGAGACAGCGATGAACCCTGTCTTTTATAAGCCTTTTGTAAGTTATTTAAACAGTTTCAGAGAAAGTTCCATTTTACTTACCCCCAACCACAAACAAACTTTATCTGTAGGAGGAACTGAAGCTTTGCAGTAGAGATTATCTGCCAATAAAAATCTGGTTTCCATTGGATTTGTGGAATCCTTAAGACAAATGATAAAACTTAAAATTGCTATTTTCACTGGAAACTTATGTCAAAGACATAAAACTTACAGTAAAGAGCACACTTTTCTGCTTTTTTGCCATTGATACAGTATTAACTTTGGTGGAACTCTATGTCATTTTACTTCAACATTAAAGTTACAGCTCCAAGAATAAAGCATTTTAAAAAGATATATTTAAAAACAATATAGAAATCTCTATAAAGAACAGAGATGAAGTCAAAGCTTAGCTGCCATCTATACACTATTAAATGTGAAGTTTGCATTACAAACATTAACTTTTTTTGAACTAGCTTTCAAAAAGTACTACATACCTTTAAAAACAATTCTGTTATTTATAAAGGCATATTAAGTGTGCTCTCCAAAACATTTCTTGCAATGTGTTCTGTTAGGGTGGAAAGGTAGTTAGCTTTTCTCATACTCATTAGATATTCAAAATAGTTTACCTTTTTCTTCTGCATGTGTTTTAAAATTTCTAATGTCTGTTTAATTTCAGGAATCTGACTTTTTAGCCTGTGAATTAACAACAGTCATAATTTATTATTTTACAGAGACACAAAGTTTCCTAAACAAGTGATCAGTTTTATCATACAATCCAACCTCCATTTTAAAACTTGAAACTCTAACAGCTTTCCAGGCTTACAAATGCAGATTTGAAAGATACTGCATGTAAAGGCAGCTCAGCTACAGCTTCACCTGCCTCTTACCATACTGAGGCTCACTGGTTTTCTGAAGCAGAGCAATACATACAGCTTTCAAACTGGAACAAACACGTATTAACAGTAACAGATACCTGTTTGCTAAAATGGTCTATTTCTGCAAATTCCTGATCTCCCCGGAGGACAGGGAAACCTCAGCAGAAATACAGATAAAAAACACTGTAGGTAAACCAAAACAAGTATGTTTCTTCTGAGGTCCACAAACTATTCTAACAAACAGTTCAGAGCTGCAAGACTTGGYGCTGTTAAAACGAAAGCTCTCTCCGGAGTTCAGGGCATCCCCCTCCTCGACAGCCCTTGCAGCAGCAGCAGCCTCGCAGAGGTGCCGGGACCCCGCTGGCCTCCCRGCCGCCCTCCGCCGCAACCAGCAGGCTCAGGCAGCAGTGACTGCCAAAGCAGGCCTCCAGGTGGAAACTATGAGGGATATTTGTCCATGAAAGAAGTTTAATCTAAATAAAATAGTACTTGAAGCTTTGATTTTAGCTTTTAAAAACTTGCTCCTTGCCGAGCTTCAGATCAAGACTGAAGCTACTGAAGAGAGATGAGATCACTAAACAAAAGTTACAGGCTTGATACAGTAGTCATTTGACAAAAACATATTCTTATTTACACCAGGYTGACAAAATCTAAGAGACTACATAGCAGTACTTTTTGGGCTTAAAGGCTAAGRACCAATTCAGCAATACTGTAAATTCTTTTGCTGTAATTCTCAGGAAGAGGAAAGAAAAAAAGCTGGGCTTTCCTGAAAGTCCTGCAAATATTAGTTCTCCTAACATCAACTTTTTACTTCTTGGGATGTTTAAAAAAACTACTTATTTTTWAAAAAATAGAACTGTGCTAAACATTTTCCAATTCTGCAAAAATTATGACTTACCTCCTTTTCTTTTGAGCAAGATTAAGTTCCAAAAATTTATACTTCTGATACTGCTCATCCAACTTCTTAAGAACTACATCTGCTGTCTCATTTCCAGGCTGTTTCATAAAAGAATCTACATCTTCCTTTAAGGGGAGAAAGAAACCCTCAATGTTAGAAGAGTTTTACAGAAATGCTAGACACAGTCATGCTATCATCTTACTGCAACTAAGTCTAGAGGGGTTTTTAKATGTAAACAAACTACTTTTTTTTTCTGGAGTGAAGTAAAAAATCATTTTGTTTCCTTTCTTAGTTAGTCACCACTTCACTTCCCCTCCCCCCTTTTTTTTGGTAGAGAACTACAGAATCGGTGCAAGAATTAGTTCATAACCATATCTGCTAGTACCTTGTTAGTGGTGCTTTCAGTCCTGGCCGACGTCAAATGACACCTAACGGGGATGGATATCCTCAGACCACAGCTAAACTTTGGTTTCCTATGCGTAAAGCAGGGATAATGCTTCTCTGTGGCTAACCAGATTACGAACTATTTAGGATAAGACTGATGAAGGAACAGAATCACGGCCTGATCAAGCATGTTGTGGCAGAGAAAGAGGCACACCGGGGGAAAACTGTGGTATCTGCTCAGGCAGGCTTTCTGGTAGTAAACAGCTTGTCTTCAAAAGCTCCTTCTATAGCCAGCAGGAAGCCACGGAAACCTCTAGAGAACAATTCCAGCCAGTCCTACCGTCGACTGAAAGAGTAGCCAGAGAAGACAGGCCTGAGCAGGCCAGGATGCTGACCTCTGCAAGTGCCTCCTTCAGACTCCCAGGAAGCAGTTCATCTGCCTGCGGGCAACGTTCTCAGCCTCCTGAAAGGCACGTCGGGCCAGAGATCAACCACGCGTTTCTGACCTTGACAACATTTACCTATGTATAATTCAAGATGACCACACTTGTCCACTGCGGTAGTTCTGTCCTTATTTGTCTACATAGCTCTGTAAAATCTGATGGAAGCCTACCATAGGCCTCTTCAGCTTCTCCTTTTTAACTAGGTGTTTCCATTCCAGTAGTTTCACATCAGAAAAAGACTATGAAACATTACTAAGGTAGTATCAGACATACAGCTAGTTCCCTTCATTATGACTCCTAAGCTCTCTTGGCTAAAGAAACTTACTGTGAAATTACTGAACCTGGTAAGAAGCCACCCACCGCCCTTATCATTAAGGAAATCTGCAGTAGAAATATGAACTCCACAACAGACCAGCAGGCAGCATGATCTGGTGGTACAACAGAACTCAAGAGACCACATTTCAGACTAACTGCCCAAGGAACACCTTAAGCTACCTCACCGACAACAGAACGAGAAGCATCCCTGCCTCCTGATGAAGCCTGTAGAGAAGCTTTAACAAAAAAACCCAAGGATTAGATTCAGGCAAGTGTTGTAGAAGTGAGGCCTGAGGATGTCCTGAAATGAAACTCACTCTTGTGGAAGCTGTTCTGCTCATGTAAATCACCCAAGACAGAAAGAAAAAGCAGGTGGGCAACTCACCCCGCACACTGCCCAGCACCCCACCTCTGCCTCAGCTGATGTCTGTTTGTACAGACAGACAGAACAGAACCCAAGTCCTCCTGAAATGGAGACGCTGAGAAGTGAATCCAGGCCCCCTGTATACTGGCAATCTCCTCCCACTACATAATGCCCTAGTCCAAGGCGGGCTCAGATTTACCACCAGGTTTCCAACTGCAACTTTTGGCCCATCTTACCCAACTGCAAGGCTGAGACACGGTCACTTCTTTAAGCTTGAACAGAACAGCTTTGTAGCAAAGCTGGGTGTCAATGCTATTAGGATCCCTGCTTCGTGGTGTGTCACACAGCATCTCAACTGCAGAACTACCTTACAGGTTCTGCAAGGACCTGCCAAAACTGATCTCTATCTTTTTAGGAAGAAAATTCACTGGCAAAACACCACAGCTGTATACTGGAAAGGCAACGCAGTCTTTGCAAACTTCAAGCCAAGCGACACGAACACTCTGTAGAAGCCCTGACAGAGCAGGATAGCACATTCCCATGCGGGCTTATGTTTATCTTTTGAGTGATGACCTAAATAAAGAGCTGCAGGCACTCGCTCTGCTTCTGCGGAGAGCTATCATCACCTATGGGCATATACAGAGAACATGACAAAAGAGACGTGTTTTCAGATTTGCATCCCCTGTCCTCCCGCTCACACGCACGCTAAGGCAGGCAGAATAAGGAAGGCATTTTATTTGGAAACATCTGGACAACGACTTCAAAGAAAATAGAGTTGCAAGTCCTATTTGGAGTGTTTTTTAAACTCCAGTGAAACCCTGAGTTAGTGCTTAATGTCACTTGAAATCTGGAAAGGCACAAGAATCCACAGATCGATGCCTTATTAAGAAAAGGTATCTGCCATGAACTGTTTGAAGAGCCTTTACTGAATCAAGACACGTAAAGAAAACATCTCTGAAGACAAGATTCACAGTAAAACTGCCCATGTAGCACGTGGTGGGGGGAATGTCAAGCAAGTGATCAGGAAGTCTCTATCATCATGATAGTATACAGTGTTTTTGAAACAGAAACCTATTTTCTGAAGAAAAAGCCTGTAATAAAAACCAGCCTCAAGACACTAGTATTTTCACTTTGTGGAGCAGAATACCATTAAAAACTTCTTAGCATATGCTTATTTTGAATAAAAAAGTCTATCTTAACACCTACATCCAAGTACTCTAAGATCATCATCAACGATTTCTTCTGCAGACACATCTGTGTTTGATTAGAGCACCTCTTAAAACTAAGAATTAGGGAACTTCAGTGGGTTTTAGATGCAGACATAAGGTCTGTTCAGTTCATAAGAACTGAACAGAAGCACGGAAGTAAGTCACAACCCCCAGAACTCTCCCAGGTCGCATGGTACAGCACACGAGATACTTCAGACACAAGTATCAGAAGGGAACAACATGGAACCAAACATGAACTGCATCGACAGCTACCAACGTGAAGACGAGGGATGTGACAGACACCCTCAGAGTGTTTGCTGAGGCTGGTTATCTCTGCCAGCGTGGCCACCTCCACTGCAGAGTCCGCACAGACCACRAGTTCTCCTCTGTCACGATGATCGAGGTCTCGCAGGGCAGCTGAAGCCACGGCCCTTTCCTTTCGCTTGTGTCTATATTAGTCTCCCATAAGGGGGTGGAAGGAAGTTAGCTGCAGGCAGCAATGGTTTTACATCCCAGTAAGATTTGCCAGACCCCAGTAACTGTTAAAGAACCTTAAAGAAAAAGTAGGATCTGGATGCGCTGAAAGCAAGCGTACTGTACCCGTTTGTTCAGGACCTATGCCCTAGCAAGACACATAGGTAATACAAGCACTACACCTAGAAATACCAAAATGCAAGTCAAATCAATTTATTTCTGTAAGAACAGTCATACCTGATCAGTCCAAAGAGCTCTAATAAAGTCCAAGAATATCTCAGTAATAAAGCAGGACAATAAACAAAGCATTCAGGGCAGACATGTGATGTTTCAAGATGACACCAAGGCAGCCAGGTATAGTCAGTGTGATCAATACTTATTGATCAAATGAAATAAAGTAGCAATCAAGACAGCACACCAAGAGCTAGCTTATAGCAGAAAGTGAACAACAGATAATTTTGACATTACGTCACTGTATAAGTTGATGAATTCTTCTTTTCAACCAGTCAACAGAATTATTAAACGCTTGGTAAATCACTTTTTAAAGTCGGATAAACAAGTTCAGCCTGTTTTCCGAAAGACACGCATTTGTTAGTTTTCGAGAAGTCGGGAAACCTAGCTGGACACCGTGGTCGCTTCTGAAGAGTGATTCTGCTCAACAGTCAAGAACTAGATCACGAGAGGAAGCTGCAGGGAAAGGCGCTAGGGATGCAGTACAGCACTATCTGAGATGAAACAGAAGTGGCAACGCTGTGCTCCGTGCGGGAGGAACCACGGCTTAGTACGACTGACAGGAGGGTTCATTCATAACACGCTCTTCATTGGCAAGGGAGCTGGCCAGTCAAATAACGTGATAATGCTTAAAACGGGGATTCGAGTTTGCTGTAAAATGTATTAATGCTTAATAACGCCAAGACAGAATCCAAATAAAGCCACTCACCCCATGAACGTCCCCAGGACTGAGGCACCCCCCGCCCCCGGGGCACAGGACCCTGCCCGGTTTGGAGGGAAGAGAAGCCCTCCGGCACGGGGCTGTCTCAGGCCGACCGCAGGACGGCGGGCAGGGCAGGGCAGGGCAGGGCAGGGCAGGGCGGGACAAACCCGCTGGGCGCGGGTGGCCCGGGGGGGCGGCGGGGACGGGAGGGCGCCGCAGCCCCCCCGCCTTGGTGGGGCCGGGCCGGCAGCACCCGCTGAGCCCCACGGCCCAGCGGGGCGGGCCGGGAGGGGCGGCCCCGCCGCCTTCCCCGCCGCCCGCGCTCCCTCAGGCACCGCCCGCCCGCCCGCCGCGCCGCCGCAGGTGCCGCCTCACAGGGGCCGGGCCCGGCTGCCGGAGCGCAGCCCCCCCTCCCCCGCCCCAGCCCCCCGCGGGGCGCGGAGCGGCCCGGCCGGCGGAGCCGCCGCTCACCACGAAGACCGCCTCGGGGATGCCGAGGGGGCCGCGCTTCTCGCCCGCCGCCGCCTCGCCGCACCCCGTCTCGCTGCTGGTGGCCGCCGCCATCTTGGGGAACCGACGGTGCGTGCGCGGCCGACGCCGGGACGCCGGAGTCGTACGTCATCACGTCAGCGCCGAGCTCGACCCCATCCATTGGCTGTCAGGCTTTGAGTGGCGCGAGGGCGGAGGCCGTCCCAAAGCGTCGCCCATTGGTGGGCTGGGGCAGGGGGCGGGCGGGGGCCCGGCCATGGCAGCTCCCGCCGGGCCGTGGCAGCGCGGCCCGGGCCGCGCCGCGGGGCCGGAGCAGGGGGCGGCAGGCGGCGGGGGAGGGCGCTGGCACCTCACCCAACCCCGCCCTGCTGCGGGGGGCGGCGGCGGCTCAGAGCGCCCTGCTCGGCCCCGGCCCCCGCCGGCAGCCCGGGCGGGGAGGAGGGAAGGGGGGTGCTTGTTCCGAGCGCTCCCGCTGCCGGCGGGGGAAGGACAGCGCGGAACAGGCGGGTCAAGCCCCCGGACTCCCCCGCGTACTGTTGCCGGCTGGTGCTTCATCACCAATAGGAACCTTACGGCTGGCAGTGACACAGCAAGAATTAGTTATTAATTATTAGCTCAAGCTCCTCCCTGAAAATAAATCCCTAGGAAATGAAATAAAAAAGCAGCTATTAAACATATTGGTCTTCAAGGCTTCTAATTTAGAAATAAACATCTGCAGAAGACAGATCTTGTTAGCATGTCTTCATTTCAGCACTCTGCTGAAATGGTGACTGGTTAAGAAATTAACTTTAAGCAAGGTAAACCAAAACTAAAACGCCTTCCCAGAAACCAAGAATGCCCGCCCAGAGTCATCACAAGGCTTGGGAGCAGCTACAAGCCATGAACACTCCACAATGAAACGTTTTCATGCTGTTGATCTCTGGTCTTGAGACTTTTTACATGGCAACATTCCGATCTAAGAAATCCACCCTTACACTTCCTACACTGCAGTGACTCTACAGGTACAAAATAAAGAGAAAGCCRAATATTTAACTCTGTGTCAGTTAAGGTCTATTTCCCACTCAGATGGAGGCGAGAACCTGAAGTCACCCCCATGTGATACAAACAGCTCCATCGCCCCCTCAATCAAGTCCAATTACCCTGCACAGGAAAAACCAATCACTGCTTCCCAAAGGAAAATGGCATCGAAGGAAATCTTGTCAACTGATCAAGTTAAGCTACACTGWTAATTTGAATAAGGCATAATACCCCATTAAATGTAAATGCAGAAGAGTAACAAACTAATCAAGCATCCTAATTCAGCTGTTGCTGTATTACAGAAGGCCTTAAGCCTGAGAACACATTAAAGAATGATCACATACACACACACACCTTGCATGTGCCAAAGTTTATTTTTTTCCAAAACTTGTTTCATCAAATAATTGGATATGAGCAGTTTTTAAAAAACAAACAGTTTGTGTATTAACAAATTGTGAAGTTCCACAATTAAAATATCAACACAGCCAGTCTTGTGCTTAGGCTTCTTTTTAAAAAATTATTAATTCATAGAACACAAACCCTCAAAATTTTTTTCCAGTTTGTGGCTAGTATATTGTCCACACATTCTGTATTCTTATAAAATGAAGGAACTCATGTAAAGGAACAGCTGTACAAGAATACATCTGAAAAAAAGCCTGAACAACCTAAATTATAGTAGCTCCTTTTAAATAAATATCCAATAAAAGGCACAAACCTGTCATGGGGAAAAACATAACATACAAAACAAGACCTATTAAATAAATAATGTAAAGTGTGGGTTGGGGTGAGGGAAATCTGTTCCAGCACCTATTTTGTCATTTCTCCAAGATGAAATTCCAGCCAAACATCTGGTAAAGGACTTAATCACAAGGATACGTCTGAGATATACTGAAGGATCTGATGTTACAGTTCCTGTTGTAACTGTACCAGTCACTACAATCTCTTTAAGTAAGTGATTGTGAGACTCTGCGTAAAGTAGTGATGCAGTGATGTATATATCAATGACAAGTCAAATACATCTTCAGAGTAATAGCAACAGGTTTTCTATATTCCTAGCTATCAGTAATGTATAAATGATAACATGTACAGTTTCCGTTGCTCAAAAATATAATCTTTTAAACGGAAATAAATGACTGATACACAGTGCCTTTAGATGTTGTCCTTACAATACAAACTACCCAAAACAAAGTTCTCCTTTTTATGTACAAATTAAGCACCGATCCACAGTGCATACTATTCTAATTGTAACCCCACCCTCCCTGCCACACATGAAAAAACCCAGATGGGGATACACCCTGTATTCGATCCTGTAGTCAGGTTTTTTTGTTGGTGGTTTTTTTGTGTGTGTGTGGTTTGGTTTTTTTAAACAAAAGTCTGTTTGTTATTTTTACCATAGTATTCCACCACTACGTGCACAGAACTGAGATTTCTCTAGCACGTGTGTCCAAAATAATAATAATACTAAAAAAAAAAAATCAGTAACTTCTTGGAGGCAAAGTCAAACTATACCTAGAGAACATTAGAAAACCCCAGTTATTTAAAAAGAGGTACACTTTCAAGTCCAACAGGCCTAACACAAGCAACCCTTCCAAATTCACCCAGAAGTTATCCTGTGGTACATCCCATGAAAGACAGCCTCCCTGTAGCAGCATGAAGTCCCAACAGTTAGGCTTGAGTGACCCAGCGAAGTACAATAATGCAAAGCGCACAGCATACTTCAAGTCTTCCTCCTTGTTCAGACAAACATGGAGGGACATCTTAGTTACCTGCTTTCTGAAGTATTCAGAACAGGATTCTGATCAAACGAGTTGGAAGGAAACAAAAGGGAAAGTCACATTTACATATACCTCTCTTCAGTGTTTTACTAATCACAATTACTATTTGCAACTCTCGCCGGCTATTAGTTACCCTCAAAAACAATCTTTGTCTTCAAAGTGTTTTTTTTGGGGGGAACAAGTTCTGAGTCATAAAAGCCTTTACAGCATCCTAAGTCCTTGGTTTTTTACTTCTAATGTATGCACTATGTTATTTAAAACACAGCACTCTGCCATTTTATGTGTTCCAATATGTGCACAAGGAAGAGGTTGGCAAAAAGCAGTCCTGTGCACTTCTGTGCAGAGAAGTGTGTAAAGCAATCTTTTCTTCATAAGGATAAATCTGAAAGCCGTGTTTTAATGTATCAAACATTCTGAACGAGACTAAAAAAAGGTAGCTTATAAAGTTTTTAGGATGTACTTTGTGGCTGTTTCTCCTTTTTTAATACTAAATAAATTGGTATCRGACAGCTTTGCTACAAGAAAGCCTACCAAAGAACCATTAAAAAATCCAGAGCAGATCAGTAGTGCAAACTATACCTAGTACTAAATCCATTTCTGAGCGAAGTACATTCCAGATATTCAGAATGCTCTGCAMTAAAGCTATAACAAATATATACTGTTTGCCAGGCATTTATTTGCATATTTTATTAAAATAACTGATTATTACTTATACAACTCAGTATGAGAAAAAGACCTAACAGCTTACAGTGCTAGAAACTGCCTGCTTGTCGCGCCCTCAGCTTTGTCATTAATGCCCAGACATTTATTACTGTATGTACTGGTCTAATTTGAACTCAAGACTTTTCAATGCTGGATAAATCAATGGAATTCACTATTTCTTAAACAGTCCCCTCAAATCAATGACCCATTCTAAATGGCATCTATTCCCTTTCATGTGGAGGGTAACTACAGGCACTGRAGAACTCATTGGCTTGAAATTGTACAATTGTTCAACCCAATAAAGGTGGATTAAAGCTTGAAGCCCTCTGTAATTCAAACTGAAACATTAAATTACCATATACAGGTCCAAATTCTTTTAAAAATCAATGTACTTTCAGAAACTCTGAGTTTCAAATTTCTGCAAGGTTACATTTCCCAGGAAGTTAGTGGTTACAGATTCCAAGGGTTGGGGKKTTTTTTTATTTTGGGKTTTTTTGAGTTGTTTCACTTGGCAAAAATATTTCTATAGGGTTAAGAAATACTACTTTTGCACTCTTTGGACAGAATTAAGCATTTAGAAAAAGAGAAGGCTTGTTCCCATTATGAGGAAAGTCCTGTATTTTAGAAGTTCTCTACAGGACAGTTTGACAAGATTCTCAGGCCTATTTGCATTTATAGTGAGAGCCAGAGGCATTTCTGCAATTACAGACTCCCCAAAAGATAAAAGACATGCTACTCTGGAGGTCTGTTTATCGTAACAATAGAAAACTTCATTTTTTTGAAAACCCAGCTTTAATATTAATCATTAGTAGAAGTCATTTTACAGGAGAGCTTTTCAYTGTATTCTGCCACAAAACTTCTGGAAGAAAGGTTGCTCCCAATTCCATTTACTTGTTATTAACTACTTTTTTCTTAATGCTATCACTTTTTATCAGACGTTGAAAA
Source organism: Oceanodroma leucorhoa (assembly GCA_030449065.1). NCBI lineage: Eukaryota > Metazoa > Chordata > Aves > Procellariiformes > Oceanodroma > Oceanodroma leucorhoa. Next base: position 15,339,511 of record JASVER010000011.1, read on the forward strand.
ATACAACATAAGGCATTTTCATAGCCAATTTCAGTTTTGGAGGAAGATTGTTAAATACAAGAGACGTGCCAGAAGTCTGTACACATCTGACCCATCATGAATAGCATACTTCATAAATTAGTTGATTTAAAAGATTTTCCTCTCAAAAAGAGTCCGGATTTCTTAACATAGCATTTTTACCTTGAAATTACTACAGAAGAAAAAGATTACTGCAGCATTAAAAAAAAGATTATCTAAAAGTTTGCACATATTTACACATTTAAAAATAATTACTTTTATATGGTTTACAACTAGGTTCTTATTTCAAAAAAGCAGCACAAGCTATTCTCTACAGCTGGATAATTTCAATATAGTTGGCAGGTCACAACTGTCAGCACTATTGCAAGGTTTGCTTCTTTTGACCTMATGGACCTTTAAAAAAAAATTGGATTTCTTGCCTCTTTTGCAGTTAGCAACAAGATTTTCAAATTGCTCCCATTTKCCGCCTACATTCACTGGCTCCCAAAGCTACTCTTCCTTGAGCTACGAAAAATGCTATCTGCAGAGAAGATACTCGATGGAAGTGCAGCTACTGTCGCCTGTTGGATGCTGCACGTGCTGTTCTGTAACACACTTGTTTCCCCTACTCCATCACAGACTTTCAGCCCATATCAGAGCCTGGCTCTTTCAACTAGCCATGTAACACTGACATACCAATGGAGCAATTTATTATTTTTAATATATATATATATATGTAATATGTATATATCTTGTTGATTCACAGCATTTCAAACTCACATTATAAAGTTTGCAAATTACTATAAGCTATTCTAATGTGAAAAAGCTGTCTGATTTCACACAATATTGGCCTTATGATAATGCAAGCATTGCTCTATCAGAGTATTTATTAGAGCACATAAAAATTTTATTGCTCAACTTCATTTGTGTTGTGTCTTGGTTACAACAGCCACAGAATTTATGGAGAAAATAAATAGCTTTGACATCCTCAGTTAACTTCCTAAGGTACTCCACTGATGAATGAGGYTGTAGAGCAATCATGTAACCCCTCTTCTCAGCTTTGAAGATGATAATCCAGCTTGCACCTTCTGAGTCAGCCTCAATAAAATACARTTTTCTGCTGAGCAGTTTAAAAAAAAATAAATCAGTGAACAAACTGTGACTTCACACTGCAGTGACTGTTATAAACAAGAATCTCTAAAGCATTGCGATTCAAAATAATATTGTATTATACAGGGAAGAAACAGTTGCCCTGTTCAGGAATACATCATGGAAAGATTGAAATTCAGTCTTTTCTTTTTTTACCAGTATTTGGTTGTTCTCACATCTTGCTGCTTTGGCGGCTCTACATAAACTGTATCTGTGAAGTAGAGATTACACGTTAATGCCACTTACATAGCACATGGTTTCTCAGTGTTTTAGAATTATGAATCTATTCAATTGCCTTGTTACTTGCAAGTTAAGACTATACATTTTGGCACTTTAAAAAATCTCCAAAGAACATTAAGACCAATGTATTTGGATGACAGGAGTACYCAGTTTCTTCAACTTGAATGATCTCTTGTCCATGCCTTTTTCACTTCCCCACCACTTGATCCTTCAGAAAGCTTTCACCACTGCTCTAGTCAGTATGACTAAATCAAGTATCCAGTACATATCTTCACCACTTCCATTTTCTTAATATTGACACAGTAAGAAGTTAGCCACTAAATCTCTGATTTTTACTTTCTTCCTTGCTTCCTTCCATTTGCATGGTCTCACCATCTGAATTTGCTTCCTCGCCAGCAAAAGCTGTTGCCCTTGACAGAGGAACCCCTCACTTTCAAATGCAGAACTACATTAGTAGCCCTTCGTGAAACATTTGGTTGCTTTTGCCAAGACTGAAGTTTCAATGTGATCTCAAGATTAAAGAAAACAGTTCACCTGAGTTTCAGAAACAGGTGCAAAAGGATTTGTTGGCCTTAGACCAGGCTGCGTATATATCATTGACTGGGGTGCCATCAAAGGAGCAGCTCCAATCTGAGGAGGTACCTGTTAGAAAAATAAAACCCCCACAAAACAGGTATATAAAATTCAAATTAAATCTAGAAGATACATCTTTTCACATTGTAAGTATAGTAGGAAATAAGCATACACACACACATAGTAAAGTCAAAGCTTTTAAAAAACTTGCTGTATAAAATTTAGAGTAACCTCTTCCAATGCACAGTGTGAAAAAGCTATCAGATTTCACACACCACTGACCTTATGAAACAATACATATAAGTTGCAGGACAATTTGAGTGTAATAACGCCTGCCATGAAACCCACTGGAGGAGACAACTAGGTTTTTCAGGAATACAAGAGACACATTTCTTACCATTCCATATAYAGGCACTTGAGGTGTGGTCAATGGGTATGTGATAGGAGCAGGTACCTTCAATCAAGAAAATTTTAATGTATTTTAGATAAGCTCAGGCATACTAGTAATATATATAAAACTGTGAAAAATACATATTTTTCAATACTTAAAATAACCAACATATTTACAAGAAATTGACTTACATATCCAGGATAGTGTACTCCATTCTGGCACAGCAAAAGGAGTTAAGGACAGAAAATTATTTAAGAGGTATTCAAAGTGGAAATTCTAACCAAGGGATGGATTCAAGTCCAGTACCATAACTGTAACTACGCTCAACTCATTTATTAAAACAATTAAAGCAGGAGGAAAAAAAGTGCAAGGACAGTAACATCAGTAACTATGCCTGTTAACTTGGATATGCTTCCTGCCTAGAAAGCTATCACTAGTAGTACTTACAGCAAAAATAGAAATTTTACTAAATCTAGCAAGATTTGAGTATATTGCTTGCACAAATATTTGTGTGAGAAGGTTTTAGAGGGCATAGCATGCAATATTCCTTCTTCCTYCCACTATGTGTGAGAAGGGCGTAGGAAAAAACCAAGGAAGCCAGTGACYATTCAGCGTAAGAATCAAATAGCCACAGATGTTTAGTCAGGTAGATGTTGCTCACATACTAATTTCTGATGTCTGCAACATATCACAATATGAAAAAAGAAAAATGAAGAGCATCTTAAGCCAGTAGTAACTTATATCAGGTTATGTTCATAGGCACAGTGATGCATACACTTCATATGGCCATGCATTGCTAAGTAGTGTTAGTTATATTAAAAATGGAGTGCTAGTTAAAATACTTCGCTATGGAAGAGTATGCAGACTAYACATGAATTGCAGAGTTACTACTCTGAATGCCACAGACCAAGCCAGGACAGTTACACCTTTCCAATACTGGAGCACTGATTTTAAAGATGCTCATAACTGAGCTAGTTCTCTGCATCATTAATTGTTGGAATCCCAAGCAAATACATGAGCAGATACCTGGCATAAAGCATTCAAATGCTTAGAGCAGAAAGTATTAAATGTGAACACATGGAATAAAAACACACAACCCAAAGCCACAGTGATCAATCTGTGCTAAGGTGCCCTCTATCTTTCAAAAATAAGAATGCATCAGCACTCTAACAACATGTTCTAGAGTACGCACCAAGAGGGGATAAAAAGATTTTATGGTCTCAGAAGTCCCACATGAAAGTGCTATACAGCTAAGACATCCTCTCATGTGAATTTGAGAGTTCCATTTTTGAGTCTAGTACTGGATTTAATATTCTATTCAACTTCGATAATTTTGAACGACCATACTTGCGTAAGATGAGGAAAATAGGCATTACAGGCAAAGCTATTCTTATTGGAAAATAAAGTCAGACAGAGGGCCAAAATTCATAGCAAATATGGCAATTACCCTAGTTGTACATATAACCGAGATGAACATTCTGCTTCCCTCCAAGGCAGCTATATTTCAGAAGTGCTTTTATTTGTATGAATATATATGAATAGAATATACTTGAAAAATCTCTTTTAAAAGCATAGGAAAAGTCAGTTGCCTACAAACATCCCCCCAAGAAATGAAAATTCTTCATTTAAATAACTGTAAAACTTCCCCTTAGTATTTTATACTGTGTTAAAAATATGAAGTTGCTGTTGAACATTATCAAAAGTCCAAAGTGCTGCTTGACCTGATAATTAAGGTGCCTTGCAGGGGTTGCAGCAGTGTTTCACATGGTAAAACTGAAAAAGGAGTGAAAACTGGAAGGAACAGCAGTTTTGCCCTTGAAACACATTCTTAGCATTCTTAAAGGTGCACGAGGGGGGGCAGGCGTGGTGGGACACGACAGTGGGAGCATCTCCAACAGGTACATCAGAAATTTTCTGGTTTGGGGTCATTTGTTCAATTCAAAAAGAACTTACGAACTGAGATACGTCTTAAGTGAAAGGCTGATTATTTAAGTCTTTAATGGAGAAGTTTTACAGCGAGGGGAAATAAAGCATACTAAAATCTCTACCTGATTCAGTTTGAGAAGCAACACTACAAGCATTCCCCCCCTGCCCCCAGTCTTGTCCCAGCCTTTGTTATTCTTTTTCAGTTAATTCAAGCAGGTACATAGCATTTGCTGGAATGAAGCATGATTCCAATAATACAGAAATTACCATATGTGGAATAGTGGGTAAGGGAGTAGGGTTCCATGTGGTCGATGTGCTTGTTTTTGCTTGCCAGTTTGTTCCACCAGTAAGTTTTTTCTCTGTAGGCTGGGTCCACTGCATATCCGACCTAAAAATGAAATTGTGGTATTAGTTTTCACAGAGAATCAACAGCTAGAGTAATGACAACATAATGGAAAACCAAAACATGCCTTAATATATTATGTACACAGCTGAAATCTACAGGTGGAAGAAACACTCAGGATTTCAGTAACTACTTATATATCTTTTTTCCAGTAAGTATGAAGTCTGGGGGTTCTGTTTTGTCTTAAAAGTAAACTATAATTACTGCACTGTACAGCATAATGATTAACTGGAGTTTTATGTAACTGCAAGATCTTTTATGGTGCTTCATAAAAATACTTAAATAAAAATACAGCAATTGCAAAACTAACTAAAGGGAATTACTTCAAAAGTTAAGGTTGACCGTGTTATGGTGACTGACCACAAACTCACTGTTTCAATGCTGTACTTGGTATCAGATCACTTTCAAGAGTTGGAGACTTCTGCCATGTTAGTGCTGATAAACTGTGCCAGAGACTACAAAATAGTCATATGAGACTATTATAAGTACATATATGCACTTACTTTTTGGATGGAGTTCCTCCAAAGCCAAGATCTGGGGGGAAAAGAAACAGACAAAATCCCAAATTATTTTTAATTTTTTTGGGAAAAAAAAAAAAGCTTGGTTTGTTTTCAGTAACAAATGGGAAAGTTAAATTTAAAAGCTTCACACTTACTTCCTACTAGATTAGCAAGTGAAGAATCGAGGTCATTTGCCAAAATTTTTCCGCTTTGCTGGTTGCCTAAAGTGGCTCTCTGACTTTGTGGTGGTATTGTGGGTTGCAATACATCATCTAGGAAGTTAAAAGCTAAACAAAGAACATAAAAGTAACTGTTAACAAAACAGTTACATCACATTTAATAAAAGACATCTATAAGCCAGGGAGGTATTTTCTTTATAGAACACTAAGTAGTTTGAGTATTTGTATGTGGAGATTCAACATGCTGGAAGTGTTTAAGGCTTACACAGAAGCACAGTTTAACCTCTTATTTTTTTATGGAATACTATATTGTAGCTACCAATCTAGTAGAATCATTCATTTTACTTCAGCAGTAACTGATGGTAATTTTAAATTAAGATGAATCTCCCCTAAAACTGAAGAAGAAAGAAGGTTGTTAAAGATAGTTTCAAAGTGTTCTTGTAACACAATACAGCAGTAATTTCATGATACTGCTAGTAYCCTGAATGTCCACAAGAGCTCCTTTGCTATATGTTCATAGGACTTTGAATATATAGCAAAATAGCACCAAGACAAAGATCCTCACTCAGCTATTCTTCAAGCAACACATACACACAACTAGTTTTGCGTTTTTATAAGTACAATGCCTCTCAATGAAGTTAGAGGGAACTCATTATCATATATCAAGAGAAAACACTGAAGTCATAAGCACTGAAGACAGATAAAATAAGCTTACCCGTTAAGACATATCCAGTGGGCCACGTTCAAAGTTCATTCCCCCAAAAAGAGAGGAAACCATTATTACACAGTATATGAGATTAGTCAAAGCTAATTTTAAAGTAAATAACTACAATTGAACTGATTGCCTGTTATCTCATCAGCCCTATAATCAGCTTGCAAATGTATTAAGTTATTAAATTTTGAACTGCAATAGCAATTATGCTAAATTGTTAAGGAACTGTTGCCTGTAGGGTGTAAATTTAGTCATAAGCTAGTTTTTACCACTTGTAGTCCTGTACTCTGGTGCTGTAGATTTTCCTCCAAAAACAGCATCAAAGTCCACGTTAATTGTTGAAGAGGTGGTACTTGGAGGAGCTGAATGAAGAGGAAAACCTGAAAAAAAAAAAGTTTAGAGTAATCAAATACACCCATAGAGTAATACCACTCATTACAGTGAAACCAGAAAGTTAAAAAAAAAAAAAATCAAATTACCATCAACAGTCAGAGGATGATACACAGACGCATACGTAGGTTTATGACCACTAAAGTCATCTTCGTAAAAAGAGAGAAGAAATAAGATCAGTTTAAAAGAGAAAAAGGACGAGGGGACCCAAAAATTAAATCTGCAGTTAAAAATTAAGAATTTTTAGTAATAAAAAAGGATTTTTTTATTTAACAAATTTGAAAAGCTCAAGTAACTCCTGCATTCCCCATTACAAAAGAGAGGAAGTTGCAGTTTGAAAGAAATCAGCAAAAATTCCAGCAACATTGCAAGTCTTAGGATGTCTAGGTTGGGCACTCTGAACAAAATAATGAGTTGTTTCAACTGTAGAAATAAAACTTTAAGTAAATGACATGTTTCCTACATCTGGAATTAATGTACCATTTTCACTTTTTAATAGAAAGTGAAGATTGGTYCAAACCACAAAAAGATTATACACAGCCCAGTTTATTAGCATTATCATCTCCAGTTGCAAAGAAATTACATGGGTTTTGTTGATTTGTTTTTTTACCACTAAACAGTTCCACCGTTTGTTTGGAGGAAAAAGTAGAAATGATGAAAGGGGTGGTAGATTTTACAGCTTCTTCAACTGGCTTCATGTCAAAGATGTCCAGATGAGGTGGAGAACCAACACAACCATTTGAGGACGAGAAAGGACCTTTCAGTGCAGAAGTGAAGGAAAGAATACAGAGTACAAATAATGGAAAAGAAAGACAGACTGAAATGATTGCATATGAGAATCTCTAGATAAAGTCAAACTCTAAATATTCCACATAGTGATCAGCCTATTAAAGATACAAATTCTTAGTTTCAGAAAAAAATCCTAGCAGCTCTCTTTACTTAGGGAAAATAATTCTAGTATTGCCATTGGGTAGGAGGGGGAGAATGACAGAACATTTATCAATCAAAAAAGTTAGATACTACATTTTTGGCTTCAAGAATCTACCTTTTAAATAGCACATAAGGGTATCAATTCCACCTATTAAAATACCAACACTTATATAATGGTGTTAACATTGCCTTATTTCAGCATTTAAGACATTTCTTTGACGTATATCCTGATTATTCTTTGGAAGGATTAGTGAGGGTACAGAGAATGCTGTGCCCAAGAAACTGGGAATGACAGCTTTGTTGTAAGAACTTTGAAGTCACCAACACCTTTTAAAGGAAAAGTATATTAAATATCACTTAATGGAATGGAAATACTAGTCCAGCATCTTTTCAGTTACATCTGCTTACTTTATATTTCCCAGCATTTTTGAACTTTGATTTTTAGTTACACTTCCTCTACCTGTCCCCCTTATTGACTAGCTCCTTCATTCCACCTACTGCACATTGACACTACTGCTATCTGTGAAAGAAGTAACTTTTCTATAACAGTTTGCCAGAGCTTTCGGATGACTGACTTTACATTCTGTCAAGGATAGAAATGTTTGGATGCAAAGTGATTAAGGTTTAAGATGTAGATTCAATTAAGTATGAATCTGTATTTTATTCTTGTATTCTAAGAATTCACCAGTCATTTAGACAGTCAAATCATTGTATCAGCTCACCTCCCCAGGCGCTGCTTGCTGATGTTGATATAGCTGGAGTACTCTGCACAGTTGGAACAAATGCAGGCTGAAGATCAAAAAGATCACTAGAAAGGTTGGGCATGCTGAATAAGAGAGAGAGAGAGAGAAACATGAAGATATGTAATAGGCATTGTATTCTTGTGTTATAAGAACACTCATACCAATCTCACTCTCTCTTGTTCACTAGTAGCCCAATAATAATAGTAGTACAAAACAAAACTAGCAATTAAGCACCTCTTATTGACCAATACCAAAATTCCTGTGAACACACCAGGAAAACATCAGCAAAAGGTTATTCTTGAGAAGTACTTGAGAAGTAACTAGGATCAGTGCCTCACAGTTGATAGTGGAGCTACAGGCCAATGCAGTAATTTCTGCTTGCTTCAGAAAGCAAAGTAAGTATCTCTCACCTATTTGTTGTGGGTGCTGGTACTGCAAAGAGGTCAACAGCTACAGTGGTATTCACACTTTTTCCTGATAAAGTGCTTGGGGATGCTGATGTGGAAGTGGAATTTGACACTACAGAAATCTCTCTTAATCGCTGCTCCTGAAAGATGAGATATAGTTTGCATTTTAGTTTTATTAATTTATTAACTCTTCAGTCCTGAAGACCTTTTCCAAGAAATGTTAATTATGGTCTTAATAAATAAAAGTTATTCTTCTGTAAAGTTCTGAAAACAGAAAGATGATTGAAATTGGAGAAAAGAGTATTTAACAAAGCCTTKAAAAAAATCAAGGCGGGACTTGAGGTTTTAAATAATTATTTTTTTAAAGTATCTACAACTGCCTAGAATCAAAACCACTCCTAGTCAAGCTACACATTCTAGGCTCCTTTCATAGTCACTCACAGAAACAGGTCAATGGACCTTTGTTCAGGAAGGGTTATCTCTCTCTACTGTTAGGTTCTCTTCATAGTTCAAGTCAGATGTTCAGAAGTCAGACTGACAACGTGTGTCCTAATAACATCCATGTGGTGTTGCTCTTAAGCTAGCAAAATAAAAATCTAGTTTACATTGTTAATTTCAGGTTTACATCCCTCGTTACTTCTAGATATGCTCACTGCATTTATACAGCACAGGTCAAAGTGCAGGTGTATGTTTTACACTGCTCACATTCCTCAACTAAAAGGCTGAGTGAGCTTGCAAGCTTCCCCGCACCCCAAATGAAAACTTGTATCAACCGATTTAATTACTTGCTTATAGCAGCTACAAGTCCTATTATAGTAGAAGTGGGACAGTAAAAAAGGGAGACATCTGACCCAACTCCATCTGAAACAAACAAACCAACCCAACCAAAAAAACCAAACAATATCACAACACTTGCTGAGATTCAAGTGAAGCAGCTCAGCAGCAGGCAGCAAGGCACACTAAGATTGTAGTCCAATATCAAAAAACCTGCTTCACATGGATTTGAAAAATATGCCTTASACCAGGCCAGGGAAGTGCAGAATCTTCACTAGACCTCTGTAACTCCAGAGATGAAACTCAACTCTGCATTACCATGAAAGTTTACTTTCATACTCCAGACAGTTTTAAGGCTCTCATAATGTGGCCTCCAGATGACACGAGCAGAGTTGCTTCATCGTTTAGGTGTGTCTAGAGATGTTAAAGCAACACAAGAAAAATTCTCAACTGCGTGTGGCTGGGACACGAAAGAACTACAGATTTAGCTTTCAGCACAAGAAGCATTTTGCCTTGTTCGAGATTTTATACTGTGTATGTTCTCAGAAAACAGTGTTATAAACAGGTTAAAAGGACCTGAAGGACCAGGATTCAGGCCTTAAGAGAGGGATGTTACTAAGAGGACTACTCAACAAGTACCAGTGAGCAAAGGAAAGCGCATTAAGGAACTAAGARAGAACATATTGATTTTCTTTGAAATGTGTTATTATTCAAAGTCCATAATTTATACCTAGATACGTATGATTTCAAACAGTTTTTCAAACTAAATTATAGAATTATAAATAAGAGCAGTTAAACATGGGCAGAACGACAGCGTATATTCTTATTATGGGYAACTTGACTGAAGAATCACACTAAAGCCATATTCCATACATCATGGGGAAAAATAATTCCCTCCTACCAATAATCAGTCTTACAATAGCAGTGCTGTACGTTCAGCTGCTAAGATGTAACCTAGAATTGTTGTATATTCGTTTTGTGAATCTATGAGATAAGTAACAATCTCTTGTAAGGAAGAATATAAATGATTTATATTAGCTGTCTGCTATTCAGTCATACTCCTGGTAGAAAGGTCACCACATACTGGCAGCCATCACACCTGCATCCTACAGAATTGTGCCTTGGCCTCTCTTACGGTAAGAGTCCCCTCACCATACACCACTTAAGCCAATTTCGTTTTTCACCTGTATCTAGTYTAAAAAAAAATCTCAGCATAAAAACTTGTAAAAAAAAATATATATTACCTTAAGTGCTTGCAGTCTAGCTTGTTCCTCCTCCAATGCCTGCTGTTTTTCTTTCTCATCCATCCTGCTAAATGACATTCCTGTATTGGCAAGTGTGGAAACAGCACTGGATAGGGCACTAGCTCTAAAAACAGTAATAATTAAAAAAAGTTTTATTAGGAAAAACAGTCAGGTACACATCACTTACAGTTTAATCATCAAGTGCCTTATCTACTTGTGTGCCATTCCCCCTCCACTCAGGTCTTTTCTTCCCTTACTCTCTGGTACAGAAAAGCAGATACCCCAATAATGAGGGAATTTAGTGAAAAAGCGGCATGAGTACACAGGATTACTCCCTCCAGTTTCAGCGGGTAGGAACTGGAAAGTGCAGAACATACCATTCAAGTGGCAGAGGCACAGAAAGCTTGTTTGTACTTATTATACATATAACAATAAACAAAACACAGAAGTTATTTCCTATATAGTATACGTTTTAGCAGAATACTGTGGTAGTGAATCCTCAGATACTTGCAAAAAAAAAAAAAAAAAAAAAAAAAAATCTGAGGAGCAAGACAGCAACTCAGGAATGTAGCTTACACTGACACATTTATCAATATTTCCCAAGCTCCTGGAGGAAAATGCCTATGCCAAAAGAGATCTCTCACTCTTCAGTCAGAAGTACCGTTCATACATATTGATACTGTACTTGACAGAATAACACAATTCCTGTCAGCACAAAGCATCTAAGCTAATTTGGTTGTTCTGAGAAGGGACTGAAGAACTTTTATAAGCAGGTTAAGATAAATTCACAGTCTGAGGTAGGTAATTGACAATAAAGATAAATACCATCCTATCTCAGGTAAGAAGAGTCTCAAAACCCAGAAGTCTTATAAGCCAAAGGACTCCAAACAAGTAAAAGCTAAAAAGAATAATATACAAGGTCTCAGCTCAGTGGTTTATTACAGCATAGTAAGAAGTCTGTCAGAGACACAGGCAGACATACCTAGATTTCAAATGTGACTAAGCTGTCAAGACTACTCCTCATTAGATGCTTCATTTATACTTCTAGGAAGATATATTTGGAAGTGAGTAAGATTTCAAGGAGAACACCAAATGACTGAACCCTGAAAATTCTTAGTATGAAGACGACAAATCCTAAGTATAGGCATCATTGTAATTCATTGGGTGCTCACCTGCTGGCAGCGGAGACTTCTTTTGTTTTCTTTCCCTCCACAGAAGCCAAATGCTGTTCCAGTGCTTCAAGCAAGCTGCTAGGTGCCTAAAGTTAAAGTATTTATAAAACACTGCTTCTAGACAACACACCATTGTTTAGTATACAGATTAGTTTCCTCATCCACTAAAAATAAACCCACGCATTAATAATTGTGCCTTTGGGTTTTGCTGCCATCCTGCACACCTGAATTCTATCTACCTGGTTGTGGTTCTTTAAAAGAAGTGGCACCGCAGAGACATGAAGTAAGGATTCCCCCAGAGTAGGTCTGCTTCTGTGTATGCAAGTTGCATTCTTGTTTTTGGCTACAGTATTTGCTATGTTAAGATTAATCCAATAATCACAGCTGATTAAGCAGTACTCCCTTAAACTCGCAGATGTACCAAAATGAAGCCTTTGCGTTTTTGATCCCCTTTCCCCCGTAACAACAAAAAGCCAATCACTTCCCATTCAAATACTTACAGTCACAGGCTTGCATTAGAAACACTTGACTACAGCAGGATGTTAGGTTTGATAAAAAGGCAATCAAATTCAACATGATCCCAACAATAATATTACAGACTGAGTAGCTATTCAACACATGACTACACAACAAACCACAACTCAATTACTCCAAAGCCTTTGGTATGCCTAAAACATTAGAAACTAGCAACATCACTTCAAATAAAGTTGTCTTTTGGTGGCTTCCGCCCCTCCCCCTCCYGGAAAAGTGTTACCCATGAGAAGTTTTTAAACATTAAGCTGGTTTTAAAGCAATGAAGAAGATTCCAAAACACAGGTTTCTCGCCAGGCAGTAGACATCTCAGCTAAGACTTGAGACACCTAAATGAGTTTTAGGTGACCAATACTCATAAGCTTACCAAGACTTTTAAGAGCACAGCCACGACATTATTCAGTATCTGAGACAAAGATTTTAACTGACAGGTAACAGAAAAGAGCAAGTTTAAAATATACAGACTAAGGCACACCAGAGCTGCTTTGGTTCCTACAGAAAACAAGAAAAAAGTGCCAATCATAACCTGCCTTCTTTCTGTCATATACTTGTATCCACTACAGAAATATTTCTTCCATACCAAAGAAAACAGYTTCAAAGCTCAGAATAAATTTGAGCTCATCTTGATTACACAGTCTTAGTAGGAAGTAAGATACCTCCAAATCACCCTATAAAAACAACCTCCATCAACCAAAATGATTAGGCTGGCACTTCTGGAAGAGTTCACTGCCTTGCTATTCTAGCCACACTGCTCTTGTGGCTTTTAACTACATAGTTAAAATGTTTTACTCCATAAAACAAGTGAAGTAAACCCTTATGTTTTACTCCATAAAACAAGTGAAGTAAACCCTACTGCAGATTCAGATGAAGGGAATAGACCTCTAAAGTTTTAATCTACTTGCCAGCTCAGTCCTCCTCATCTGGCACGGTTTTGGAGACATTAAGCCTCTCTTACCACTTGCCAACTTTCAGTAGGTAGAACAGTTATGATAGGCACTGTTTGCAAGGAAAACAAGCTTGCCCTTGCTAGCCCTTCTGTACCAAAAGCTAGAACAAAATATTTCCTGGAAAGAGGAAAAATATTAATCTCACAAGGCTTTGGCAAGTTACCCTCTGAAATACTGAGCACAATTCTAGCTTCCCACATTTAATGAAGGTCAACTCAAGCTGCAAGAAATGCAAAGAAAAGCAATTAGAATAATCCTATAAAACTGCCTGTCTTAAAGTTAAGGCCTGAGTTGGTATGTCTTTCTATAAATAGAGCTAGGTAAGCTAAGACAGTGTAGTTATCTCAACAATTAGCCATGAATAAATTCAGCGTTCAAACTAGACAGCTAAACCCCAAGGGGGAACATTTTGAAATACCCTTCTGGAAAGGTATCAGGGACAAAAAATTCCAAACAAACAAACAAAAGTACTTTTACCTTTCAGGAGGAACAATAGTTTGCAAAAGGCATTGCATGACACAGCTAGATAGATAATCTTAATAGCAGGAGACTATACCCTACTTCCAGAAAGTTCTTCCTAGTCGTCCTTTTTTTTTTTTTCAAGGCTACACTACAGATAAGTTTTAGAGAAAAGAATATTCTATACTTAATGTTTCTAAACCCCTCTAAACAAGCCCCTCAACCATAAAACCTAAACTCAACAAATCAGTAATTTCTCTGAAGTTTCTCATTGCTGCAGACATCCAACAAAACATCAGAGATGAAATTTTGAGTGAACAGATCTTAGCAGTTTTATGTCAGAAAAGACGCCTGGGCTAATACAGACATTATGACTTGAAAAAGGCTATATTTTATGACTCGGCCTCCCTCCCCTCACCCAAAGGTATCTGACAGACTAACATTCATACAGATGAAAATGACCCAGTTGCATTCATGAAATACAGTAACAGCTATAAACAGAAATTAAGCAACATAAATGTGAAAAATGGCACCTACAAAGGAAAATATTTTCTTTACAGGAACTGGCAAAAGTGGCAGTAGTGTGAACATTAGAATCAAGAAGAAAAACACTTATACAGCAGCAGGAACAATAAGCTTCTAAAGAGATAAAGCCACTGGTGTCAGGAACAGCTTAAGGAAACTCCGAAATATGCATATCCCAGAACAGAATATACACCAGAAATGTAAACAAAGTATTTGGAAAAAAATTAAATATGGTAGACCAGAATAGAAACAAAATACATGATCCTGCCAGAACTTATTTCAGAAACACAAGCACACTGAAATTTAAATTTTTGTGAAAGCCTAGTATTACTAAATTTTAGCAAACTAAAAGTTTTAATGTGGCACTAAATTGATGTACAATTATTCAACTCTTATTAAATGCCATGAAATTTACTATGGAAGTGGAATCCGTAACAGTGGCACTGAAATTGCCAAAATACACAGGATGCTGATGTCTACCACCACAGTTCAGAGAGTTCCCTTTCATGTCTAAGTGCACTTAAAACAAAATAGCTGAGCTATTAGAAAAAATGTTGTGAGAACAGTAGATACAAAGGGTTTTGCTCACTGAAAGTTTCAGACATAAAGAGCAGCAAAATGAAGTTAAATCCCCTATTCTCAGTAAATCAAAAAATCCTGCTTTGAAAAGGCTTATAACGACCCAATTAACAGGACAAGTGCACACAAACCCAGTGAAGTATAACTTCAGACTTGAGTATAATTTGATTAGCATAATACCGACCAGCTGACTACAGCAGTACTAATCAAAAAACAGAGTAAGATGCTAAGATCAAACAAAAATAGAAAACATCAAACTACTGTTTTCACTCATTACCTGCTCTTACCCTGCTGGTTACAGTCATGTTTCTTTCCTACACAAAGGCCTAGAAGTTCTTAAAGGGGTTAATATTAATTGGTAGAAGCAAGTATTAGAGATTTGTACTTTGAAACATGTATGATTTCAGATGGAAATCATACTGTAGGCATGACAATGGAAGTTTGTGGTTTAGATTTGATTTCCATATTAAAAAGACACTGATGAAGTTTAGGCAAATCTTCACAGTAGATATATATTTTTACATGATTAACCCATGAAATTTAATTTCATGAAGGTAGTGTACGATTAGATGTGACTGTTCAAAGTTTACACATTAGATTTTAACTGTTTCATACTGACTCCACTTAAACAGCTTGAGTACTCTAGGCCTCTAAGGCACTCCAGTCTATTGCCCGAGTCTCCTGACAAATTGCCATTAATTCTACCCACCAGGTTACCCTGCGCTACAGAAAGAATACCAAATACCTCTGTCCTATTGGGTTGGTCCTAGGTTAGAAATACAATGTCCCTATGATCTGAAGGAACTTGCAAAGAATAACTTTGTGCCTTTCTGTGGACTATCAGTTTCCTGTTCACCAGGTCAAACCATCTTTCTCACCTCCTTTCTGCCCCTCAATTTATCCTCACTAGAAGGTATTCCCCTGCATTCCACCGTTTAGACTAAATGTTCCAGTGCACAACCTGTATTGGGCATGTCCCTCACACTACTGAGTAATACTGAAGCCAGCGTTAAGTGCTGATATAGAAACAACAAATCTATTCAGACCTCAGGGGAAAGAAAACAATTCTTGACTGAACTAGCTAACTGTAATCTTTAAGTGTGTTGGAAGACACTAAGTTGCAGTGAAATGGAAGGTTTTCCTCMAGGCATGGCAAGATGCTTGTGGCTTACATACCAGTGAATCTTCTGTGATAAAAATCAGAAGTTCTTGAAAAATATTTTCTGTAAGTTTTATTGCTTTAAACAATCAAAAAAATCTTATTAAGAGCTGCGAAGTGCAAGTACTGAGTACATTTAATCCATGGGAAAAGTCACTATACATATTTCCCATACATAAATACACAGAAGAGAATACATCCTTGAGATGAATGATTACTATGATAAACACCAACCTTTAAAAACGCAAACAACAAAATAATCGGGTTAATCAATATGATATGTATACTGACCTGAGTAAGATCTGGAATGTCACCCTGATCAATTCCAACTTGCTGGGTTTACRAAAAAAAAAAGAAAAAAAAAGTACATTACTACATGCAGTGGCAATGAAAATAAAAACCAGTAATGTCTGAATGTTACATAGAAACTAACATATTAAAAAGGGATATTCATAACTTTCTGAATGGGTATGAGTTTCACTACAAACACACCTTAGAAATCACAAGTGCATTAAATTGCATCTCAAAGCAAACTCAACTTTTCATCCAGCCTAACTTCTTTATGCAGAAAAGCTTACCGGGAGCATTAGAAACACCCACATTGCTTACTGGAACTACTTCTCCATTTTGAGCAGTTACAGTAAAGGAGAGCACTGCCAATAGACTGTACATTCAGTTTCATACATTTGGAACATTCATGAAATTCTTAACAACACTTCAGAAAGTTTACTATGTTGTCTGGCTAATAAAAAGGATATTCACTTCATGTTAATGAGCATATACAATTTTGAAATACCTCATCTGCAGAATACTCCCTTGCATAGCGAAGTTAAGCAATCATTAATCTGCTTGTGAAGCTGTTGTTATGAATATAGACTACTGTACCAGTACAGACAGCTAAATGATATCCTTTCCATAGATGTATATTTATTTACCTCTGCTACTTTGAGGAATTCTGACAATTTGGTCATTCTGGCTAGAAATTTTTTGTAAATATCCAAGCCTTCTTTGCACTGGTTCTTCTTCATATCAAAATATCTTTCTGAGGATGCAAATAAAACTCTTGTAAGGTAAACAGCCTCCCCAGCAAAAAGTTGACACAGTATCATAAAAGTTAACTTGAGACAAGCTTCAGAGAGAGGACAGGAGTAACTCAAAGCTATTCAGATTTTGAAGTTTACATGGTTACCTGACACCTTTTGTATTAAGTCAGTCAACAAAAAAACATTGATTTTTCTATTTCAGTACATTAGAATACAATGCAAAGCTTTATTAAGCATSGATGTGAATCACTGCAATTGTTAAATCAGGTATTTAGGGGAATATTTTCAAGTAGTCAGCTTATTAGYTGGCAATGAGGCAAATTATTTTATCATTTGAAAATATTCCTGGTATGTATTTACCTTTTTARATCCTGTATTAATACGTTTTGATGTTTGTAAATGGGCTCAATATCCAAAAGACATCAGAATGGCTACTGAACTGACCTACCAAAAGGAGTATCAACCACATCCTTCACTTTTTATGGTTTTGCCCTATAACTTACAGATATTTCACCGAGTAAAAACTAATGGATTAACAGAACAAACCGATTAGATGTGTTCATTCAGAAATTTGCTTGAATAGTCATTATAGGGCTTTGCTGAGAGCTTACCACTCTTGAATAAAAACCCTACATGTCACCTACTAGGCTCATGTAGATTCAGGTACCAGGTAAAAGTGTATAGTCAAGCTATAATGAAAGTATAGGAAACMAGAAGTCAGTCATACTGTGACTATACTAAATACTCAAAATACCAGGTATCTCAGTAATACTTTTACAGTCCAATTGTCAAAGGTTATCCACTACACATTTATGGTACTTTTGTTTTAGTTTTACCAGTCACCTTCTCATCTCAATTTCTGTTTCAAGACGTATTCTTCAAGGTAGAAGCGTATATTTAAGCCTATGCTAGTTGCCACTGAAATTAAGACAGGCTTAATTTAATGGTAATGGAGCAGAGACAATTAGGAAATTGCAGTCAGAAATTGTCATTATTCTTTAGTTTTCTCAATATCTTTCACAAAAGTTCAAAAGCTAAAAAAATTCTCACATACCTAGAAGATTAATAATCCCCTCATTGTATGCTGCAAAGAGTCTAATGGAATCTTTAAAGAGGAGCATAAAGGCAGCATTAATAACACCATTTGTTAGTTCATTTGGGTTTGCCTGTGTAGAAAGCAATGAGAAAGTAAATTAGTATTTAATAAAATAATGAAACTCTTATTTCAAAATTAGTGTTACCTAACACTGACCTTAAAGTACTTACATCAAAATCAAGGAGTGCATCAAGCTGGTTCTGTATGATTGGAAGGGTTTTCAGAAGCTTTTCAGCATTCATGGTTCTCATCACTCCATCTATCCTACAGAGTAGAAGATACACATTTACAAGTTACCAAGAGACCTCAGCATATTATGCTGTTTCAACAATACTATATTGCTTCAAAGGGCCAAAAGGAACACCAATCTATGAGAAGCTCAAGAACAACTGGTATTTCCCTCCCCACCAATGTGAAAGACCAAACAAAAGAAGCAGTAACAGTCTTACCCTCTTTTCATTTTGGTGAAGTCAACTGCTACAAGTCTATATGAAAGTGCTTTTTCATTCAAGTATCTGCTATATCGCCTAATGAAGGTAGACATATCATAGCCTAAAAGTTAAGCATTTATAAGTTAGACATTTTGAAGGGGTAGTGTTTCTTTTAAGTTCTTTTTGAGAACTATTCTCCTACTAGCCCATTTTACATCAACTTGCATAAAAAACCCTTCACAGGCACTTTCCAGAGTCTTGAGATTCACTACTTTTCACCTTGAGATGTAATGTTACAGTTTCTTCCCAACTTGCTAAGATTAGGAAAGCATTAATTACGAGAATAAACACGTTGAAATACTAGGCAAGAACCAAGCAGCTCTTATTAAGATGTTCTTGAAATTAGACTAAAAATGTATTCCTAGTAAAATGCTGAAGACTTTGGTAACTTATCTGCAGTGCCTCAAAAACTACATAAAGACCAAAAAGTGTTTTCTACCATTGGCCAGTAATTAAAAGACTTCTCAGATTTGAAGGAGTTCTCACTATTTATACAGCACATCCCAGTTACCATCCCATGCACCTTAACAGTAAACATTTACTACTGAGACACTAAAACGCAATGGCAAAAATAGATCATTGTGCTAATATTCATCAGGTTTACTCTAGTCAGTGTTAAGAGTTCAGTTTTTAAAATTTGCAGCTGTGTATGCACATGATACATATACTACAGACAAATTTCTAGCACTCAGCTAGGTGACTCAGAATCTCACTTTCCTTGTGTCCATTCTTGGTTGGACATTCTTTGGTGCCTCACGCAATATAAGTCATAATACCCTTTCATTTAAATGTCATTTGTCTCCTGGAGTGCACTGACACAGGCACTATCACAGAGCAAAAAAGCAGTAGAGTTATTTCTCCAATGAAAGATCCTTACCCTGCATGGCACTTTTGTCCAGGTAGTTATTTAAATTGAACAAAGTGTTTCGGGATGCAAGATACTGGATAAAGCGCTGTTGGTGAAGAAAAAGTTGAGAATATTATTGTTGTGTTAGTCAAAACATTTAAGTGTATTACAAGAAAACTACACTTACCTTGTAACTGTTTCTAGTAACCTCTATCAACAGTAGAAATTAGTTAAAAGTGAAAAATTTAAAGGAAAACTTGAAAGTACCAATTAGCAAAGCCTCTGAAATCCAAAATTCTATTTGGCAAAAACATAAATTTAAACTAAATGAGAAGACATCACTGCCTGTGAACAAAAGACTAATAATCCTAGAGGAAGCTGCTTAGGTTGACTTTGTAGTTTAGAACAGACAAGCTGGAAAACACRAAACAAAAATGCCCCTTGCATTACCCAAGCTCCCAAGGTTTGCATAGCTCTACTGCTGCTGTAGAAGTGGGAGACAGGCTTAGTTATAAAGTTTAAAAGGAATTAGCAACAATAATGCTCCTGAAACTGTGGTGAGTAGCAGCACTGGGGTTATAATTATATATATATGTAAAATATATATTTTATATACATACATATATATTATAATGCAGCGATCTGACTAAACAACACTTAGGTTTTGACAAATAATAGCTGGCTCCATAAATAACACAAGAGTAAGAGACAAACACATCCAGATAGCAAGGTAGTTTTAAAAGTTTCTCTGCCACTGTTCCACACAGATCTCCCATGATGGTGATTTCTTGGCTTTCTTGCTTCTTTGTACGTGTTTTAGTCCATAAAGGAGGATTATGATCAGTATGGCTTAAGGGACTTGTTAAATCTTTGATCTGAATCCCTCTGCTGCCACAGCAGACAAGGCCTGTTCCTTCACCCTCCATGGTGCAAATTCACCTGTCTGTCAGGTTTGGACTACCGTGCTCCGCAAAACTAGCATTTTTTCAGTTAGGCTCAGTATAGCACCTGCTCTTTAGGAACTGTAATGAGGGCTTAGAACAGCAACAAGAAAATTCTTCTCACAAGTACTATTTAAACTGAAAGCAGTACTTTCACCTTCCAAGGGGCCCAAATGATTCTCCAACTTGTCACGTACCACCTCATCAGTAACTCTGTATGTGTTCTCAGCCTATAGCTACAAAGTTCACACAAGTCTACAACATGCAGCTTGCCTACCAACAGTTCTGGCACTGTTTTTACTTCTTATTCTGTTTTCCAGTCAGTTTATCTGGTCTTTGTACATCTTAGTACTGAATTCAAAGAGATATAGAAGAAGAAAAACAGTTGGAACATGATCATGAACAGAACAGTGATATTCAAAAGGTGTCTATACACATTTCAAAATTAGCTACTGTTCTGAATCTCATTTTAAAAGGGCCAAGGCTAACTCTCACTCTCCAGATGTCAGGGGTCTTGCATCGCACAATGCACAGGTGAGAGGAGTTTTAACCTGTTTCACCCAAAACTTCATTACAAGAAACAGGTAGTCATGTTGAACAAGAAACTGCAAGACAGTGATTGCTCAGACAACATTTTGACCTTCTGCTAATATTTACTTGTACTTAAAATAGAAGTACAACATCTGATAATTTTTTATCTGTTTAAGAAAAAGACMCCTTTTAATGTATTAGAGGAGTGCGGAGTACACTCATGTTCCACCTGAAATTACAGAACTGTTGTTCCAGCCACATTATCTCAACAAGTATAAAGGAACTCTCTTTCAAGTTTCAAATGCACTCATTCAAAGCCGAGGAGCAGTTTTGGTACAGACGTAAAAAGTCAACTCTTCTGCCACTACAAAACACTGCATGGGCAAACAGATACTGACTGGTAGCCCACAACTAAGTTTCAATTTTTCTCTATGGTTCAGTTGTCTGCTTTTTTTTCTTTCAAGTTTCAGTGTGTAGATATGAACTGTACTGGAAGAAGAGAGAATAAAATATGCAAACTGATTTACAGCATTCAGTTTAGCTTTATACTTGGAATAAATAGTGAATTCCAAGCAGTGAATTTTACTTCATATTATCCTCTAATTTCAGCCTATTATCTGTTGAAACTACAATTTAAGCACAAAACTAACTTGGGAAAGTGTTAAGAAAGAGCACACTATGTTTTACAGGTCATTTCAATTAAGTTCACAGAGTTTTGGAGAGAGGAGGCAACACTAAGTTTTCAGAGCAGTTTAATGGCTGGAAGCGGTACCTTTAAGAATCATCATTTCAATATTACCAGTAGTCAACAGTCATTTATTAGGAGAATGACTACACGCAAGTTCAGGACTAAACGGTCACTTAACCAAGAGGAAGTTTAGTTTTTAAAGGAAGGACTGTGTAAGACAGGCTAAATTTCTAATGCCATGTTATTGTCTGGGAAGCTTTTAATAAATAGTGATGAAATAATTTAAGTGAACTAAATGCAATAGAAACCTGTTTAAGAAGAATGTTAATGGCAACAAGGTATGAAGATTTAGCCCATTAGATGATGATTTGCAAGATCAGATATTCTAGTCACCATATTCCTCCCCCCTTTAGTAAGTATTACCTGTTAATAGGTTGACTGCACATTTATGGAGTGTTAACAAGACTCTTTTGCTGTGCTCTTACTGATAAGTACCAGCCTAATGAAGTAAAGCTCATCAGAAGTTTTTCAAGTCTTTATTCTAGAAAGGCCACTCATTATTCCCTCACAGCCCAACCCAGATACCTGCAGGTAAATTGGAAACACTGATATATTTTGGTATTGAAATAATGAAGGAATATTTTCTTCTCTGGAGAAGTACTTTACAGCTATCAGCAGAGGAAAAACAAAGACCTTTGAAAAACTGAAGGACATATCTAATGCTTCATAGATTGAGACCGTTTTTTAAAACACCGTCAAGGAGGCTTTAACAGAACTCATAATGTCTTACCTCGTTTCCATACATCATGAGGTGGTGTGTTGTAATTAGAGCTTTGAACACTACAACCCAGCTACTGTTTGCAGTTCTCTCAAAGAGCGTGTCTGCCAACTGYGGAATATTCACATTCATTTCATTTGTGCACTGTATTAGATCTAAATTAAAGAAAAAAGAAAATCAAAGCATTACAATGAGTTACATGCTCAAAGACGATCATCATGTTATTTTGTGTTTTTACATTAAGAATTCATACTGGAAGCATTAACTTCAGTTCTTTAAGAAATAATTGAGCTATTTTACATTCCTTGCTCAAATTCACTGCATTTTACTGAAAGGCTCCAAAAGTATGAACTTCAAAAGCATTTCAATAATTTTATGGAGTCCCAGTATCTCATCAATAAATAACCTGCTCCAGTAGAAATTCTATGCCAAAATTATTATCCAAAAGCCACTGTGGACCTTATGGATGCTCAATGCCTGAAGCCACTCAATCTAACAAAAAAAAAAATTAAAATCAGAGAAGCAAAGAAAAGCTGACACATCGATACCTCATGAGATCAACAGCCAGCAAGTACCCTGTATTTCCRACCTAAGCCTGAGTACTGACACACATGACAGCAAATGAGATGCTACAAACCTGTAATAAGCCTCTTTTCTCTAAGAATTAAGAGCAAGAATTTGCACCTACACACCTTTCCACTTAGCTAAAATAACCTAATCACCAACCTACTGAGTATTTTGTGGTAGATCATGGCAGGTCTCAGGCTTTTGTATAAAAAAAGCTCTTTGTGCCCAACACTGATTATAAACTCAATAGTAGAACATTAACTTGGGAGGTCAGAGAGCTTCAAGTCTCTGCCTGAGTATTGGTACAAAACCAGAACAGGCTCCAGCAGATGCATGAGAAAAAAGCCTGCCTGAGAATGCTAGTGAAAGCACTTGCTGAGAATAGAGCAAAGAACTGAATCCAGGACTATCCTAAACCCCTCAAGACATGCACATTAGACATTCTCTCTCTGAGCTAAATTTGGCTCAGGTGTGATCAAAGTACACCTTAAGGACAGGGCAAGGCCAGTAAAACAAACATCTAGTTTGAAAAGCTGCTTTTATGGCCTCTTATTTAAGCCAAGTCTGTGAGCAGCCTGTGGGTTGCAGAGCAGCATCGCTGTTTACGTGGTGTGTCTATGTAAGTACTTGAAGAAGGGTAGGTGCTTGGGAAGTTGGGCAACAACTGAGGCATTGGCACCGCTGAAATGGCCAACTTATTTGTCTTATTAGCAGTATGTAGAGGACAGACTACATTACCATAAGCAATTTAAACATGAACTGAGAGATCACACATTGATAGTTTAGGACAAAATACTTCATAGAAATAGTGCACTTAGAATATATCTGTTCTAGTGCACAGAATATATTACAGATGTATCTTAATTAAAGATCTCTTTATTAAAAACATAAAGCCCTTTGATTAAGGATCACTGTTTAGAATAATTTAATAACCAGAGTAATTTTAACAAAGAGTTTTAGACAGTATCTTGTTGAGGTAGAATGCTATAAAATGCAAATTCTAATAAGTTACTACTATCAGTCTGATATCAAAGGGTTCCAAATATGTACAAAACATGCAAGTTGGAATGAAAACTTTCATCCTTATTAGTAACACACAAAAACGCTGAAATAACTGCACAAAAAGAGCCCTGAAAAGAACTTTTAAGCAAGCTTGTACATCAAAACCTTATTGCTGATTAGTATTAAAATATTTCAATATTTACAAAAGTGAAAATTCTCAAAAAACAAGTCATTTGATAGATGCTGTTCACTACTCATGGCTGTATCATCATCAGATGCTGTGTCAAATTAAGTATTGTAAAAATTCTAGAAGTCCAAACAGTCCATAGAAAATTACTGCCCCATATAATGAAGCAAATTCCAATTCCAGAATTTATAAATAGAGAAAACTTGAATTTTAATTTAACAGCCTCATCTACTGAATGAGGACTTCGTTATGACATTTCTAAGTAGTTCTCTCAAAACACATTAAGGCAACTAAGTCTTCCTAAATAAAATCAGTTTATAAGCAAGCATTATGAAGATCTGTTAGATCTTGCTCAGTATTTTTCATCCAACTGAAGCATCTGTAACCAGCACAGAAATGTTACAGAACTGTTACAAGTCATAATTCCTATTCTCAGTTTACAAAAACCAACCAAATGTAAAACCAACAACAAAACCCCCACAAACTCTATACAGAGCAACACCTATAACATTACTGCTAGGTAACAGTTAAAGAAATTCCATTGATCTGCTGAGGTCAAAGACCACACAGCCTATCGAAAATATTATTTCTGCACAAAGTCCCTTTCCTTTACATGACCATTAAGCAAGTCAAATTTTTCACTGAAGATTTTCAATATTAAGAGTGCTTATTAAATAACAGATGAAACTCAGAGAGAGGATCCAGGTTAAAAAACAACTTTCTGCTCTCAAGTCAAATTAACCAAGCTAATTTCATTCAATTTTTGCCAGCACTCTCACAGAGATTTCAATCTTGTCACCTTCCCTCAAGCTAAGGTCTACCAGCAGATGTTCCAGTAGACCCTAAGTTGATGCTGAACACCTGGGAGATCCCTTGCCTATACTTATGTCTAAGACCGATATCAAATGTGTTCTTTTAGTGCTGCTCAGGCACAATGTGACAGAAATCCTACTGYTAGCAACTGTATCAAATGCTGTAACTGATGACCTCTCCTTAAGCCACACATCTGTAGAAAAAACTTTGGCTTATCATGCCATCATAAAGGTTTACTACCACAAAAAGCCATCCAGTTGTTTACCTTCAGAAGGGAGCAACTGCCTTCTGCTTTGGTACACAAGACTAAAAGAAGACTTCTGTCAAGTGACAGTAACAGAGTGGAAGTTGATAGACCTCTGGTGCATTTGAGAAGCTCATATACTATCATTTCATTCCACAAGTGTGGTTCCATGTGATTGAAAAGTGCAGTTCCTGTAATTCTGCATGTGCTACTTGCTTCTGTAAGATGTGAACTTGACCATTTTAAAAGGCAACCAAATGGAACTTCCACATGTAGGGCTACTCGGAGTCTAATTCAAGCTGTGCTCGAGGTTAGAGGACCTGAGTGACCTGCAAGTCCCATGCACTTTAGACACGTGCTGAAGACAACAAATACCGGCTCCCCTAAAGACAATTTTTATTGAGGGCACTTAGCACAATTGTGGTCTTTAGTTTCAAAATCTCCTTGAATGCACAATACATAAGCCACAGTTGCCAATACCGAAGAACACATGCTTAGGCAAACGAAACACCTCTAAAATACTAAACTAAGAATAAACGGCAGAAAAAAAATCTCAGTGCATTTTATAGGCCAAAACTGGACTTTCCTAAGAGTGTATTGCGAAAACGTTAAGTTTAAAAAGACTCTTTAATAAGGCTACTCAGGGCAATCTTTTTTTTTATTATTATTTTACAATTAGTAGTAATAAAGCTAGCATCACATTTGAATTCTAGCAATGGAGATACCTAACAAAAAAAGCAAGCATTATTTCTCTAATATGATTCTTCTAAGTCTGCAGTAGGAATGTCTACATAGAAACAACTGTACGGATCTGTTACAGCTGGCAGCAAAGGAGGAAAAGGCTATTAACACTATACATCTGGAAGTATAAAGGAACACATGCACCTGAAAGACTGACAGCTGGGCAACTATAATACGGATGTTGGCAGCAAAAACTGGAATGAAATGTGTAGGGCAAGTGATGCTCATTTTCTTATCGCACTACTTATATAAACACTTTACAACTCAAAGCATTTTGCCAGTTACCCAGAAGAATCATTTCAACTGCAAGTGAAACTGTGGTGCTATTTCTAGAATGGAATTTAGAAACATGTTAACATCACGCAGGGGGGAAAAAAAAAGAAAAAGAAAATCAAACAGCTTTAAACCAGAAGAGTACCATAGGGGTTTTCAAGCAGCCTGGAAGAGTTGTGGAAATCTTACTGCCTAGAAGAGTCTGAGGATTTCTCTTCCACAGGTCATATGAAATACTGGCACATCATCTATGAAACCATGCAGCTCTTTGGAAAACAGCATGCATAAATCCAAATATTAAAGTAAAATATATCAGGTTTTTGGAAAATTCTCAGCCAGGCACCGACAAAAACTGACATACTTTTCAGCTTTCAAGTAACAAGAAAGTCATCATTTTCTCGATTCAGGAATATCTCTCTCAAGAGAACTGTAAATACATAAGTTAGAGACAACTGTAATGGTTTAATAGCCCTGTTTTTCTGCCACTTTGTCACAGGACTGGAACTGCTGTAAGACAGATATAAGAATTAAGACCACTTTCCTTAACCCTAGCAGTCTTGAAAAAAAATCACATTTTCTTTTTGGAAGTTGCACCGTAAACTACAGATTACAAAAACAAAACAGAAGAGCCACTTCAGCAAACTCTCTCAATGTAGCCTTAAGGAAAGCGACAATTCTTGCTGGAAGACTTAATTAAAAGATAGCACCTGACTGATACAAATATTTTTATGCCCATGTGCTCTTATAGTGCAGATTTGCTAGCAATCTAGGTTTCATTTAGATAATAGCTAAATCTGAACTTAGAGTTACTTTATCAGAAGTAAAGCAATTCAGCTATTCTGTCCCACTCCCCCACTAATCAAGGGTCCATGATGGCTCAAAGTTTTTTAAAAAAACTTAAGCAATTTCTAAATAAAAACCACATTTATAGATTACAAAAAAAATTAAGTATTTTTTTGTTCAAGTCAAATTTCCTCAATTACTGTACTGAAAAGCTTCAGAGATTACTAAACAGCTTCAAATTAAAGACATCCACCTTACTGGAAGAGTTCAAGAGTACTTCTTCATACTCTTATCACAACTAACTTACATATCTCTGCAAGTACGACACTGCATCAGCATTCACCCAACAGTCATGAGCTCTAGCTGCCAAAAGTAAGGACAGGCAGATACAAAACTAACCCAAAACTGTGATAGTCATGTGATATTATTGGCAAAACTTAAAAGACTGCGATAATTTGGTGGAGACCTGAACTTTCTCCTGCAGCAAAAGGCTAATTCTGTTAAATAATACAATTTTACAGTACCTGAATTATCACTTCTTACAAGATTTCCAAAGCTTGTATATGCATAGGAGTTTTAAGTTTTGATGAGTAACATCATCTACTTTCCCCTCCCCTGTGCTTAAGTGGGCTGTATACAAGTTAACCAGGAGTCGTTTTTTCCTTTATTACTGTGTTCATTTAAAAGTTTAAGATGCAATTAATTTAGGGGTTTGTATTTTTCTAAATTTTGGTCTACACACAAGTCTACTCTGCCAGTTACCAACTTGGCTACAGCTTTTATTTATTTTTTTTTATTATGGCTTTTCAATAGTTAGCCAAGAAGAGCTATATCACCAAAAGCATAACCTAGCCCCATTCCACTACAACCCAAACTCAGGAGGCTGAGGGGAAGTGACAGAACCCACACTGGAGAAAAGACAAGACCTTCAGGTGCTCCACTAAGAGAAAAGATCAGCCTCCATATAACATTTTATGTTATCCCAAAATACTACAAAATACGACAGAAATAGATCTGCTGACTTATTTAGGACACCATGACCTACTTTAAAAGGAAAAAACCCCAAGTATTCCCATTGACATGGCTTAAGTGGTTTTTTTGTGTGTTTTTTTTTTTTTCCTGCTCTTCAAGAAAAATATGACTATGCTACTCAGCAGTTAGTAGCCAGACAAAACCCAAGACTCTTAAATACCAGTTCACACACTGCATGTGTATCATCTTCCTGTAAATAACCATATTGTGATATTATAGTTTTTCTTGCTGAAGAAACTTGGCAACAAGGGGATTTTAAGAATTAATCTGAATAAAGTGCACAAACTGATACTCCTCCACGATCCCCGATACAGCTACAGCAACTCTCAAAAACATATTCTCAATGAAGCTTTTTCTTGAGCAGCAATTACAAGTAATACCAGATGGCATAGCATTTTGAATGACACACACACATACTGACCAAGGTGCAACTAGCAGCATTTTGCATTAAATCCAAGCTATGTTTTCCTTCATAATTTACTTAAATTGGAAAGTACTTGCACTGTATCTTTGAAAATACATTGTGTGATTTTTCCAGAGATTACAGTATTTAAATTAGTATCTTAAATGCAAGCAGGTAACAGAGGTAAGTTTTGTGTACAAGTGAAAAAATAAGAAGTGCCATGCAAAGGCTTGCAGATGTTTGAAAAGCAGCACCTGGGTATGCTCAATGAAGACTGGGGAACGTTCATTGGGATATTTTTTTTAACCCCTTACAGAGATATTTGTGGCACCATGTTTCACATCTTTTTTTTCTCCCCCATCCCACCAAAGCATTCCACTATTTCAGATACCAAGTCAGAACAACAAGCTTTTTGTCTGTCTTGGACCAAAGTCTGAGAAAGTGAATTACACCAAAACACAGAACTCATCTGGCATAGAAGGGGACCTTCAGGAGACTGACAGCTCTAAACAGGTTTGTATCAAAAAGATATTCAAAGGAATTTGATAGTCAAAGGCAACCTCAGTTTATGCTGTTCTCAAGAGTTTTTCCAGGTTTCCGTTTYCTTATTTGTGAGGGTAACTTATAGGAGATGACATTATTTGAAGGATATTTTCAAACAATACGCTACATCTTTTAAGCTTCAGAAGCTTGCAAACTATTGAGCAASCTGTCACCACTTTCTGGCTTCCTGTTATGTTGCCATTTCTGGACTTAAGGGTTACCTCATTAAGTTGTTCTACCACAGGCAGAGAACAAGACAAAATAAAATAAGGTAACTTTTAAAAGGTATCTTTAAAAAAGAAATTGTCAGTTACCTAGTTTTAAGGCTTTTAATTTCAACACAGCAGCTGTAATACTCACTACTGTAGCTGGATTCCACCCATTCAGATCAATGAGATATATATTTGGGGTTGTTTTTAACTATCTCATCCACATCAAAAGCTCTCACACAAGAAGTCTGCATTAACAGATGAGTGCCACAGCGTCAGAGAGCCAAACTATGCTCAAACAACATAACTGAGTACGCTTCTTCCAACAGCTTGAACAGCAGACTCTCCTTAGTACCAACTTGAATGAGTCCTGCAAAACTACCAGGCTGCTCTGCTGACTTTGAAGAAACCAGCATAAAGCTTCATGTCTTCCTTCCTCTCCCTAATGGAAACACACACACTTACTTCACTTTTAATAGACAGTGAATGGGTATACTGCACAATGTACAAGGTTTGAAGCATTCAGTGCACTTTTGAGCAGTCAAACAGTAACTTCAATTGCTATCCAGTTACTAAAACCTGAAGCAAAGCAACACCACTGATACTTYTGTAGGTATTAAGGGTAGCTTTCTGCATCTTTTGGTATACAAAAAAAGAGTTTTAACATATTAAATGTAAATATATCAGCCGCAACATACTCTCATTCTGGAGAGATGTATTGGTCCACCTTCGCCCCTCCCTTTACCTCGCTTCAAGTCTTTTTTTTACCTCAAGAACCGTAAGACAGAAAGCTACGGTATTTCGGGAAATATTAGAAAAACGGCTGCACTCCACCAGACGCACAGAAGGACGCAAGAGTGCTTAAAAATTTAACTTCTCGCTCACAACAGTAAAACCACACCACCTAACCCACCTTTTCCCTAGGTGTCGGATTAATAAGCACTACTGTATCCACAGCACATAAACTAAGAAGCTCTCAGCGGGAAGAGTTCCCAAGGTTGGAATATTTTTGCTTCCCGGGCGCGACAGGGTGTTACAAAGCTCACTCCCTCCACGTGTAAAATAAGCTCTGAAGAGCAAACCGGCCAGGTTCACCCGGCTTTACGCGACACCCCCCGCCTCCCAGGTGCAAGCGGCCGCGCTTGGCTCTCCCCTCCCCTCCACCCCCCTCCGCCCGCAGCAGGAGGGCAGGGAGGCCACACCGGCTGCCCCGGGGCTCAAAGCGGCTGCCCGGCGGGCGACCCGCGGGCCCGCCCCRGCCACCCCCCGCGGGGCGCAGGCCGCAAGCGGCCACCGCAGGGTCCTACTCACAGTCCAGGTGTTTCTTCTTGGGGCCCATCACCTCGTGGGTCGTCGCCTTGCAGACGGCTTTGGCGACAGCCGAGCCGGTGACACTGTGCTGCGCCGCCGTGATGCGGTCGGTGATCGACTGCCCCGACATCGTCGGCGCGGCCCTGGCGGCGGCTCCCCCCGCGGACCCGCCGCGGCGGGCAGCAAGGCCGGGGCAGCGGCTCCCCGCGGCCGGGGKGGCGAGCGCAGCCTCCCCGGGGGAAGGGCGCCGGCAGCCCCCTCCGATGCGACGCCGGCGACGGCGACCGGGGAGTCCTCGCCGGGCTCCGCCTCACCGGTTCCTCTCGACCGCCGCCGCGACGGGGGCTCTTCCCGCAGCCCCGCGCTGCTCTGCGGTGCGGCGGCGACCCCTCGCCTCCCGGCCCCGCCGGCTCGGCTGGCCGCGCCCGGCCCGGCTCGGCTCTGCCTGCCTCCGCGGGCTGCGCTCGGGCTTTCCCTTTCACATTTACACTCCCAGACAAAATGGCGGCGGCCGCGGCGGCGGCGGCGTCAGGTGACCGCCCGCCTCGCGCCCGCCCCGCGCGCCCGCCCCGCTCCGGAGGGTCGGGCGGCGCTGTGCGGCGCTGTGCGGCGGGCGCGCGCAGCCTGTGGCGGGAAGCGGCGCGCCGTGCGGCCGCGTGCCCCGTGGGGCTCCTCCGTCACGGGCGACGTCAGTGAGCGCTCGGCGGGTTGGGGGCGCGTGCCGCCCCTCCCGCCGGGGTTCGGGTGTCCCCGCTGCCCCCCCCAGCAGGGCAGGGGGCTCCCCGGCGCATGGCGTTGTGGTGGCGCACTCACACCCCCCTCTTCCTGGGCCACTTGGTGATGTCAGAAATTCCCGCGAAACCGCGGCCTCGGTGCGCTGAGCCTGGCGGCCGCGCGCTCCTTGGCCGTGCCAGAAACTGCACAGCTGGGGCTGGGAACGTACTCCCGCTGCCGGGGCCGGGTGTCAGGTAGAACACCACTGAAACCTTGAGAATTTTTAGTAACTTCCACTGGGACTGTGGCCAGGGTGGAAATTTATGGATGACTAAAGCCAATCATCTTGTGAACCTGTAAGTGGTGGTCCTGAGTGAGACCCTTTGAGCCCTCCAGGACTGCGGCGGCTGCGCCCAGCATCTCCCTCTACGCCTCTCAGAGCTCGCGACCTCTCGAGTCTGCAATATTCGGAGGACCGTCAGGGCCTGGGCTAAACCCCCTTTACTCCTCGAAACTCAACCCTTCGCCCATTGAGAGACAAATGCCTAGGCATTTGAAGTGAATATTTCTTCACTGAACTCCAGGGGAATTTTTAACAGGTACCTTCTGTATATTTATATATATATATATATCTATCTCTGTGTGTGTGGACTAATAGTAAGCATAATTTGTAATTAAGTTGTGATTGTAGTAG
Source organism: Oceanodroma leucorhoa (assembly GCA_030449065.1). Taxonomy (NCBI): domain Eukaryota; kingdom Metazoa; phylum Chordata; class Aves; order Procellariiformes; genus Oceanodroma; species Oceanodroma leucorhoa. Next base: position 15,371,372 of record JASVER010000011.1, read on the forward strand.
ACTTACTAACTTACCTTGTACATGTTAAATTAGTTAATGATTAAGTGCTACTAAAGTTTGTTGATGACTAGGTGATGATTAAGTGTTGCTAAACTGTGAATGAACCCTAGACTGCTGTTAAACACCTATAGTACCTAAGATGTAAACCCTTAGATGATTTTCCTTTATATGTTTTATCCGTATAGTAAGTAATAGAGTGGACCTTGCCATCGAATTCTCTTAGGTGGCACCTTTATAATCTCTATTAAAATCACTTTCTGCTAATACCTTTGACGGTGATTCTTTAAGCGGCCTCTCAACYACTCATTCACAACAGGCATGAACCTCCTCTTCCACCAGCTCTTTGTTCCTTGGGTGGATTTAAAAGAAAAAATTAAAAACTTGTTGGTCGTCATCGCGTTTTGTGTGGTAAGAGAAGTACCGCCGGTGGACCGYGGTCAGAGTGGTGGAGGAAATGATCTAACAGGACTTGCTATCGGTCGTTTTTGGTGGGACGGGTTTTCCCATGGAGCCCTGTGCGGCGACATCGGYGCCTGCAGGGTTGCGGAGGTGTGGAAGGATGTCATGGTACTGCTGTGCACGGTGGGGAAACTCCCTCTCTTGCAGGTTGTGGAGACAGAATAAAAGCTCCTTGGAAGACTTTGCTCTTGCAGGCTTTATTTGCAGAAGCAACATCCGTAAAAAGAGCGAGCCCGATCTCCCTTGCTGAGCCTATTGCGTGTTCTTACGAAACGGAACCCTTCYTGGGCTGCGCCCGGGGCCTGCGTTGTGCGCCTGCTCCTCTCTGAGGCTGCTGAAGAGCTTCACGAGGAGCTGGTCTGGAGGGGAATGGATTGCATCGGGGTGGGGGCTGAAAACCTGTTAAACCTGTTAAACTGCCTGGCATTGACCTGGTTTTGAGGAGATGGGTCTTGTACGTTTAAAATTACACCAAAGAACCCGGCAGGACAGGAACCGGGTGATGGGTCCAGCCAAAAAGGGGGGGGAGGAATGGTGGTTCACTGTACGTGTGTGTTCACTTGTTTGCCATTTTCCAGAGGGCAGACCGGAGCACGGCGCAGCTTTTGCCAGGTGTGACAGTGGTTTCTCCGATACGGACAGTGGCCCGGTGCAGCTGGACCGTTACCAGGAACATGTCTCGAACTGCCATCAATCACGTTTATGGTACCGCACAAGCAGGGTTAAACAGACAGCCTAGAAATGATGGGCTCTGCCACTCCCCGGGTCCTCCTAGCCTGGCAGTCTTTGTACCAGATTATTACTTGGCTAAAAATGCAGAAGAGGTTTCAGAGTGGCTTGACTGTGGCTGCATACCAGGTGCCCACCAAGCCGTTCCATCACTCCACTCCTCAGCAGGACGGTGGGGAGAAAATAAGATGGAAAAGAACTCATGGGTCAAGATAAAGGCAGTTTAATAAAGCAAAAGCAAAGGCTGCACACRGAAGCAAAGGAAAACAAAAGATTTATTCTCTACTTTCCATCAGTCCAGCCACTTCCTGGGAAGCAGGGCTTCAGCACGTAGTGGTTGCTCCGGAAGACAAATGTCGTAGTAACGAATGCCCCCCCCCTCCTCCTCCTTTCTCTTAGCTCTATTGCTGAGCAGCTGTCATATGGTATGGGATATCCCTCTGGTCATTTGGGGTCAGCTGCCCTGGCTCTGTCCCCTCCCACCCCCAACCTGCTGGCCTTGGGGGTGAGGGGTGGGGGGATGTTGGGGGACAGCCTTGATGCTGTGGAGCACTGCTCAGCAGTAGCCAAAACACCGGTCTGTTATCAACACCTTTCTAGCTCCCAACACGCAGCACAGCACTATGAGGGCTGCTGTGGGGAAAATTAACTCCATCCCRGCCAGACCCAATACAGTGAGGAAAAAAATGCAGCATCACTACTACTCGATCAGAACACTCAGGTTTCCCATGCCATTTCATGGAAGAGTATTTTTTTAACTTTTGCATTTGTAGTACATTAATATAAGTGTGAATGCTTGTACAAAAAGAAGATCTGTGAATACAGCAATAGTTATTTTAGGTTACAACTTTCACRTAAAAACACAAGAAGTAAGAAGAGTAATAAGGAGGCAGTTGAATACGAGTGTTGTAAACAAAAATCTAGCAGCTTCTGACAGTCAACTCATATTTCAGGGTGCTGATTAAAGCTTTATTGCTTACATTATCCCTAAAGTGGGATGCTCCATAAATATGTGTGCTAGAGTGCCAAACACCCAACCGTCTGTTATTGCATTACACATATTTAAAGCAATAAAGCAGGAAACRTTTGCATCCACAGTACTGTATATTTCACTAATACATAAAAACTTCCTGTCTTTTCATAATATTTGTACAACACAGAGGGCATTTATGAAGTGCTTCAGCACATTCCTTACAGGCAACTATGTGACCACAGGGAATGAGGACGACTGATATGTCTTCTTACCAACACTTACAACTTACACTACATACGTAAGCCATCTTCATACCCAACATACAGATTTATACATTCTCATTAACTACTATCCCCTGTCCTTTAACAGATAGATATTATTCTCCCATTCCATGGGTTTCTTCCACTCCTCCAAGTGTTCATAAGAACAGGCTATGACTTGGGCCTCATCTGTCAAGATGGGTGCTCAGGACAGGAGAAGCAGCATGTTCGGTTGTTGGGCACCAACACCGGTTTGGCTTGGCTCATTGTTGCACTCGCCCAGTTCCTTGCAAAACTCACTCTTCGTCATTTCAGGTCATTCCTGCTACATTACTTCCTACACATACAAGTCACATCACAGATTATTTTTCCCCCAAGGTTAAATCTCCTTGAGGCACACACCGGGTCTCCCCATCCTCCCGCATTACCCACCAAGTACACCAAGTACACGCAGGTCCTTGAGCGAAGACAATCCCACAAATGGGTTTGCCTTTTCCACGGGAGGAGCAATCCRCACCGCCTTCCCCAGCCACTTCCCTATGTGCACTACGGGGATCTTATCTCCTCCCACAGTATGTAGGGGTTTTGTTTGGGCAGGACCAGGGTGGTTAGCAGATCCTCTGGTGTTAACCAGCCAAGTGGCTTCTGCTAAATTTATATCCCAGTCCTTCCATGCCCCATTGTCCAATGCTCTCAACAGAGTCTTTAACATTCCATAATATCTCTCAATCGTTCCAGAGGCTTGTGGGTGATAGGAGATGTGATACACCCACTCAATGCCATGTTTCTTAGCCCAGGAGTTTATGAGGTTACTTCGGAAATGAGTCCCATTGTCTGATTCAACTCCTTCTGGGGTACCATGCCGCCACAAAATTTGCCTTTCAAAGCCTAAAATGGTGTTTCGGGCAGTGGCATGGTTTGCAGGGTATGTTTCTAGCCAACTGGTAGTTGCTTTCACCATGGTGAGTACGTAGTGCTTGCCTTGGTGTGTTCGTGGCAGTGGTCCAATATAGTCAATTTGCCAGGCCTCRCCATATCGAAAACCCAGCCACCACCCTCTGTTCCAGGGAGATGTTAACTCGTGTGGCTCRCTTGATTGCAGCACATGCTTCACATTCATGAGTGACCTGTGTGATGGCCTYCATGGTCAGGTCYGCCCCTCGATCACGAGCCCATCTGTATGGTGCATCTCTCCCTAGATGTCCCCATGTTTCGTAGGCCCATTGAGCTACAAATATCTCACTCTTACRCTCCCAGTCCAGGTCCACCTGAGCTACTTCAATTTTGAGAGCCCTGTCTACCTGTTCATTGTTTCCATGTTCTTCAGTGGTGTGGCTTTTGGGCATGTGAGCATCTRCATGACGTACCTTTAGAGTGATGTTTTCTAGCTGGACAGTGCTGTCCTGCCACAATGCAGCAGCCCAAAGGCCTGTTTACCCCTGTGCTACCAGTTAGTCTTCTTCCACTGCTGTAGCCACCCCCGTAGGGCATTAGCCACCATCCAGGAGTCAGTACAGAGATAGAGTACTGGCCACTTTTCTCGTTCAGCAATCTCTGGGGCTAGTTGGATGGCTTTCACTTCTGCAAACTGACTTGACTCACCTTCTCCTTCAGTGGCTTCAATGACTTGTCATGTGGGACTCCACACAGCAGCTTTCCACTTCTGATGGTTTCCTACCACACGACAGGATCCATCAGTAAACAAAGCATAACGCCTTTCATCTTCTGATCACTCATTATATGGTGGTGCCTCTTGGGCACAAGCCACCTCCTCAGGCAATGCTCCAAAATCTCTGCCTTCTGGCCAGTCCATGATCTCTTCCAGGATTCCTGGGCGGTTGGGTTTCCCCAGTCAAGCTCGTTCCCAAGCTCGGCAAAATAAAGAGATAAGCAGTGCAGCCAACAAACTCTGTGACTCGCACAGAAGCTTGCCACTTAATAACTACTGTAACTATAGCACACTTAATACAAACTGCTGTTGTCTTGGGCCCCACATTGGGTGCCAAAGTGGACTGTGGTGGGTTGACCTTGGTTGGATGCCTTTGGAATAGGGAATATCCCTTTGGTCATTTGGGGTCAGCTGCCCTGGCTCTGTCCCCTCCCAAGATCTTGCCCACCCCCAGCCTACTGGTCTTTGGGGGTGAGGGGTGGGGGGATGTTGGGGGACAGCCTTGATGCTGTGGAGCAGTGCTCAGCAGTAGCCAAACCACCGTTGTCTTATCAACACCTTTCTAGCTCCCAACACGCAGCACAGCACTATGAGGGCTGCTGTGGGGAAAATTAACTCCATCCCAGCCAGACCCAATACAGGCTTAAAACTGTATTGAACAACAAAGACGAACAGGGACGGCTCCCAAGCGGAGCTGTATGTCTTTCGATACTGTTGAAAAGCACGATGGCACTGTACAAATATTAGCGGTCCTATGATCCAGGGTGAGCGATGTTGTGAATGAAGGATTTCTATAACCCTAAGGGCATAAATGCATTAAAACATGGTCACTGCTATCAAAATACTGAACATTTCCTGTGCTGGAAAAAGTGACAGACTCTTTAGTCCGAGCAGGCAATTTCTAGCTGCCTTATTTTTGCTTTAAGACTTGTAGTTTACGGAAAAAAAAATGATCTTGAATCTTCAAAGCAGGAGGAAACATCAAAACAGTAAGAAAAGAAGAGATGGAAAGATCTTAGGGCTTGTCTAAACAGGGAAGCTATTTCGCAATAAGTGAGGGTGTGAGCTGAAGCCCAGCAGCTATGCTGTGCTACCTCCACCCCCAGCAGGGACTCTCTTATTTTATTCCATTTCAGAAAGCCTAAATTTTGCATAAAAGTGCTTGAGTTGGGTGTTTCCCATTGCTATGGCTCTACCTTTACTCAATGTGCTAGTCCGGCCCAAATACGAGTTCAAATGTCCCTCTTCAGTCAGCACATTGACTTGCTCCAGGTTCACGCCGCCCGTGCGCAGCGTGGATGGCTGCAGATCACGCCTTCAGCACCGACGTCTGCCCAGGCTAACGCCACAAACTGAGCACAGTCTGTAAAGCCTGAAAGCCAACCGGTAGGAAATGCGAGTCAGTTTTTTATTGGCGTTCAGACCATCCCAGTGGAGTGCTCTATAGATGTGCCTTCTTTCAGTTTAATTCATTAATTAAAGAGAGTGCCTGTGTAATTCCTATTCCAGACAACAAATTATGGTGGGATGGGATACTCGAAAGAATTATTCCAAATCATAAAACATACCATAGGTGCATTTTCCATGGTGATAGAAGCATAGGAAAATGTATTTTGGGACGGACCGCTGGAGGTCATGTGGCAGAGCTGGACCTCAAAGCAGGACTAGCCTCGAGGGTGGATTGGGTTGCTCAGGTCCTCGTTCCAACCAGCACTGGAGATCTCCAAGGAAGGAGATTCCCCAACCTCTCTGGGCAACCTCTATGTTCATATCCATTGTCAATCTGGTATTGTTTGCGTTTTTCAAGACTTATGCAGATATGAGACTATTGAGACACCTGACGTTTTATGAATCTGTTAGTGAAGGAAAAGGAATTCTTGTCAGTATAGAGAGGAGGAAATCAGTGACAAGCCAATCTGGGCCATCACCTATCCACCTTAAGAAACACATCTACATTTCTGATGCAATGCAGAACTTTATTTTGTTAGCAAGAGAGTGTGTCTGGGTGAAATTCTACACCTTTTGAATCAGATAAGGACAAAGAAGTACAAGCTACCACCCCCTAGGGTGGAGTGGCAAGGTGCATTCATCATCCTAAATTAAAGATGTATTTACACACGGTTGTACCATGACACCATGAAAGATGCACAATTAGCTACGCAAATTGTTGCATAGAAATTTAATTGAGGTATGTAAATAGCTCCTAGGGAGTGATGGAGCGATACCTTACCCACCTCTCCCTCAGCTCCCCAGTGCCAAACGCGTCGTTGGTCCCAAGGAGACAAGGAGGTGTCCATGTTTTTAGGGCTGAGGTTTCTCCCTCACCTCACCCCTCCAGCACGGCGGAGTGAGATGAGGTTTCGTGTGTTCCTGCAGAAGCCGTCCGAGCCTGTCTGCTGGTCGCTGCCTTTGTGGTTCTGGCAGGCTACAGCCAGAACGACAGCACGTCCTACACGGGCTAGCTGGCAGTTCTTGTGTTCACACCACTTCAGCACCTCTTTGTAATACTCCTTGCCCGTCTCTCTCTCGCTCATCCCTTTTGTGTGAAAGCAGTACATTGTACAATGTAGTTTAGGTTGCTCCATTAGCAAATCTTGCTCTTAACCACTCTTCCTGCACCCAAGCACTTTAGTTCGTATTTATAAGGATGAAAAACTGGACACGATATGTACAATTTATGTCTCACTCATCTTGCTGCGCTGTGTTTACTGTAGGGCGGGTGATGAGGGCTTCAGAAAAGAGACAGGAAACATATTCCAGGCATGGACGCGTATAAATAGTGCTGGGGAGGTGGTGGCGGCAGAGGGAATGGGACGTTTCTGGGCTTCTGCCATGACTGAATGACACAGATGGTTTTCCAGGGAAATGAGTATTTTAGTAATGAGTAGTGAACGTGCTTCGGGCTGGCTGCACCTACAGCCCTGGGAATGCAAACAGTTTAGCAGCAGGTTTGTCAATAAATACCATCTGCTCAACAGCACTGAATCCAAAATATTGCAGAACCTACCTTACCGGTGGCTGTTGTTTTGCTAGATAAAGGTGAGATAAGAATCACTACTAAATATTTTTTTTGTAAATACTGTGATTGATAGTACTTAGTGCTTGTCAGGCCACGCCTGGAATACTGTGTTCAGTTTTGGTCCCCGCTATGCAAAAAAGATGTGGGCAGGCTGGAGAGGGTCCAGAGAAGGGCCACAAAGATGATCCAAGGACTGGGAAGCCTGCCACATGAGGAAAGGCTGAGAGAACCGGGTTTGTTCAGCCTTGAGAAAAGGCAGCTTAGGGGAGACCTTATCACCTTGTTCCAGTACTTAAAGGGGGGCTACAAAGAAGATGGAGACTCCCTTTTTAYAAGGGGTCACATGGAAAAGACGAGGGATAACGGGTACAAGTTACTCCTGGGCAGATTCCAATTGGACACCAGGAAAATTTTTCACAATGAGAACAATCAGCCATTGGAATAATCTCCCCAGGGAAGTGGTGGATTCCCCAGCATTGGACACTTTCAAGCTTCAGCTGGACAGGGTGCTGGGCCATCTTGTCTAGACCGTGCTTTTGCCAAGAAAGGTTGGACCAGATGATCCTTGAGGTCCCTTCCAACCTGGCATTCTATGATTCTATAATTCTATGATTCTATGATTGCTGTCTAAAAATTATAAAACTCTAAATTTAATCAGACTTGTTCAATCCCAGTTTAAACCTGGGAGAATTAAACTGTTACCRTTAGCTTTTTTCCTGGTGGACAGTAAGGTGTCTCCACAGAAAGGTGAGCTATAAGCGAAGCTGGTTCTCGCACGGTTTAGGGCACCGAAGTGTCTGAGAAACGCCTCGTGTCCACGGCTGCCTGCAAGGCAAGGAAACGCAACTCTGCGAGCGGCAGCAGCGGCGGCGGCAGAGCCGGGTTTCCTGGGTGCTGCGATGGGGGCTCGAGGCTGATTTTCTGCCCCGGCACTCCAGTCCCCAACCAGAGGTGAACCCCTGCCCCAGCCTTTCTCCYTGCAGGGACACCGAGAGTCCTTTCTGCCTGGCTCCCTGTTTTCCATGACTTCTGCCAAAGCAGGGTGTCTTGGGGATCTTTACTGCTGTCAGATGTGGTTGAAATTGGCTCCTGGATGCAGAGGTTTGTGGGAGAGAAATGAGACATGAGCATCATCTAAAAAGCCTAAAACCAGAATGAGTTTCAATGCTACTTCTTACCTCAGCAGAGACATGAGAGGAAAAAACCCCCACACACTGTTGTCCAACTTGGATTTATGGGTACCATATTCTGCCAGTCTCTTTTAAAGATCTTTGTTTCCCTGTGTCTGAAGGAAACGTGTTGTAAAATGTGGATAAGAAGTGTAGCTCCAAAACTGGGACTCTCTATGGCTAAATTCATCCAAACTTTGCATAACTGCAAAATACAAAAATTTCAGATCATGAGTCTGTCATTGGAGATTGCCTGGCTGAAACTCAGACTCGGCGTTATGTCTGAGTTGGGTTTTTAGAGCAGGATCAGAGAGAATGCCAGGGAGAGAAAGGTGTGAATAAGCAACTCTTTAAAAGAATAATTTAAGAGAAAACTGTAGTGTAAAAATAATGAAACAGGAAAAAAAGTGAAGATGCAAAGGAAGATGAGTGCCGAGGAGTGGAGTTCSTGGCTCATGTTCTGCGTGGAAGGGCAGAAGTGACGTACAGAGAGGAATCACAAAAGAGATGGGGGAAAAAGAAAAGTTTGCTGGGAGAGTAAACCATAAAGAATCCTTTTTTTAATGGAGCTTGCTTATTTTTGTGTGAATCTGGAACAGATCCACTTACCTTTACGTTTCATTGCCATCAGTAAAGTTTCTGAAATGTACAAAGTGGCAAACAAATCTGGCCCGAAAATGGCAAGAGAGCAATTGGTTGGAGGAAATTTACTCTTAGAAAAAATTGCATCTGCCGCTGCCTGCCCSTGTATTGTGCTCAACACCAAAAATGGACCATTTGTTTTTCCGAGAAGTTTTATGACTGATCTTATGCATCATAAGCAACAAGTAAGAAAAAAAAAAAGGCTGCAGTAAAAATATTTAATGAACTTTATCTGTACTTTCTTACTACAATTTCTCCATGTAGTCTAATATCTGGTATGGTTTCTGGAATAAAGGAGGGCGGATTTCTGCTTCCAGAAATCAGGCCAATGCTCAGAAAGCTGAAACGCCTCTGTTGAAAAGCTTGGCACCAGAAGACACCGCATGGCTGGAGAGGCAACGCCGAGAGGAGTTTGCAGCTCTTCCAGAGCGGTAACTGTGCCGCCGGAGCCCGCTCCTGCCCCCGGGAACAGCCCCGGCTCCCGGCGGAGACTCAGCTCCGGGCAGGGGTGCAGTGCAAGGGCCTGTGAACGCCATAAGCCCTGCTAGACTCGTCCTGTATTGGTCCCAGATAAAGCCCTGTCCTCCAGGATGGTCAAGAGACCCTGTGTTGCGATCAGGTTCGCTTCAGGGCTGGTTTTGGAGCCCACAAGATGCACAAAATTGGACACAATCCCTGGGGCCTTTAAGCCCCTTTTCCAAGTGCCCTGCAGACGTGACATTTGTGCTCAACAGCATATGACTGGTAAAAGTCACACGTTGGTTTTCTCATCTCCTGTCACATGAGGGTAAGTCACGCGTCCTCTCCCCCTTCTGCCATCCGGCTCCTGTTGAGGGACCGGCRCCCGGAGCCCTCTGCCTCTCAGCCATCTCCAACTTCTGCCTCTCAGACTGCTGGTGAAGTTGGAACTTTTAAATTGCTGACTTTGTATAGAGAAGGGAGAAAAGAAAGGGGAAAAGAAAGAAGGGGAAGGAAAAAACAATCTGGAGTTACGCCACAGTTGCAGAAGTGCTGGGAGGCAGAAAGGCAGGAGCCCTGCAGCTCCCGCTGCGAGCAGCTGGCTGCTGTTCCTGCCCTTGGACTAATTGTTTTCCCTGCAGGTCATTGCTGTCAATAATGACGTATTTGAGAATATTTCTGTATTATTTCTGAAATACTTCCCTGTAAAAGAGTTTCTGTTTGTTTGGTGAAGAAGCTGTTCTGATTCTTACTGCTGAGCATTTAACCAAGGATAATGAAAGTCCCCTTTCTTTGAATTTTCTCCTTGATATTACAATCCAATATTTTTTAAAAGATCAGAGACTCATAGAATCATTTAGGTTGGAAAGGACTTTTAAGATCATCGAGTCCAACCGTTAACCTAACACTGCCAAGTCCACCACTAAACCATGTCCCTAAGCACCACATCYACASGTCTTTTAAATACCTCCAGTGTTGGTGACTCCACCACTTGCCTGGGCAGTCTGTCCCAGTGCTTGATAACCCTTTTGGTGAAGAGATTTTTCCTAATGTCCAATCTAAACCTCCCCTGGCGCAACCTGAGGCCATTTCCTCTTGTCCTATCGCTTGTTACTTGGGAGAAGAGACCAACACCCGCCTCTCTACAGCCTCCTGTCAGGTAGTTGTAGAGAGTGATAAGGTCTCCCCTCAGCCTCCTCTTCTCCAGGCTAAACAACCCCAGCTCCCTCAGCCGCTCCTCATAAGACCTGTTCTCCAGACCCTTCACCAGCCTCGTTGCCCTTCTTTGGACACAAAAGCAAAATAAATACTACAATATGATGTAATTAATCAGTGTAATATAATTACCTTAACCTGTTCTGGTTTGGTCTGTTACATTATGAATTTAATAAGGGCTCATAGGCTCTGAAAAGCAGGAGCTGACTGAGGAATCTCATGCAAATTCAGGATCTGAAGATCTTTAGGCTTGGAAGATTAGACTTGGTTTAAGGGTGGGAGCAGAGCTCTGCTTTGGCTTTGGAACCATCCCAGGACAAGCCTTGTTTATCTGCCAGAACCCTGCATGTGTGTATGTACGTACATGTGAGCAGTTTTGATACGAACAGTCACTGCCGGCGTTAGCAGACACCTAATGAAACGTAGTTGTCATCTGAGAAGACGGCAYGGCTAGCCCTGCTCCAAACGTCTCAGAAGGTTTGGGTTGGCAGCTGACCAATGTCTTAATCTGCTCTGTTTCCATCACCTTGGCACTCGTTTCAGGGGGCCTCTTTTCAAGAGGCTTTTCGGGGCGCTTGGACAAGGATGACAGGCAGGTGCCGAYGCCGCAGCCGTACGCCCGGGGCTGGTTTGGCCATGCTGGCCGTAACCAGCGATGTTTTGGAAACCTTTCCGAGCAGGAGTGCGGAGCCTGTTTTGTCATGGGCTGCGAACCACTCCTGGCCACCCACAGCGAGCTGGGCACCGCCGGTTTGAAAAAGCCCAATTTTCAGAACAGAGCAATCCACGTTGCCTCTCAGAGCAGGAGAGAAAGGGGCAGAAATGCAATTTGTGCTTTAAAGCAATCTGTAGATGGAAGATTTTTATTTTGGCCAGTGATGTCAGCATTTTGGGTGCCTGTTTGCTTTCTGGCTGTGCTTAGAGGTAGGATTTGAAGGTTGGAGGACCCTTGGTCAAGACCAGCCATTCCCTGCTCTAACAGTGATCATTTCAACCACAGTCTCAATGACCCTGGAGAAGCAAGAAAGCTAAAATCATCAGCCTAATAAAATGATACAAACTGTGGACCGAAAAGGATCTGCAATGTTTCTGTCCCCACCAAGGAAGAGGAGCATACCTGGTTTTTGGAAGCAGGATTTGGGGCAGGGGCACTGACTGGGCTGTGGGGCTGCGCCGTGGCAGCGGGGGAAGGAGCCGGCAGCACCGCCTCCAAAAACATATAACACTGCACGTGAAAAACACTCTTGTATTAAAATCGGCTTAAAGCAGTCCTGGAAATTACAGCCCAGTGGGCATTAGTTTCATAGCAAATAAATGAATGGGAACAAAAAGTGACGATAAACATGAGAGATTTGGCTAAGCGTGAATGAATAGGGACAAAGCCGCAGAAGTCTATAAAGGAAAATCTTCCATCTCAAAACATATGAAATTCCTTGAGTGTGTCAGTGAAACAGAAGGTAAGGGCAAACCAGCACATACCTTTTCTCTAGACTTGCAAAAAAAACAAAAAAAGAAAAAGACATGGACAAACAAGCTAAGGCCCTTGTGAAATGCCCTCGAGGCATCTCGCTGTGTTACCAGGTGCTCACAAACCTCTGAAAAGCTGATCCTGAAAGGGAGAAATAGAAGTAGATGCAAACAGTAGAGAGTTACAAGTGTTTTGAAACCAAAATGCTTATTTGAATTACCTGTCGTTGCTGATGGAACAAGCACTAAGTCRATGCCATTGAAACACAGTGGATTCCAAATCATCCAGGAGATGGAATTTTTTATACGAGACTAATTTTTTTATATAAGCTAAACCAAACCCAGTCAAGATACTGACAACACTAAGAACTTCACCAAAACCAGGGCTCACGGGGGTAGCTGAGCACACCTAGAGACAGATGAGGGGCTGGTCACCGTGGGGAAGGAGCCCGAGCTGGTGCTGCAGCGGTGCTGCAGGATGGGATGGGATGGGATGGGATGGGATGGCTCCCGCCGTACACAGCCTGCCTTTCCCCCTTGTCCTTTCATCTGTTTTTATGGGAAAATGCTGGATCTGACAAGCAGCCCCATGTGCCACAGAACTAACAAATAAACTAGTAAATAACTTTCTGTGGGTTTGTGCCCGGCGACTGACAGCCTGAGTTCTCCAAGGCTGCAGCACAACTCTGTTGCTTATAAGACATCAGAGAAGCCACACATTGCGAATGTCCTAACCACGGGAAAAGCTTTAATGGGAGTTCACGTGTCATTAAACACCAGCGAATCCACATGAGAGAGAAACCTAACTAAAGAGTGGATTTTCTGACGTCTAATAAGGCATGGACTCCCATTAAGGTTTTTCCCAGGGTTTAATTCATTCTGTTGCCTGTCTCTCTTTTCTCAGCCTGTTTACCTGTTCTCACAAAATTTGCAAGACCTTAATAGTTTCCAGACAGTCACTCCTTGATAAAATTGAGAGTAAGGTGGGCAGCGGGTTCAAGAATTACTGGGGAAGGGACAGACGGAGTGTGACCTTACAGGAAAACAAGTTGAAAATCAGATCCCATCAGCCCGGCGGGGACGGGGGAAGCTGCCGTGCCTACCGTGCGGGTGACAGAGCCGTGCACCGTATTCTGAGAAAGTCGGCCAAGCAGACAGTGCCGCGTTCCCTTCTGGGCTCTTGCCTTCTTTTTACACAAGCTGTCATCATCCCAGAGGTCAGAACAGGTGTACAAAATATCAGCAGTAAAATAGCTGGTTTCACTAACTAGCATCGCTACAGAGGTGATGTTTTGCTATCCACTCCACTGCCTGGAAGGAAAAAAAATGGCAAACAACCTGCACAAACCCCTCTGCGTTTTTTTTGGGGGGTCCCTGTTGCGGGGGGGGAGCGGAGGCTGCCCGGGGTGCGTGGCCACACAGACCAGCGGGTTATTGCCACACGTCTGCGTGCTGGAGATGAGATGAGGTCACTGGAAAGTGTGTGCTGTCAGAGCCTCGGCAGCGTCACCCGGCCGGACGATAAYGGCGTCGGGCGGGCCTGGGCTCAGGAAGCCGGGTCCTGCTTTTGATTGCACTGGAGAAAAGCCAAGGAGAGCAACAACAAATTAATTAGCTGACGATGGCGAGGCTTCAGGGCCAGCTCAGGGGAAAGAGGAGCTGTTTACTCCTCTGTAAGGTGTTTTTAAGAGGTTACAGAGCCAGGTTTCTTCCATCACATCTGTTCTTTTCTACCAGACGGTAACGCATCAGGGCACGGGTACGCCGGGCGCAGGGCAGCGCCCCGGGCTCCGCAGGCAGCCGGCACAAGGTTGCTCTGGCTGCTGAAAGCCCCGTGGCTGATTTTTACGCACATTTCCAAAGTGTGAAACACGTACATGTTAACAGCACGAGCCATGCGCAAGTCTCGCTCTCAGCAAGCATGGTGCTAAGTTAAAACTAAAGCTGAAGGAGTGTGCAGGCATCAGATACATTTGTGTGCTGAAAAGCTGCTTGCTGTTTTCTCCAGCTATACCATCATGCCTATTAAACACTGTCCCCTCTTACTGTAGGTCTCACCACCCCTACACYCTTAAACGTCACACCACGATTGCAGTCCTGGTTTTGCAAGAGTTCTCCTTCTGTATATAAAATTAATCAGTGAAAATGGAAAGTGAGCACTGGCAACCCCTAATGCATCCCTGCTTCCGACAGCGTTCTTATCTGCTGAAAGCAAGTATGTGATTTAATATGCAAGCACACACACTCTTTTATCGATGGATGAAGTTTCTGTTCCTCACGTAGTGGTGGGGTCGGTATTACAGGGCGATGCACTCGTAGACACTGGAGGGAACTGGGCTCTGCAGTGCTGTGCAAGGGGGGTCCTCGTCTGCAGGCRTCCCTGTGGCCAGCGGAAGATGCGCCAGAGAAGGTGATGGAAAACTCTGGCTAATTTGGCCMAGACGACAGAGTCGTGTGGTCCCTGAGTCCCCTCTTCAACCCCCGGGGGAGCCATAGTGTTGCCACGTTGGGGGAGCAGCAAAACCCCACTCGAGGGCAGCCGGCGCGGGCACAGCCGCAGCAGGGTTACGTGTGAATCGAAGCTCACGAAGGAAACAGCATCACTTTCTCCTCCGGATGGTGGCTGAGAAGGCCGTGGGGCTGCAGGAGGGCTGCAGAGGTTGCCGGGCAGCCGGGGCTGGGTGCTTGTCGTGGGCACCATCGGTCGAGCCGTCCTTTGCGGTGTGCCGCCCGCCGCTGAACCGGAGCGGGTCGAGGGCTGGTGCCCAACGGGCAGCAGGTCACGGGTTGGGAGTGGGGGGCAACGGACCAACCTCAACCCAAGGTCAGCTGCGACGGGCGCCGTGTTCTGGGGCAACGGGTATCGCCGTGTCTGGCGCCCGGGGGCACCACCCTCCACGGGGTGTCTGGGGATCCGTCCAAAGGCCACAGAAGACCACGCACCACAGGGTGAAAACAGCTGCATTAACATGGACGGCTGTCTGCCTCCTTCAGAAGGTAAAAAGTGGTAAAAATAACAAGAATGGGGACTGCAAAGCCTCTTGCATGCAAAACTCAGAGCCCCTCCACCTTAAAGCCGCTGGGTGTTGGCGGGTTCCCACCCCTGCCACCACGGCTCACGCACCCCAGGGCAGAGCAGCCCCGCGCCTGGGCGCAGCCAGATACCGCTGGCTGCGTTATCTCCCCGGGACAAGGAGCCCGGYGCCCTGGGAGGGAGGTGTTTGCCTGAGGCTGACCTGTGTTTCCAGCCCACCCGGCGCTCACACCTCTGTCCTGCTGCACGCCTGAGCGCGCGGACGGCAGCACCTGCGCTGCCCGTGGTAAGGAGCTGCAGGGTCGGTGCCACCGCCCCCGTCCCAGCGCGGCAGCGACCGCTGTGTTGGTACTCGCTTTTGGCAAACCAAAACCGATGACTGATATTGCAATAAATCCCRTAGGCAACATGTGAGCGGGTACGAGTGAAGTCTGGCCACTGTCGTCTACTGACCTGATTAGGGAACAGAAGCAAAATCATCACAGATGGCAAAACTGCCGACTTCTGTACCCCATGGCTCACCTTAATCTTCCAAAGAAGACAGCGATATGGGTCTACATAGAGGGTATGCAGAGAGCGGGGCCAATTCTGCCCTCGGTGACCCACCTGCAGCGCCGGGGTTTCGGCAGGGCTGTGGTCCTGCGGCTGGGAGCAGGAGGCTGCACTGCCAGCTTTGTCTTAACGGATCGTTAAACCCCAGTGCCAGGAGACACAACGTGGGCTCAGACCTGCAAAATATTGAGAGAGCGTGTTTGCAGTAGCAATAAAATAAAGATATCAAAACAGAAAGTTGTTTTCTGTTCCCCGGTGTGTGGCTGAAAACCGAAGTCACCATGGCCAGGTGTGTTTTGCAGCATCCCCGTCACAGCACATGCTGCTGGTGGTGGTCACATCTGCCACAGGGCAGCCCTGCGCGGGAGGAGGTGAGAGGGAAAACAAGCGTTTTCCTCTCCCTTTCCCCAGCCTGCCCRTTCTGGCAGCACAGAGAGCTGCCGGTGTGCGCACAGTCTCCCAGGTTTTGGTGCGCACAGGCACAACAGAACAGGSACCGGGCAGCGAGGCGGCAACCGGAATAGAAACAGATGTCTTGCGCTTCTCAAGAATATATACATATATATATGTCCTCAAGCTATATATACATACACACACTGTAGGTATAAATAGTCTTTATACAGATATAGGTATGTTTGTTTTTTAATTCCAGTACATACTATTTCCTTGGCAGCCCCTCGGGGTTGGGAGTCTTTTTCAGATGGGTCGTGAAGCGAAGAACAAGCACGTGGGGAAGGCGTCTGGCAGCACGAGGCACGGGGCAGCGTCCCAGGGAGGAGGAGGCGAGCCCTGCTTGCTGGCTGTCCTCGAGCTCTCTCCTGTGTGTCTAACTCGGTGTTACAGAAGAACAACCCACATCAGAAATCCTGGATTACTTTGGTAAATCCAGGAGTTGGGTTATTTGGTGATGGCAGAAGCGGGCCGGACCTCTTGGACCTCGGCAGTGGTTGGGAACGGGCAACCGTGGGCAGCGACTTCTTCAGTCAATTTAGCATCAGCCAAAACAGCACTTGGACTGATTTAATTACCGATGAGTTGCTGAAAAACGCCCTTTTGCGAAAAGAAATCCAGGTGACTCACTTTTACTTGAGGGTCTAAGTCCTGGATTTCCCCTCTGCTTTGCAGTGGGCTGCAGGAGTTACTGCCGGGCTCGTTTCCCTCTGCCACGGGCGCGCGCGGAAGTGAGCCGAAAGAGCGAGAGGAATACAGCTGAACTTCATCCACTTTAGTACCGTTCTCGACAAAATGTGGTCTGTGGCAACAGCATTTTGTTTACTTTTCTAAAAAATGCCCTCTTCAGCACTGAGGCATAACATCTATTTGGAGACTTCCATGAAAATGACTCCGAACCACAGCTGGAGATCGACCACTTCCCCCTGAAAGGTTTCACAAGTCGAGACGGAAGATCAGCCTTTAAGGAGGCAGCGGCAGCRGTTCCTCCTCTCTGCCTTGACAGCAGCAGAGATTTGTTTCGAGGTTACCTGTGTTCCCCYGATCTTGGCACCGGCTCTCCCCTCTGGCTTTGCCTTGTGATATTTCCTGCAGCTGGTTATTAAAAAAAAAAAAACAATCACGGCACAAAGTAGATCCCATGACAAATGAAAATCTTCATGGGGGCCGTCCGCTAGCGCCGAGCACCTTCTCTCACCAAAGTAATTTCCCTTTTTCCCCCTTCCTGTTTGGGGTGATGGCCGTGGGGCCACACACGATGTGAACAGCAGACAAGGAGAGGCTCTAGACCTTTCGAAGGACAGCTATYTGCATGCTTTCCAAGGCAAAATAAAAGGTAATGTTTTGGGATGTGGACGTTGTATTCCCCTGAGCTCCCACCCMCGCAGCTACAGATGTCTTTGGACACCTTGTGCACATCCTAAAGCTTCTGCCAACCTCCTGCGGAAGCGTGCTTGAACGTGCTGGAGGCTCCTGGGCTGTGATTTCCCTGTGGAAGCAGCAGCTAGGTATTGGGCACGCCAGGGTAGGGCTTGCTTGTGCCCAGCACCATCTCACCCCGTGCCTAGTAGCTTTCCTCGCTGGGTTTCTCCCCGCCTGCCCTGCCCTTGGCCCTTCGTACCGCGGCGGCTGCCGGGGGGGGAAGCGAGCACCGCCCGGGAAGCGGCCGGATCGCAGTTTGACAAACAGGTTGCTCAACCCTGGGCTGGAGTTCCTGATCCCGTCTCACGCCGACCGCTGCCCTGCAGCACTGGGAGGCCTTTGCGTCAGCGTTCTCCAGGCAGAGGACTCCGCTTGGCTGCGGTGCAAGTGTCGGAGTTATCAGGGAAATCTGATTTTTAAGTCTTTTCTGACCATTCATAATTGCATGGGGGATATTGAGAAAGCACAGCCCAGCTGCTGCTAAGATACAGTATTTGTAGGCAAGACTTCCAGCTGAGCGTGATTTTTTCTGCCTCCTCCCGAGGCTGCAGGTTTCCCTCCTCCAGGTACAAGGCTGAGGCTCTTCCCCGGGTGCTTAGGAAGGGAGAAGGCGCAAGCAGCTGGGTGTGTTTTCCTCTTGATCCACGCAGCGAAAGGAGCTCGCACAGGGCTTTCAAGCTAAAGTGCCAGCTTACGTATTTGTCAAACAAAGCCAATGCCCCCGTACCGAGAGCCGGCGGGCGCACGGAGCCGTCCCCACGGCCAGGCACGGGCCTCGTGCCGCCGCGCGGCCGGACCTGCYGAGCCCTTCCCCGGCAGAAGGACCTCGGGGGTTTCCTTGTGCCACGGAGCTCCTTGAACCTGCCGCTTCCCTGGGAAGTGGGATCAAAGGCACCCCTAGGAAAAATAACCCCGATAAACACGAGACGCGATTCAGAGCTGTTTCCGCTTTCTGCTTGTAGACTCTTTGGGTACGGTGTCTGCAGGGCTGGGACACACCGGCTTTTCTGCCTGTAAAGGTTATTTTCCTTACCTGCCTTGCCGCGGCTGGGGGACCTGCCGGCGCGGGTCGGGCTCTGCTCTCTGGGACGCTGAAGAGGCCCTGAGGGTGAGCCCGACCGCGGGCGGCTGCCCCCTCCGCAGGAGCACGGGGCAGAGAGCTGGGGAGGGATGCAAAGGGCTGAGGAACGATGCTTCGCTGCCTTACCTGGCACATCTTACTCACTGCTGTAGAATAACGCAATACGGGTATACTGTTCTGAATAAGAACACCTGTTTCTGGAAAAGATATAGACTTTGTACTCACCTGTAGAACCGAGTTTTGGGGTTGTTCACCCATATAACCTTTTCTATGCAGTGTCTCATCTACAGGATTGAAACAAACCTCATGGATACAGCTGCTCTTCTCTTTGCTCCAAACTCCTGCACATCTCTGTTTCTCACCTCCTCCCAATACAGACCAGCCACGCTACCCGCTCCTCCCTCTACTTTTTCAATGAACAACTGCAGTGAGCAGAGTTAGCGAGAGCTCGTTAGGAGGATTAACATTATGCTGCCAATGGAAAAAAATGATGCTTTTGCTTAGATGTCCCCATTTTTGCAGCCACAAGTGTATAGGCTACCATACCTGATGGAATAACATCAGAACATCCCTTTCTCCCAGCTCGATCCAGAGAGGCTRGAGGTAAATAACAATATTCAAGCGCCTTTTGATCCAACCCAGCTGCAGGCTGTGGAGGGAGTAACGGTGTGGTCACTGGTGAGAGGAGCACAGGGAAACGGGCAAGGCTGCAATAGAAATGAAACTATTATTTAGTGAGCCCTGTGTATCATTTAACAGTCAGAGCTGTTTAGAGGAAAGCAAAGTCTGAAGAGGTGTGTGGATGGTAAAAGATGCTTTTGTGCTATATATAAACATGGAAAAAAAATTTACTGACATTTCTGGAGTTATTCCAAATTTTCATTTTGTGCAAAGGTCAGATTCTGGATGTGCTGGTTGTGGAAATCCATCTCTGTTTTGTCTCCCTGTCATTTTTACCTTACATGTCATGCAAGTTTGCTCTTGAGCTGTCTCTGCTGCRTCACTCAGCTCTGCCTGGGAAGAGCCAGAGCCCCCCCTCGCCGTCCTCCTCTGCGTCTGCACATTCCTTGTGCTGACCAGGCAGAACAGGACGGATTTCCTTCAGTGGCATTTCCTGATGATTTCTAACTGTGGAGGAAGTCAAACCAAAGAAATGATGAATCTTCCACTTTTTACTTAAAAAAAAACCCTTTAAAAATGACATCTCTTATTTTTGAACTGTAAACAGCCTGCCAACTACCCTGCTGACCGCCTCRTCTTCATGGATAAAATATACACCAAAGGCCAGATAGATTTTCTGCTGGGAAGCCCTTACCCTTTTTGGGGAGCTTCATTTGCCAGCGTCAGTACGTCGAGCTTGCTCAGTGCTTCGAAAGAAATAGTTCATGGTCTGACAGAACATACCCCAAGATGTGAAGGACGGAGGGCTGCCTGCTCCCGTGGCCAAGGGCAAATCTCTCAGCCTCTGCCAGTCTGGATTTTTGGGGCCCCGCGGGGCCTGGGCGCAGCCCTGTGGGGTTTGGTGGGGTCAGGCTGCCTGGCAGGAGAAGCGGCAGCAGAAGAAGTGAGGAGAGGGCTGGTCCATCCCTGCAGCCCTCCTGGGGCTGCTCACACCAGGGCGCAGCCGCGGTGGGATAACGTGGCCCCTGGTCGGGCACGTCCTAAGGCACTTCGGTTTTGAAGGGGAGCAGCTCAGCGTCTCTGAAAGCCCGGCTGTTGAAGGGGATCTCAGCTGGGTGCCCCAGTGGTGGAGCCACCCAAACCCCACCAGGACTTCCCTTTGAAACCTTGGCTCCCTTTGCCTGGCAAGCCTGGCTGCTTCCCAAAAGCTACGTTAATACAAAACAGAGACACCAAAGAGGTACGGAGACCTCAGAGATTTTATGAATCCCTTTATTGCTCAATCYTCCATCTCTCTCTGTAGAGGAGTTGTCTCTCTCAGGCTGTACAAAAGGTTGCACTGAAAGCTCGTCCTGAACTTTGATCTGGAAAACCTAAAGGCAAAAGCTATGTTTGCCTTCTGGCATCTCCTCCAGCGCTGGCAGACACCCGCCAGCGCTGCCTTCATTTGATGTTTTGCCGTTTCYATCGTCCTGTAACTCTACAAAATGCTCCGTGCCTTCCCAGAGAAAGCCGAGGCGCTTGCAGAGCCGTGTCCTCCTTTGCAGAGCTGCTGCTTTCATGTGAGGRACCTGTGTTTTTTTCCTTGTGGGGAAAAATACAGAGTAGGTCTTGCCCATTGCCATTGCTCTGTGCTGTTTGTGTGGGGAAGGAAATGAAGCAATAACAGCAGCAGCAGCAAACCCAAGTGTCTCTAGATAGCGGCATAGTCAGAGGCACTTCCAAGTAGCTGAGCTCCCGGACAAAGCTCTGAACATTTTTGACTGAAGAAGCAAACCAAGCTGCAACAACAACCACCACAAACACATGCAAGGAAAACACCCCCAAAYTGCGTTAAGCTTTAAAGCCCTCGACGAGAGCCCACCAGCAGAGCAAGGGCTTTTCAGGCTCTTACGTAGCGRTGAATTTGCCAACGCCGAGATCCCCGAGCTGTCAGAGCAGGGCGTGGAGGGGCTGTGTAACAATGAGCTTATGCTAAAATGGGATGTGAAAGGAAAATCAGATATCAAAGTAGAAGAAAACAGGACAATGAGTGAAAGGTTGGGTCGCTGCCTGCTCGCTCCTGCATTACAACAGGGCCTGGGATCAGCTCCCCAGGTGGGGAGGGGCTGAGCCTCCGCCAGACGCATCCTTTGTGCTTAAGYGCGGGATGTGGTGCTGCTGACGCCYGGTGCGCTCCTGTAAATATGTATAACTGGTAGAGCAAAGTCCCTCTGCACTCTCTGCCCTAAACAACTGGAAGAGGAGCTTTAGATGCTGTTTGAAGGGGAAACACAGATCTTAAGACCTGTCAAAACACAGCGTGCAGCCTGCGTTAGTTGCTGGCAAAAGGGCAGGACTAAGGCTCTGCAGACCTGGGTGTCTCTGCTGGCGGCACTGGCCCTGGGGGAGTCACCGTCCCTCAAAAGCACGCATGAAAAATCAGAAATAAAATACAGGTCCCTTCACCAAAGCTCTTGGAGATCTACTGGAGAGAAATGAGACATCACCGCTGTGGCCCAAGACCTGTATCCTTGCRTTGATACAGTCCCCAGCGTGGACATGATTACACAGGAATGCTCTATTGAGCATCTCAGGCTAAAAATGACCAAAGCAATTGCACTCTTAACCAAAAGAGCTAAAGAGGCAAAAAGCACCGGGGCAGTAGGGAATTACTGCCTTTTCGGAGGGGTTTGTGTTTCACGCCCCCTGAAGATGACCTGGGTTTGGTAACTGGCTGGCTGCTCTGCGGCTTTTTGCTTCAGGGAAGTGTTCTACGTGGTTTGGAACTGCRGATGCCATTAGAGGGGCTAACCGCTACCAAGTGCTTACACAGTCATACTTTTTGCTATCAGTTTTTTCCCCTTATTATTATTATCTAATCACCAAAGTACTTTGCGCAGAGGCGTGAGAAATGTGAGAGCTTCCTGAATTTTGTGCAGCCTCATACTGCTTCGTTTCAGCACCGTTTACTCGCAGAGCCCCGTTTCTTGATCGCAAGCTCAGAGGGCGTTAGCTCCCATGGGCTGGGCTGTCCCTGCCTGCGAGGGTGCTCTGGGTGCCGGGACCCTCCGTGACAGCCACCTCTGCTGCTCTGGGACGTACCCCACGGAGGGGACATGCCGGGCCATTGTGGCAGGGGTTCGGTGGCTTCGGCACGGCTTGCTTCCCTCCGGGGGCCTGGGAGCTGRTGCAGGAGAGGGAGGTCACTTTTCCGGGGAGTACTCCCTGCCAAAAGGGCCGTTCCCATCTCCGCTGGGGAGAGGACATGGAAGCAGCCTGTGAACCGGCAGCCAGACTTTATCTGACCTTTTATTTATCCGACCTGCCCTCCCTATGAGACCGAACACAAAATGTCACGCAGTTCCCTTCTATCAAGCCCCCAGGCGCAGGCTTATCTAAATTGCGCGTGTCTGTGCTTCTTGAGTCGTGCAGCCAAGTTCCCATCAGTGGCTCTCTAGGCACTACAAGGCCTTTGATTCACCACAGCGGGTATCCAGCCAGGATTACAAAGACGCAGATCCAAAAGTGACACTTGCCTGAAGCAATAAATAAACATTTCCCAAACTACCTTGCTTGTTAGCAGCTAGTTTTGCTCAGCTCTGCTCCCATGGACTGCCTCGTTTCATCTTCAAAACCCCGAGATGTGCATGTTGAAAGAATCCCAYGTCCCCAGCTCGCGGCATGTGGAAATTACATTAATAGCAACTGCGCTCCTCAGCACAGAGCAATTAAAGGATCAGGTTAAATAACAACTATTCTTTGTATCCAAGCCCAGAGCATATGCTGAACAAATTTGTGCTTGCGGTCTACGTCTTCGGTCGGTAAGCGCGGCCCCTTCCTCCCCCTTGGCTACGGCAGGAGCGGGGGCTGGGGGGGCTGCAACTCACCCAGGCCCCAGGAGGATGCAGGCATGAGCCCAGGTCGCAACTTCATGGTTCTTTGTTTCTCAAGTCACCTGCAAATAATCTTCCTGGTACACAGGTGTATGAAATCTGTTTGCAAATTTGTTTGAATTTGCATCCAAATAATTTATATGAAGAAGTCACAGCCTAATAAGAGATGTGAAAAATGAAAAAAGCATTAAATGAAAAATGTGGAAGTTTTCCCCATGAGCACCTTCACTTATCAAAATAATTAAAGCTCACAGCTACATTTTATATTAATTTATTAGAAAAAAGATACACAGTTTAATGTGCAAATATATACAACAAACATTACAATGAAACATCAGGAAGGCGAGCCCCTTCCCTCTRTCAATGACTTACTCCTTCGTAACAGAGATGACTGTTTAATGCTTCCCCACAGATTTACAAATACAAAAAACGTATAATGCTTCATTTGCACAAGACAAAAGTTTATTTTTATTTGAACAAAAAATATTCTGGCTTTGACATGGCAAAAGTCTGATATTTTGGTGGCTTTTTTTTTTTTTTTTTAAACCTGAGCAAGTTTTGCAGAACAGGGGAACAAAGGAAAGGCATTGCCCTGTGCTTCATTCTCATCACAGCATCTGATGGTCTTTGAATTATCACTTCAAGTGAATGCAACTCCAAAATCTACATCGATGATGTAATTAGTGACACGGAAGAGAGCGGGCACTACCGTTGGCAAAAGTGAGCTGGTTGAAAACACCTGGCTCAAGTTAAATGGCTGTTGACATTTCTCAGGTAAAGTGTTCCTATCTGCCAGTAAGGAATTTAATGCTGCCTCCTGTAATGAAGGAATTACAAATGGAAAATACAGTTTAGTCCAAGAAGCAAACAAGTCTTGGATCCTGCTACGCCTTGCTCAAATGCGTGATCATTGAAAGACTGCAGAATAAGGCCATACTAAACCCGAACTGAGTAAAGACTTTGGGAACGCGTGTAACTCCCGGTAAGTACTGAAATCCTGCTGGCTCCAGGAAAGTTCAGGTCAGATTGATTTCTTTATGATTCTTTAGGACGTATTTCAAGCAGGTGTTTGATGCAGGCTATTTTTGTATTCAGTGGCCACAGACAATTTCAGTAAAAGACATCCATCTCACCTCTGATCTCCTCCCTCCCGTGCCTGGGTGCTGGCACGCGGCTCACTCACTGGCCGTGCCAACAGCGGGGGGAATCCAGCTGATTGCCCTAACAATAACCACAAGGCTGAAACCATTTAGCTTGTTTGTTTTCCACATTGTCCTGCAACTGAGCTTCACCTGGCAACTCCACAGAGCGACATTTCCAATTAAGCAGAAACTATTCTGCTCGTTTAGCTCTCCTCTCCATTTTAAACGCGAAACCCCAGCGGTGCTGGAGAAGGCACTACCCAAGGCCAGTTCCCCAGGGGACAAGAGTCTCCTAAGGGACCACTGGCCGCCCCATGCTCATTTAGGTGCAGAGCCTCTCCCTGCATCAGCTCTCATGATACTTTTTAAAGGAATACATACAAATAACAACATAACAGGCCCACAGCAAAAAGAAAACACCAGCAGGAGTGTGCCTGGCTGACCCCAGAGCCAGCGCTAACCAAGGGCTCTTGCCTGGGCTGCATTTTCAGACATGATGCTGTCAAAAGCTGACTCAGTTTTCAGGTGCTTTCACAGGTTTTCTTTCCTCTTTGGCCAAGGGATCAGTATTAAGAACAGACCTAATTAAGCAGYGACTCCTTTTTGCTCTGTAACATCCCTCCTCTCCCACCAGTGGCTCTACGGGTGCTAGCCCTGGGCTGCCGCGGTTGGCAGCCCACAGGCACGTCAGTCGTGTGCTATAGCGGGGGCTGCTGGGCTCCGTTCACACCAAAATCATTAATGATGGGGTGGCCACAGCAGATTTGGCCTTYGCCATCCTCCCACTATCCTCCTTCTCTTTACTCTCTTTGGAGTATTGTGGAATTTGACTAAAACAAAAAAATAAAAGCCTTGGGGGAGGACTGCTCTGCTTTTAAAAATTTTTTTTTGTATTTTTTTAATTGCTCCTGTTTCGTGTGTTGTGCTTACACAAGAAYGCATGTCATGGACCCTAGAGCAGTGGGTAAAAACAGACCTTAAACGAAAAATCTGAATAAACCCCCAAATCTAGCTTTTAGTTAAAAAGTGAACATTAGAAACCAGTGAGCATCATTTGATCRAGGTAAGAGAGCGGTGAGGGCAAGCAGGGGACACACGGAAGTTGAAAGGGGGCTATTCTGATCTAAGGACAGTCCCCGCCAAGCTATATGTTTATATCCTTTTAGGGAAAAAAAATACCAAAAGAGCTCTTTCTTTTCTAAACTTCTGAATGATCCATTAGCCAGGTTTGTCAAAGTTTAAATATTTTTACAATAAGCTAGAATAACAAGCGAGTCAGTTGTCTCCAATAACTTGGTGTTTTTCCACTTCAGAAGATTTTCTGACAGCATGAAAGGAAACACTCCAGTCAAACGTGAGCTGATTTGTGTGCTGTTGCAATCCGCATTGGAGGCTGCCATGCCATCCCTCTGCAGTTTGGGACCTGCAGTAGCACAGCATAATTTTACCTGCTCGTTGTGGATGTTTTCTGTCCCCTACTGTAATACATGTCTTAGCTGGACTTTTAACTCTTTCAGTACTGCAGCATACACCAAAAGCTTTCAGTGACATGTATTATTTGTACACCTTGAGAGAAAGGCAATGCTTTTGAGCAGAAAGGCAAACGCCTCTGTAACTGTGGTCCTTCCTTGCTTATCTCTCTCTAACACCTCTGCGGAGGCGCAGATCTCCACCGCCTCTCCCCAAACCCACTTCCCCTGTAGCAATACCACACCCAGGGCATGGTTGCTCAGAGCTCTCCTGAATCAGTTTTAGGACAAAACAACTGCATTTTAACAAACTAAATTTCACACCAGACAAGATTTATACAGAAAAGTCTGAATTATTTTCAAAACTTTTATGAACATTAACTTTGTTTTAGAGCTTTGGTGGGGGGTGGCAGAGCAGAGTAGGAGGAAACAGTAGGTCAGCTATCTGCAGTATAAACCCCGGTTTTCCAAGCAGCTCTAGTCCAGGACACTTTATGCCTGCAGGCCTGGGTGCCCCATTTGCCCCAGAGTCAATAAAGGCGCTGGTGAACCTCGTTGTTCTTGCAGGATAAGCTAATAAGAGCCCGGTCACCATGGATCCCCAGCTTTGTATTTGCTCTAAAGAAGCAGCGAGACTTGCAAGCATTTCAGCTCTCTTGAGGTAGGAGAAAAATGGTGTTTCTGTTAGCTACGCTGCCTCTCCCAGCAGGACGTGTGACTCGACCGCGTCTCTCAGCCTCCCAGAGTGCCCAAATGGCTGAAGCAGAATGGGTGCATGGAGGACAATAAGTAGGAGCCTTGAAATGCCAGTGGTTTCCGCAATGACATTTCTACGACCTCTGTTTGGTAAATCAGCATTTTTGGGATGTCAGATTACAGTAGTACAATGTGGTAGCAACAGGCACGTGAAGGGAGGCCAGTGACTTGGCACTGTCAAAGAGGAAATATTTCGTAAGGGTCCTGGMTGTCTGTCCTTGCTGACAGGATCAGACCTCTTATGGCTAGTGGCACTTACCTGCAAGAGCAAAGCCTGCAAGATCAAATCCAGTGTGGGTCACTCAGCGGTACTGCATACTTCCATGATTCAAGTGGCTGTGTGCCATCTTAAAATAAAGATTGCAGCCAAGCTTTTAAAGTTAAATATGTTATAAACTATACACATATGTGATCCTGAGATAGTGCCTATAACAAGTCCCAAGGTAGATAAGCTTCCTGAACCCAGAGGTCCTCACGCCGCGTAAGCGCATTGTTGTTTTATTTTGGCAGGCCTGCTAGCCTCTCTCGGAGCATGCTGCACTTCCTGATTCTCTTTTTTTTTGGGGTGGGTCTAGTGAAACAATCAGTTTGACGACTGCTACCAGCAATTCCAATGGCATTTCTTCTGCAGTTCAGATGAAAGCATTCTTGATCCTTTGCCAGTTCTCCCAAGACTTGCAGAAACAGGCTCACAGCTTCCCTTTCTATTTTTTGGCCAGCCAAGAGCTGTGTGCCTGCAGCCTCCTGCTAGAGGAGCAGCTGTGCTGTGCTGTGGCGAAGACACTCCTCCAGGGGAGAAAACATCAGTAGGGATCAGAGAGAAAGGTGACGAGTATGAGCCACAATGGAGAGAAGAAGCTTAATACGATGACCATCGTCCAGAGGGTCAAAGACCATGTGTTCCAGTCCCATTAGTACATAGTCCTGTTTTGAGTTTCTGGCAGCATCAGCTCAGAGTCAGACCTTTTAAACCCAGGGGAGAAATATTTTCCAAAATTCTCTTTGCTTAAGCACTATATCTTCAAAAAGTTCTTTTTATTGTTTCAGTATTTTAGCCCTTAGTTGATTAGTCACCAATACCGGTCAGATGCCCGCTGCCATAAAAGCACTCTGAGCACCCACAGTATTTGTAGGAATATCAAAAAATAGCTTTAGCAACTAGGAATTATGCAACAGAGGGAGAAGGCAGGACTAACTAGATTAATGCAACATGTAGTGGATTTGTTAACATTAAGTGTATGACTCGTCACAGAATCATGCCAGAAAATGGTACCATGTAGCTTACTGGTAAGGGCAGTAAAAAGGGTAATGCATTACTTTAATCATCAGTGAACCACTCACTCATTCAACATACTATTTCCAGCTGAAATCAAAGGTTTCCWTTAAAAATGCCATTCCTCTAGAGACCGTAAGCATCTTACAACTCTCTCTGCCTTTGAACTCTACTGTGATAGCTGCTTCATTAACATTGTGGTTCCAGTGCAAAAAAAATCCTCCACATCCCAGATCTTCTTCCTTTAGACTTTCGATTGCCTCTCATCTGTCCATTCCTGCTTAGTGTTCTGTAAAGCTTGAGTCTTCTGTTCATCTACCTGGACATAGTCCACTCTCTGTTCCTCAGAGAGAAAAGGTTTCTGTGGGGGAGAGAGGAAAAAAACAACGTATTAATTTTAGGGTTGAAAAGGGATGCTATTGAAACTTGGCTTGATTTTCTGTTTTCCTTTCCCTTGTTCCTTGATTGCTTTACTTCACCTTGAAGCTCACAGTGACATCAGCTGACAAAAGCATTGCTTTACAGCCTGCTTTAGCTATAATTATCCATCTGTCACCCTGTCACTCAGCCCAGCACAGTGAGCGAGGGAAACGTGCTGTTCTGGCTATTTCCATGCAGATAATCATTCTCTTCTCATCCGAGTGATCCTGCTGCAGGGATAACCTAACTACATTTTAACTAAAGGGAGGGTTTAAATTTAAGAAAGCTTAGGAGTCTTGAGTCTTTTGCATCCAGGAGTATTAGCTGATGGGGAAAATGATACACAGGACATAAAATGGCCCAAACCGACAACAGTTCGTTGCTTTGCGATGGTACCTAACCACCGCCGGGGCAGGTTATAAGCTCTTTAGAACGAGGARTGTATTTTCTCAGCATTGCTAAGGAAATGGAAATGCTTTTGGTGATGCAAGAATAAAGATGCACATTTTGCCATGTTACAAGAGATGTTACAGTTTTACCCCTTGAATTTATCATGAGCTGTAAAATTGTTACTGCAAAGAGATTTGGGGGAAAACTAGCAGGAAAGGGTTTGTGGAGACTTGATGAAAATGAAAGAGCATGCAGAGATCCTGCAAGCCCCAACAAGCTTGCCCACAAGCCCTCATGGCTGCACATCCCAGCGCAGTCTCGTGCCCTCTGCCAAGCTCGTGTTAATGGCACCCCTATGAGTCACRCTAAGGACACCTTGTCATCGCCCTAATAGTGCTTTTATTATATTAATCTTGAGCCTGCCACAAATGCAGTCAGCTGGAAACACGACTGGCTTCATCATGATACTTAGGGCACCTAGCAGAGTCTGACTYTCAGTCTTGTTTTCCTTCCAGCAGACAAAAAGATAGGAGGTTGTGGGGTTTTTCAAATGACTCATACCTTCTGTACAGGGGATGGGGAAGCGGAATTAAAATCCAATGCTAAGTAATCAAGGTTAGATTTCCTTGTCCATGGAAAAGCACCACTGTATGGAGATGTTGCCTGTCTGTGTTCCTGTCGGGAAAGAAGAGAAACTTTTAATGCTCTTAAAACATGATCCCAAAAGGAAGCAGGACTACAACTCTGAGGTGGGAGACTTGTCTGGCAGAACGTGAGGAGGGTCAGCACCCACGTCATTTTCTATGCCAAGGGTGCGTTTGGTGACTAACCACAGGATAACACTGATTAATTGCAGGATGGCATAAAGAAACTGTGAGAGCCTTTTTCTCCTGGTAATTATGGCAAAACAAGCAAACTGGGCTGATTTTCATTCAGTGCTATCAGGAAGGACTTGTGCCCAGCTTCTCAACCCAAGCCCTTGGAAGGCTCAGATTTGCAGGGGTGCTCTCTTCACCATCATCGTTCTATGAGTTTGAAGAAATGGTGATAATTCTGTTCAAATCTAGCAACTGAAAATTAATCTCAGGAAAATCACAGATGACCACAAATGTATGGAAGGTTTTATTTGACTAGAAGAATCAAACGGGGAGTAGTTACAACTGGAACTGCCCTCCTGAGCAGATTTTGATCTAGTAGAGGTGTGGGTTAAAATCTGAGACTACGGTTCATGGAGMTTGTAGTCAGTTTTGTAATATATTTCTACAGTCATTGCGGTTGGGCTTTGGCTAAGGAGCCAAATCTGTAGGCATTGGCTCAGATCAAGGGATTTGAGATCCATTTCCACCTAAAATTCAAAGGAAACTGAGATTCTGGTCTTTTGCAAGATATGGCTAAAGAGTGAATGAAGAAAAGGAAGCCACAAAGCCAGATGTTCTTCTTTCATGGGATGGGAAGTGGTGTTAGTGCCACCAGCCAAAGCAGAAGCAATAAGAGACTTTAATGGGAGTTCTGTTTCTGCACAATATTTGGTGTGTTTCTTTAGGAAGTGCACTAACAGCTTTCTGTCATTTCCTAGGAGATTTTGCAGGGCACACTTTTAAAAGGTGAAAAGATTTAATTTTCCTTTGCCTTAATGAGTTCTCATGTAAATATGGCTGATCCCTGTGATCTCTTGGAACTGCTCAGCAACATTCGTGGGTGAACAGCTGAGTTCTGCGGAGCAGAAGAAGGGCTTCCCTTATCTCTCTGTAAATTGGTCCCAGTGTCTTTRGTTTAAAACCGTTTCATCATTTTTTTTAAAAAACAGAAGGCAAAGGACAAACCTCCTCAACGTTTTTTCTTAGAAAACAAACTTCTGCATTCTCCATCAATGTGACAGAGCAGAATAAAGCAAAGGATGGCTGTGTGAAAATGAAGATTACCATATGAATGTAACTTTCTTCCTCTTCTCCGGAAACTGAATTGGCAAATATTCTTGCTGAATTAATACCGTCTCTTTCTGGTGAGATAAAGCTCATTCGATTGCTATGAAGAAAAACACAGGAGAGGTTAAGGAAGCATCTTACAGATGCTCTGAAATGAAGCCAAAGCCTGACACAGTCCATATGGTGAATAAACTCACACTAACGCTGCAGCCTTTATGGAAAGGATGTCCAAAACCACTCCTTAGTTCTAGAAAAAGTGTGCTATATTGCTATGAGTGTTTTTGTTGATTTTTTTTTTTTTCTGGGGTTTATGAAAGTTTGCCAGCTCTGGTAAGACAGAAAGCATAAACCATTGGAGCAATTCTCCAACAAGGAGCACAGAGACAGATATCATTCATCCGGGTAATATGTGCCGATGGGGCAGTTACTTAGTTGTGTGGGTATCCACATTTTGGAGATTGACGTGAATTAATCAGCTACTGGAGGTGCATGCAGAGGAACTTGTCTGGCTTTAAACACAGTGTAAACAGATGCTATCTGTGCTATGGAGATGGCTGCGACTCAGCCCTTGTACAAGGAAATCTCTACCACTAACATAACTGTCAGAGGTATATTGTGAGTAAATTATTGCAGGCCGGCACAATGGGGTTAGTTATTAGGAAATTAGATGGCCACTTTGTGCAGCATGAACAGTATAATTCCTTTTGCTTTATTAGTTCCGGGCATACTACTTTTTTAGTTTTGTTAATGTAAAACATGCAAACTCCCTCTGAGCTTGTTATCCTTCAGGACTCTGCACTGTGTCAGCACTAATTAACCACAGCGCTCTGGCAGGGAGCTTGGGAGGCAGGCTACTGGGGCTTCCCTAACAGGCAGCACGTGGCAGGCAGCGCCGAAGGGCCTAACCAGCTTTGGACTGTACRGCTGAGAGAGGGGTCTGCAACTGAGAAACTGCCCATCTCGCGTCCCTTTTGCCCTCCAAGTGACTGCCTGAGGCGGGGGAGTGGAAATCTCCTGTCTGGCACTCATGCTATTGAAAAACCACATTTTCCAGAGTGCCCAGGGTATGCAGAGGACGTTGGTGGGAATTCCTGACTTTTGCATGCACACTTCAGCACAGCTGGCTCTCCTGACAGCCCTTCCCGTAGTGCCGAGATCCCCAGCCAGCAGGCTGCAGTCCTTCCCTGCTCACGAGTTCCCTGAAGATGAGTCTTTCACTGCCCTTGGAGCCCAACAGTATCATCTGTTCATACTATGTGGGCTTTGGGACCAAAAGCATTTGTTTTTTCCCACAACTAATTTCCAGTGACAAAAGGTCACACCAACAGATCAAGTCTGAATTGCTGTGTGGCAGTGCAGAAGTCTACACCCAGGCTACAAATCAGGCAGATCTTTATCTTACCGGTTCTCCTTTGCTATATTAATTTTCAGGAACAAAAATGGCTCTATCACTTTGAAACAAAATAATTAAGGCATGTGAAGCTTTTAGCTATTGCAGCAGCCACACCAGAGTGCAGACCAGCTCCAGCATTTTCAAAAGGAATCTTCAAAACAGACTGAGCATCACTGCGTGATGCTGAATGCACTGGAGCWGCCCGTCGTGAAAGGGAGCCTTGCTTTTTAGAGACAGCAAAACCTTGGGGGATGCTGGAAGGAGCCCTGGGRAATTCTTGTTTGTGGACTTTGCCAGGCAACTGTTTCTTATGGGATGCGATAAATTCTTTTTAACTCCATTCCACAATGTTAATGCTAAAAGATTGGAACCGCAGGTTTCTTGTTGACTTACTAAGGCACAGTCCACATCCTGGTCACGGCAGCATGCTCCCGGATTGTGGAGAGGTTCCTCAAGTCCAGAGGAGGTGGCCGTGCTGCAAGTAGATACAAAAGGAACTACATTTCCAATAGCAGAGCTAATGAGAAGTACAGACTGTTTAGAAAAATGCAGTTTTATATTAACAGCAAGAAACTAACAGAGTATTTCACAGAACATAACTGATATAACCAAGATGGAAATCAGTAACAAATGACTACTTCAGTCAGCACTGGAAAGTAAAGTCCCTCATTTACCCTAAAATAACAGAATAAATACAATGGGCATAAGGAGAGCAAATGCCTCACAAGATCCGTATGCTTGCCTCAAATCTGCTTTGCATATGCTGCCTTCAAGAGGAGAGGCCAGTTCAGCCTACAGGTCAAACCAGGTTTTGGGCTCTCTTCTAAACAAAGAGGTCCTACACGTGGACATCAAGATCATTCCTCTCACCAGTCCATGTACGTTTTCCACCCTGTTCTCAAAACCCTCTGAGAAAGGACCTGAACTTGCTTTGCTTCCTGGCAATGGTTTAAATTTCTGTCCCCACTTCCCAGTAGCATTTCCTGAACCAATTTCCGAGTAGCCCTGTGGCTCTGCAGCCCAAAGAGCTTTAATGTAGGCTAGGCTTAGGCAATTTCTCCACTGCAAAGCTGAATTTCGTCCCCAGTATATCCTTTGGAAGTGCAACCCAGATTTTGGAGATGCCATGAAAAGCAGGAGTGGAAAATTACCATCAGTAAAAGCATCTGSAGGAAATTCCTAATTAAACCAAGACAGCTGTGCCTACCCAACAGAGGTTTAACCAACAGCCCACACATCAAGTTTGAGTATTTGAGTGTTTGGATGTCCTGTTCCTGCAAGGTCAGGGAACTGGTGAGACAGCAGTACACATACTTCAGAGCTGCAGGATTTAGTCTGCTGTCTCTGCAAGACTACGTCCATTTGGTGATTTGCAGTCAGAGCGGATCTGAAGCCATGCA
The DNA here is from genome assembly GCA_030449065.1 of Oceanodroma leucorhoa. Lineage (NCBI taxonomy): Eukaryota > Metazoa > Chordata > Aves > Procellariiformes > Oceanodroma > Oceanodroma leucorhoa. The sequence continues at coordinate 15,404,636 of JASVER010000011.1, forward strand.
CCATGCTAATGCAGCCACCCGGTCTCCGACTGCAAAAGTCGGCACGGACACTCCTCTTCTGCTCACAAATGACCCTGTGGATGCATCCTATGTTACAGTACTATAAGCCACTTATATAGCAATTCAATCCCTCATTTAGAGTGGGAAGCACTTTAAAATGTGCCAAGGACACTATCAAAGGAGGTCACCCGTGTCCCCACTATCAGGAACCCCTGGCTGCCAATTGCATTTTAGRTCTGGGCTTACATTTCCTACGAGGCTTGAGGTCTCGGTTCACCGGAGGGGGCTCCAGGTCCGAGGGAAGCTCAGGTAATGGGCTGGTGAGTTTTTCAGTGCTGACGACAGGGAAGGTAAATGTGGCTGAGCCGGGGCTCATGGGGATGTAGCCGTCGGGTGAACAGTCGGAGCCGGGCGCAGAGGGAGAGGTGCTGGGGCGCATGGGCACRTAGCTGTCCTCCGTGCTGTCCGAAGCAGTTGAGTAGAGCGGGGAGAACCGACAGGGCTTCAGAAGCAAAGGAGGAAAAGAAAGAGAAATGGGTCGATAAATGAATAGCTAACCCCCTGCAAGCCAGGAGGTGCTGTGAGCTGGCAACAGATCTGAGCCGAGCCCCAGGCCAGGAGAGTCCTGATGTGACCTTTCTGAGAGGCGCAAGCTGGAAAGACACAAGACAAATGCATGAGTTCAGATGCACACTCCAGCTTTGGAGAAGTCCACTTCTGAGTTTCGCAAGTCACTGCTAGAAACGAGGACCAAACTTATTGGTCACTTAAGTAGGTTAAATCCTCCAACTTCAGTGAGGCTGSACTTGACTCTTCCAGCAGTAATTCTGACCTATAAAACAAAGGAGGCTCCTTCACACAAAAAAACATCTGAAAGGGGAACATCTGATGAACTAGATTTTTGCAAATGTGGAAGCTGAGAGAGCAGACACACAGACATACAAGTTACTTCTGACAGCTGAGAATAAACACTAGAAATTAATTTCATGCAGGCTGGAGCTGGCTGAGTGGTGAGAGGCATTGATTACAAACCTTGCAAGGTTTCAAAAGGGAGAAAAATATAAGTTGCCCACCACCAGAACTTACATACAAGCAGCAAAGGATCTCCCACACAGMAGACAGTGTGCAGCGCCAGGCAGAAGACTGGCTATGTGATGTATGATGGTGTTACATATAACCATGTCTGTCAAAGGCTGAGTCAGGAACACAGCCCTTGAATCACCAGCACTTTGAGAGCAGAGACTTTCCTGTGTCCTAAAGAGGAGATATCCCTCAGGATCATGAAGTGATAGGCTGCTTTAGACCCTTTTTTTAAGAGATAAGCAGTTTTCTCAGGTGCTTTTGGTCAACAGTTTCATTCTTGAGGCTACTGGTATCCTTTTTCACAACAGACCTGGCTTCACCTGCTTTAAAAACAGCATGCTCAGTGTTGTGGCCTCCCCCTCCCTCCTCTCTCAAAGGCTTCCTGTGGCCGCGAAGAAGCAGCACCGAAGTTGCCCAAAGCCAAGTGCTTCTTCTATTTTTTTATTCTTCTGCTGAACACAGGAGAGCAATGATTGAATATCAGGATGTGAAATGATTCACTTTCTGAACTTTGTCATGTGCCAGTGTTTTAAATTTATGCAGGCAGAGTACTTACCAAATTCAAGCTAAGCCTCTTATCCCGACTTCTTAAGGAACTGCCTTCCATGTCTGCTGCAAGGAAAAAAAGTGTTTAAAAATGTGATAAGGCAGTGCAACCTTACGGAGATAATTCTGGAGTAAAGCATATGGCTCTAAAATAATTAGAGCTTTATAAAGATTCCATAACTCCTATCCTAAATGAGGAAATCCAATGACACTTAAGACCAGGACCAACTCAGTAGCATTTTGAGAGTGATTACATCTATTTTAAGTATGATGAAACCAAGGAACATGTTCATGTATAATCCAGCTGTAACTTATGCTTCCTGTAACACAAGCAGTTGGGGAGAAAGACTGGTGTGGARAGCAAGCAACCAAGCAAAAATTTAAACCCAGCTCCTGCTCTAGTCCCACTTTGTTTTCCCATCTGTCAAATTGGGGAAATTATATGAAAAGGGATTGTAGGGAATATTAATGCATTACTGTTTGGAAAGTTATTTGGGAGCCTCGTATGTAAGGTGCCAGGGAAGCACATGTTCTTGTACAGAGGGTGCATGGGGGAACTTAATGGTAGGAGAGAAATTCTTCTCTCTGTCACCCAGAAATGCTGATATAGTGCAGGTGGCTCAAGCTGATAGGGAAAAAACAGCCAGAGAAAAGGTCACCAGTCACAGTGTCCCCTTGTGTGGGCTGGCCTTTGTCAAATGTAGGTCAATTTTATTTTTGAAGCAAAAGGCAAAAAAATTGAAATCCAGCATTCAGTGCATAGAAGATCAGCAGTGGGAGATGCTACCATCCTTTTCTGGACTATGATTTTCTGTGCAGAAAATGGCTTTTCTGTGGGAATGCCTTAAAACCCTGCAACCAGTCCCTGCCCTTAGGGTGGAGATGTCAATACTGCACTGCAGCTGGGGGTCTTTGTGGTGGCATCAGCATAAAAGGCAAAAGTGCTAAAGAAGAACAAAGCAATACTGTTAGTGCGGATATATATTCAGATAGACACAGTCACTGTCCTGGAACAGCTACATTTATTTATTATTTTGGCAAAAAGACATTCGGCCACAACGTTCCGGCAGATGCCAGGATATAGGTGCCTTACACATGTACAGCTCATTCCCCTTCACGGCACTGCAACCAGCATACGCTGCCTTTGCACTGGGTTAATTACATCTGTTCAACTTTTACAGGTTGCAAAGGGCAAAAAATGAAGTAAATAACTTGAGTGGGCTCACTCTGGGAGCTGGTGAGGAACAGCTGTTTTCTCCTTGTTTCTTTTTCCAATCTTTCCTGTTAAACACATTTTAATTCAGAGTTTAACCTTTCAAATAGTTCCAGCTGCACTTAGGGTAAGAAAAAATAGCAGCACTTATTAATTCATTGCTGCCCCCTGTCAGACAGAGATAACCTTGCAGCACGGTAGCAGAACATGACATTTGGCCACTTAATCCTCTTARAAACATTTTGGCGTAAATTGGGTTGGAGGAACATTAACTGTCTCAAGCACGCTGGTGGCATTAGAGTGGCACATGTGCAGAAGCAAGAGCAGCACTTTTCAGGGASCAACCAAATGTAACTGATAATTAAGAATACCAATCCCACTGATGAGTCTTTCTCCAGAAACATTCCAAGAATTGTTTGTACATTGATAAACAGGCTGGACAGGGTCTCCTTGCTTTAGCTTCTGAGTTTAAGAGCAAGATCTAACGGCCCCAAACTACAGGAGTCTAAAGGACACTTGTCCTTAAAAACCTACATATTCTTCCTCAAAAAATAACACATCACCACAAAATACCTGATGATTTCCAGCCAGGTGTTCCAGCTGCCTCCCTCTGTTCTGTGGCTCCACAAAATAAAACTTTCTCAGACTGTGTATGCTGTTTTTTAACACCKTGATGTTCTGGGGTTTTGACTGTTATTTTTGTTTGCGGTGATGGTGTTTCAAGAACAAGTAGAAAAGTCACCTCAGCTCAGAGCAGAACTTGCTTTGCAGCAGAGCCTTGGTCTGCAGCGGGTTTTCAGGCTACTCTGACTGAAGTGCAAGGACAGAGTGGGATTTGCTCAAGGACACAGAGAGTCCCTGGTTCAACTGGGATTACATCCCATCCCCAGCGTCTCCCTGGCTTCCTGTTCTTTACTCTAAGCTGCAAAAAGACATGCTGCTGTTATGGAAAGAACTGGATGAAGCAAAACAGCACAGCTACAAAGGCATTCCTCATGTGCAAGTCCACATTTTGACCTGCATAAATAGACAGTTTGGCATTGCCTGATTCAGTGGCTGGCTTTTAATTTTTCTTTTTCTACTGCTTTCTTTTTTTGGAGAAGGAGGGAGCATGGAAAACTAACAAGTCATGAGGCACCCTGAAAAGATCACAGCCAAATTGCTGCCCATATGTACACACTGAGGGGCTTTTACAGAACAGGAGATGAATGTGARGGACAGGTCTGAATCCTGCTCGCTAACTAATTTGAAACAAGCATTTCAGGTTGCTTTGGGTGCATGATTTCGCASGGGGGAGGACAGGGAGGCACAACTGGAGGTGGGCACCCACTCTGCGCTCCTGGGCAGCTCCATCCCTCACACCAGTCCTGCTTTGCTGGCTCTCGGAAATGCACTCACCTTTCCAGTTCCTCACGTTGTCTAAGCTGGACAAGGAGATCCTCCTGGGCACCAGAGCGACCTGAGCCCGGCAGATCCCTGCGTGCCCGTTCTGGAGGGCCCCGCCGCCCACYTCATCCCCTCTTCTGTCCGAGAAGTGGGTTGGCTTGGGCGGCCGCGGCGGGGGTGTGTTGGATAGGATGTCCAGCTGGGTTACACCGTAGGGCAGCGCATTTTGGCTCTTGTCAATCTGAAAAGTTGGTGTCAGCGGTGTCCCCAGCAGTGGAGAAGAGGAGGAAAAGTCACTGGGTGGCCCACTAATGTCTATGTTCCTGGACACAGTGCTAGGGTTTGCCAGTGGGGCCCCGTCCTGGTGCACAGTGCCAGCACTGGATGGCTGTACAAGGTACAAGGAGGGCTGGGACTGCAAGGAGTCGACAAAAACATCGTCCGATGAGGTTTGCTCCAGAGATCTGTCCGAATTCGACCAGCTGTCACACCTGCACAGAGACAGAGGTCAGAACCTGCACTTTCCTTTTCTCCTGGTTGCAACTGAACAAAGGCACAGCAAAAAAAAACCCCGAACAACCCCAAAGTTTGGGACAAAATCTGTTCCTTCCCTATGGCTGTGGAAGGTCCCCCCTGAGCTGGGCTGGGGGATGTGGCACTTTGTGGAGCACCTTGGGCAGCAGCAGGCAGAAAGGGCATCTGGAGGGAGGCCGTATGTGAGGTCCCCAGCCACCCACCCTGGAAAGGGACAGGACCAATATACAACGCTCGACTGCTAATCTGTGCTATGGAGAGACCCCTGTAAATTGGATTAGGCTCATGGTCCCCTGTTGTGCTCGGGAGCCCACCCTGAGTGGCAGGGCTCAAGGACCAGTTTGCCCCAGTTTCCCAGGGCATCACTGGGCAGGCAGAGGGTGGCTCCAGCCTGACGCATCTGGCAGACCCCAGACCTACCTGTTATGGCTGAGTTTGCCCGACTCGCAGTTGGAGAGGAAGAGGTAGTCGGGGAGGAAGACCGACTCTGACTCGCTGGGTGTCTCCTCCGCGGCAGACACGTCAGCAGCAGCGTGGTCGACTGAGAAGGAGGGATCGGCGATGCGGGAGGCGTGGGTGGAGGCGGCTGGCGATGGCTGCGGAGACGAGGTCGTGTGAGACAGGCTCTCCACCGAACCTGCAATGGGAATGGACGGCCCCGGCTGAGGGACAGCTCTAACTCACCCTGGCCCGCTGCCTCTCCTGGCCATCGCCACCTTGCTTTTGCACCAGGGATGTTTTACCCCAGAGCGGCAGTGGATCAAGGCAAAAATGGATTCTGGGGAGAGGGGAGCCTGTTTTTGCAGGCCTGCTCCCCCTGCCCAGGCTGGGCAAGCCAACTGCCAAGTCGAGGGGCTGCAGGAGCAGCAGACCCCGCTTGCTTTGGGGTCCCCCACTCCTGCAGGGCAGTAGCATCCCTCCTGCAGACAGTAGTGAAGGCAGCCTCTGCTGAGGAAAGTGTTGAGGCAGAGCAGTCTGTTTTATCAAGTATTTTTTAGGACCTAATGCAAATAATTAATTATTAATCTCCAACACTTCAAATTAATGGCGACAAGGAAAGGGATTGATTTCTTCCCACTTTCTAGATCTCAGTGGACAAAACTGAGCTTTTGCGACTCATGCAGTAGCCACATTTCTTGCACCTCTGAACTTATCTGCAAACTCTTTAGGCCTCTCTAGGCTGGACATCAAAGCCGAGAGAGCTGTGGTGTAGCTGTTATTGCCCAGCTGGAGGCTTGTTGGCTCTGCTGAGGAAAGGGACACTACTTTTCTGGAGGCTGCAAGGCACAGGGACGCCTGTGCTCAGTGACACCTTCCCTGCTCCCTCCTTCCCTGAGCACAACACCCCAGTCCCCTCCTAGGACAGAAAGGGGTGGYGGTGGGGAGAGGAGCAGGTCTGGGCTGCAGGCACCAGGGCTGGCCCAGGCTGCRYGGAGCTGGCCACCGGCTCAGCTCCRGGTTCACCTCCGACCACCAAGGCCACCCTTCGCTGGCAGCATACGGCTGAGGCACTCACACCCATCCGGCCCGAGCGTTGCCRKKCAGCAGAGACAAGTCTAGTCCTGTTGCTCTCCCAGCCTCCGTCCCTGCTAGAGAGCCAGGGAGGCTGAGCAGGAGGGACGAAGGAGTGGTGGCTGAGCCACACAGAGTTAAGGCTAAGCACAGCCTCTGGCCCAGCTTTCGGGGCATTTCAACTCAAAAAAATCGAGCCCTCAGTGCAAGTCGGACCTCCCACTGTGGGCAGCTGTGGAGTGGGAAGGGCCTGGGGTGTCTTTGCAGAGCAGCTCTCCAAAGGCATCTGCTCCTGGCAGCAAGCTCAGCCAGCGGCACCAGGAGCACGAGCCCTCAATTAGAGAATATGATTTTTCTAATGAAGTTTCAGGTTGCTGCGTGGCGGTTCCCTCACCAGGGCTGCGTGGGGACCAGGCAGTGCTCACTGAGCACCCCAGTTGTCCCTGACACCTGCGGGACTCAGCAGTGGGTACCCATCTCCCTGGCTGAAGCACAGACACCGCCTGAGTCAAAGCTGCAAAACCCTTCTTCAAAATGAAAAACCTCGCAGCAAAAACAAACACAAGAAACCAGCTACTGCTGAAAAAAACAAACCAAGCATAAACATGCCTTCAAAGCATAGCAAGAAGGCAGATTTCTCTAACACTGAAATTCAGAATTTGTTGGAAATGCTGGGAAGCAGCCCCTGACTATCTGCGTACATGCTGCAGGCCAGCTTGTGCACTGYGTGGTGAGATCCTGAGATGGTCTCACAGGTTCTACCTAGTCCTCAGCTGAACACAAGTCTTGGCACTGTACTGGGTTGTTGTAGTCACTTCTCAACCCTGGGAGGTGCTAGGTATATGTGCAAGCAGGTCAGGAGAGATGGAGAGGGCTGCCAAGACTTGGGTGGTTAGACGGTAACATCACTAAACAAACAAAACCCTCTAATGACCCAGACTTCCACACCAGCCACAGCAGGCTTCACCCCATCATCTTTATGACCTCAGTCAGAAGAAGAGTTAAACAGCTGATCTTCTCTCCCTGAACTACCCCACACCTCATCCCTTTAAATTGGGGAGGTAGCTGCCTCTTTCCTTCCCATCTACTAGTATTGACTCACTGCTGCTTCCTCCTGTTAGCTTCGGACGTCTGGTGCAGTGGTGGACCCCAGGTCAGCAAAGCACTTAAGCATGTGCTTAAATTCAAGCTTAAGCAAAGCATTTGCTTAATTTTGAGCAGGTGCTCATAGCAGCAGGATTTCAGCAGTGAGCATCTGGAAGGAATGGCTTTTATGGGGTTTCACATTTGCAAAGTAGAGCTGAAGGCTGCAGCCTTCCCATCTGAAAAATAACTTTTCTCTTGTTCATTGTGCTGGCTCAGACAGTAACTCTGCTTTCAAATCTTGGATTCRAAGAGCTGTCTTGCAAGCTGAGGATGATCAAATATGCACCGGGCTAACTCCATAGGGATCTTAGAAAAGCATGTTCACGTCACCATCTGACCACATTCATTAAAAAAAAAAAAAAAACACAAATAAAACCTGCCACAATGCATAAGAAAGAAATTAATGACATTCTGGATTATTAACACAGAGAACGAACAGGCCTGAACTCCATCTGGTACTCACAGGGTTTAGCCACAGATTATCCCATCAGGAAAGGCTGTGAGCTGCAGACCACATGGTAACCATTGTGAGCAGGAGGGAGGGATGGGGACAGCACAGACCTGCCCTCTTCTAACCTTCAGGGGCTCAGGGACCTGCAGCCAGCTCCTAACAGACCGTCCCTGTCCCTGCCAGCTCTGCTGGTAACCGAATCAGCATGCATTAAAGTTGTACCACGACAGCAGCTGGGTAGAATAAATTATTCATGGCCACTTTCAACAGTGAGAAGGCAGAGWATAGGTTTGGTGCCTGCCCTCCCCTTTGCCAGAGAGGCAGCGGGAGGCTTTGGCTGCTAAAGTAACTGCTTTGGTGGGTACTAACCCAAAAAATCTCTGCCCTGCATTGACAGGGAAAGTCACCACGGAGGGTGTGGAGCATCCTCCACGGTGACTTTCCCCATCAATGCAGGGTCATTGCTTGGAGAAACAGAGGGCTTCTCCCTCCTGCTACAGACCCCAGCCCACTCCCCAAAAATTGTTATGGTGCAACAGCAGTGCAGGGACACGGTGAAATAGGGGGGTCCTGCTCACTGCAATCCCCCACCAGGCTGCATGGCCATACCAAGGAGGTAGAAATGCCACCCACCCCTCCTAGCCAGGGGCCAGAGCCTGACATTAAAGAGCAGCCTTGAGCCTGTGCAGCTGAGAAGGGATTTCCTCCTGCTCAGGAGGGGAGTGTGGAGGGAGTAGCCCCAGTGGCTGTCCTCCAGCATGGGCTGGGAGGAGCTGTCACACCTCCCCTGAACTCCTGTGCAAGGGCCAGGTGCTGCTGTGAACAAGCCTGCCGGGACACTGCCTGCCCCGCTGTGTATGGGAACAGAGGGGGGAAATGAAGTGAAGACGCTCAGGAGAAAGCTCCTCTGCAAGGAGAGCACAGTCCCTCCAGGTAGCCCCTCAGTGCAGTGGTCCCAGCTCCCCTTGCTCCCAGCAGGCTGCCCTGGCTGGGGGAGATGCTCCCCAGTGTGGCTGCAGCAAAGTGGGGAATCAAACCATTCCCATGCCATGGCARGCAGGGTCTGTGTACGTTGGCAAAAGGAAAAAAAGAAAGGGAGAGACATTTAAGGAGGCAAAGAAACCATCAGAGGAGCAGGTAGAAAGGGAGAAGGTCCCAGCAACAGGCAAGGATGGTTGTTAACAACAGAGCAACCAGAGGTGAGGGAGAGGTGGAGGAGCAGAAGTGCTCTAATCCAACTGCCAGCAGCCAAGAGGGACCCACAGGTAACCTGTTACTTAGGATGACCCTGCCAACATCCTGGTCCATGCACTGTGCAGGGAGAGCACCAGTGAGGRGGCCTCCCCAGGGACATCAGGCTCCACTGTGGCCCTGGGTGCTGTGGGAGAGAGTAGAGCAACAGGGGAGCGACGGAGAGCAGCAGGGACCTTGAGGTAAGGGCTGCATCCAGAAGGAGCAAGGCGTTTACGTGGGATGTGGAACAATACCTGGAGCCTGTGGAAGAAGTGAAGAGGGAACCCAAGATGAAAGGTCCCTCTTGGGCTGAGGAGGTGCCTGCCAAGGCATAGCCTGCGGGAGCATTCAATGCACAGCTACAATCTTTAAAAGTAAGGCTTCCTAATGAAAAAGCCTAAACAACTTTCACAGCAGTTTCTCCAACGAAAAGCTGCTATATTGCATTGTGTCGATTAATCAAGATTTCAGCTTGCATATGGGATAAAGTGTGCCCATGACACCACATAGCCACCTCATTTTGTCCCCTCCCCTGCCCAGCCACTTGGCCCAAGCRTCGTCTTGATCCTCTGCATGGCCATGGAGTTGTGGAACGACTGCTCGATTGGGAGCCTTCACCAGAGGTGGAAGCAAAATTTTACATAGAAGTGGTAGGAAAATAGGGAGGGAGGCCTCTTCCTCTCTCCTCCAGCTGACTCCCCTGAAGGTGCCAGCTCYGTCATTTTCAGCACAGCCAGCAGCACAGTTTCTTGTGGCAGCCCAGTGCTGCAGCGTGATGATTGCTTCTGGCAAGTCCTTCCCGACAGCCGCCCTCCCAGGTGCTTCCTGACATCTGCCTGGAGCTTGCATTTTGCCTCCGTCTCTCAGCCGTCCCCTCTCTTGTTGACTRAAAAGCTGTCCTCACAGGGCTAGCCGCGGTTTTGCTAACCTCGGTCTGCATCTGGCTGCTTACATGTCAGACCGGAGGCCTCTGATGACTAGGACCTGGCTGTTCGTCCAGCTTCTTTGCTACTGGAAGGGACTAACTGGGAACAATGGGATGGTGTTTACAGCTGAGTCACTGTGTAAACCTGTGGCTGCACTTTCTGTGCATTAAGCAGAGAGAGCAGCAGATTTGGTTTCGGCCTCAAAGTCACAGCAAATTTTCAGATATGTAAGGATTAAGAGTGATTGATTTCACAATATAAGATTGGCTTTGAGATTCATTTTAATACACAGAACAGCTTATTAAAGTTTCCTGCAATTGATGTGTCTTTCTTTTGATGATTCATTTCAGGGACTATTATTTTTTTAACACAGTAGCATTCAAGTTAAAAAAGCATATGGCATTTAATAGAGCTTTTCTCTTCTTATGTTAATTTTTAAGGGTAATTTGTTTAAACCTACAGGCTCTTGGGGGATTTAGGTGCTTCCAAAAAGTTGAAGTAATTAGCAACTGTTTGAAATGTGATGTGCAACCTGTGAAACTGTGCAGATTTAAATCACAGGATCTGAACATGCCCTGCAGCCTGACCTGAATACACCCCAGACCTGACCTCACCAGCATGAGCTGCAGGATAAATAGAAGATCTTATGAGCTATTTGCCATTAGAGATACGGTAAGTGCATGTCTGGAAGCTTAGCTTATGCGATCTGTGATGAGGGCTGTAAGTTCAGGTGCTAGACTTCATACTGAACCAAGGCAAATGCTCTGCACTGTTGAACTTCTTGGGGGATAATATCTGCTTTGAACAGAGGGGAAAGCTGGGATGTCAGCTTTCCCAACTGCTGCACCAAGAGTTGTCAYTTCTCGTCCGTCAGTGTCTACACTAGCAATCTTTGCTGGGAAAGAAATACCACTGTGTAATACTCCTACCATGTGTAACCCTTACAAGCAATGCTGCGCTGTACCAGCGTAACAGAACAGACATTTTCCACTATAAATGCATCTACCCTGGGGACAGCCGCTGCCTTAGCTCCTCTGCCACAGATCACATCTCCCTATGCACATCCTCAACACAGTGCTGGCAGAAGTCTGCATACACATTTGAGAGACAAAAATTATTTTTCTTTTTCTGTTTTGCATGGAAAGACTTACCTTCATTTCAGAGTAATTGGCAAAATTATATCTAAAATAATACTGCACCAGAAGTAGCAACACAAGACCAACATCTCAGTGTCAACAAGGGCAGATCAGTAGGAAGAGGGTTACTGAATATCCTAATTACATTGGCTACTGACTCCAATCCCTCAAAGCTACCAGCTCTAGTTTGCAAGTTGCATTCATGGGCAGCTTGTACTTGCACATAAAAATATGTCAGCACATTTTCCTGGTGGTCTCTAAAGTGACTGGGAGGAGAGCAGACATCACATTTATAACAGGACCACTGCAGTGCTCTTTCCACTCCCATTTGCCCTCAGAATAAACTACTGAAAAGAAGATTAAAGAAAGCCAGGAACCACAATAGATTAAAATAAAACATCTCACCRGGGCCTTTTGTTTCCTTTCAAGTTACAAGGTAATGGTATGGCTATGCAGCAGTTGCAGACACCAGTAGCARTCTGAGCACAGCAGCACAGAGACTACGGCAGGATAATCTGCCCAGCCACACTATGATACCCCCAAACATATTACTGCCCTTGGGATCGAGTCCCTCCATCACCAGCCTCTTCTGCTCTTGCACTACCTTTTATTATGGCAAAGAACTTTGTTCTGACTCACTTCCTATGAAGCTCTCAAATTGCTGCTGTATCTGCCCCTTGGAAATGTCAAGGGAAAGACAGATYGCTGTTATCTGAGCTGGATTGTCTCATTTGAAAGGTAAGTTAATGATGATACAGGTCCTGACTTTAATTACCGGCTACATCCATCTTGGAGTGGTTAATTCTTGGAAGCTTTCCAAGACATTCACCCTACTGAGTATATACAGGTGTAGGTCCTGGCAAAACAGGCTGACTTTATGCTTCACTGGCAGGACCATCTCTTAAGTCTAGACACACACTTCTAACACTCTCCTGTCCTCCGCCTTTTCTTTATTTTTCTTCTCATTAACAGACTAAGACAGCTCAGTATTTTTGTCATTGATTTACGTATGTGCACATACACCCAAGTCTGTGCACATTCCACATCCAGCAAAGCCTGAGAAAATGCAAGTTTTGCAGGACACTTTCCTAGAACAGGTGTCTTACATTAAGCCAAACTAAATAAATATGGGACATGTAATGAAATAAACAGCCCCAAAAGATAACAGTCAGTCAGCTTTTCACATAAACAGTACCTTTTCTTATTAAGGACCTGCTGTTTATTCTAGCAGGAATTGCTTCATCAAAGTGAGACCAAGCAGCCAGCTATTATTTCTACCCAGCAGAACTGAGATCCCTGATAACTTTCAAATCGGGGTTTAGCAGCACCTCAGTGCTGTGTGGGGCTATAGGAAACAGAGTCCCACACCACCTGCCCAGACCAACCAGACAGCAAGGTCCATGCTTCCTCTCACCCTGGGTGCTGCTGTGGAGGAGTCCAGACACAGATTATCCTCCCARCCCCCAAGAGGAGCATGATCCTACCTGTGCCATCTTCCAGATGTCCRAAGTTACAGATCTGGCTGATGTTGTGCACCCAGATCTGCATCTCCTCCTCAGTTTTGGCTACCAGGTAGAAGGTGCGGTAGGTGGTTCTCACAATGAAGACGAAGTTGTTCTGAAATTCCTTCTTGATGAAGTTGGGCCCCGAGTGCTTCAGCACTTCGCACTCGTTGAGGTCGATGATCCGAATGGGCTTTTTGGAATGGTTGTTCCTGTAGTACTCCAGCACATCCGGGTTCCCGCTCATGCGGCCTCTGCGCAGCACGAACCAGCGCTTCCGCCATGCCTGCAAACGGCACAAACCGGGGCCTTTTAGTGCCAACCACATAATATATCAATCAGCCCCCACACACATATTTTCCTTTAGGTTTTATAGTTGTTTTGATAAGCTAACCAAATTGTGACTTTGATTTGAAGTGCTTGCTATCAGCTTGCATTGGTGATAGGAAAAAAGGCAGAGGGTTGTCCCTTTGGAGGTCAAGAGGACCAAGACTTCTCCCCTCCTCTCACCCTCAGCCTGCCAGCATGGTGTAATAAAAATGATCTGATAYTTCAGAGTCTCATCTATAGAAGAAGTTATAACACATTTGTCTTTGTGAATGAAAACTCTTAGGACTGCACCCTGTCTTGCAGTACATGAGCTAATATCTGGCAATAAACACCTTTTGCCCAGCAAAGACAAGGCCTCCAGATGACCAGTGCAGCTTCCCTCCTGTGGTTTCCAGTGCTAATAAAAAGCTGTTAATGAGCTACCAGTTACTTCTGAAAGTCCAGAACAAACCTTAGGGGAGCTGTAGTGCTAAAAAGTTAAACAGGAAACTTCCAAACCTTACAGAAGGATGTCTATTTACTCAGACACTGCTTCGAGTGACCATCAACCCAAACCAAAGTGGTAAGCACTGATGTCTTTTAGACCCTTGTGACTGAAGGTATGGGTCCCATACAGGCTTAAATGAAGTCCTGGCAGGACTAAGATGCAGCATCACTTTATAAAGCTATATGCAAGTTTCTAGGAACAAAATAACATATTTTCCCTTTTTTGCAGCAGCTGTTTTTGTTCATCAACAGTGTAAGTGCCTCTGTGTTGATTACAGCTGTCCCAACACACTTACTTTGAGGGCCACACGAAATCCACCCTGAGCTCTGTTCCACAGAGAAAAGCTGAAATAAGGCATGGAGTTTGGTAAGGGGGAAGCTCCTAATAAAAACGGTGTTGGATAAAGCCATGCCCAAACCAGCAAGGCCTGAGTGGCTGCCAGGGAGCAGCTGAAGCTAAGGCTGCAGCTGCCCCAGCTCTGATGGCAGCCCGAGAAAGGTGCAGGGGCTCACCCGCTGCCCAGGTACCTGCAATAGCTATACAGCCACTGGCTGTTTCAGTTGCCTTCATAAGAGTTAAAAGTTCATTAAAGAAACATCTAACAACCACCACAACCTCCCAACCAAATCTTATTCAAGTGCTCTTTGCAAAATGACTTGTCACAGCAACGTAAACCTGGGCAATAGCTTGTGTTCAAGTTAAAAATCATGCTCATTTTGCAAAGAGTGGGTCTGTCTGTCAGGTTAAAAACAGCTAACTGTTCAGCCTTAAGGAAAAATAACTGAGTTCAGGATGTTTTCACTAAGATGCAAGAGTCCTTACTGGCACAGTTTAGGATCAATACAGGCACTACAGATTTTGCTGACATTTGAGTTGYCATTGGCATGGTGATAGTTAAAACGATCAAGAAAAAATAGCAACAATCATTTGTCAAGAAAAAGCATATTTTTTTCTATTCAAAAGAGACTTCTTTGCAGTGCAGCAAGCTTTACACAGTCTGTCGATATTCACCCACAAATTTATCTAGAAGTAAGTCTGTTCAGCCTGGCAGTACCTTAATCTATTTTGAAAGCAAAAGATTCTTCAAAAACAATATACAGGGACCAGAGAATGAAATATCATAGAGGGAGCTTTTACAAGGCTGAACAAGCACATATTATCCTGTGTAAGGGGGGGGTTTCAGAGAGGGGGGTCACATCAGGAATAAACAGGAAGCAGAGGTGAGGTGCAAAGTGTATTGCACAAAGAAAATTAAGTCTTGCCCTCATGACCTGTAGAGGTTTGAAAGTGATTTGGTCTCTGTTGAAAGTAGCTAGAGATAACAGATTACKGAGGTATCTCAGACAAGTCTAATTTTGTGGGAGCCAGGAAAAAAGAACACCCCCGCCTCCCCAAAGGAAATAGAAACAAAGGAAAAATGTTTAATGGAGAAAACACTTTCCTAACTAGCAAGCATCAACAGTGGAATACAACCCAGCAGGTATCTCACATGTATAGTCCCAGAAAGAGTCCATATCTCTGCCACCAGCAAGCCAAGTACAATGCAGGCTTAATGCACGTCCCACAGATGCATCAGGACAGAAAGGTCACATCCCATAACACACTCTCACCCCTAAACAACAAAAGAGAAATGCTTCAGGAGGTGTMAGCCAAACAAGACCCACTCCTTTGCCTCCCAGAGAAACAGGCTGCTAAGGCAGAGAGGGGAAGAAGCCCTTAGATCTCCCCCAAGACTGCAAAACCACTTCTCACTCCTCCCCAAAGGCTGCCAGCCCTACAGCTTAAATGCACCTGGCTCCTTCTGATGGAAATTGGATGGAAATCACCCGCACATGAGCAAGCTGAGGAGGGAGGGAAGGGGGTGGGGGAGCAGCTTGGGACACCCTGCTTAGCTAGCACCCACGCAGCTCTTGGCGGGGTGGGAGCTCAGCCCTGAGGCCGGGGCCAGCTCAGGGCTACCTGCTGGTGGCCAGTACAACACCCTTAGGTAGGATGGCCCAGTACCTGTCCCCATTTCCTTAGCATTTTAATTTTCATGAGTCTAAAGGAGTCTGCAGTTTCAGCACAACCCTGGCAGCCAGTGAGAGGGAAGAGAAAACTGCAGCTGCTCTTTGCGGAAAAGCTCACGGTCCCTCCGTTCAGAGGCGAAGGCTGGCTTTGGTGTGGTGTGAGCGGCTGTGGCTCTGCTGTTTTTGGTTTTGTACTAGCCTGATAACCTGTTTTCCTGCAGATACACAATTTGATCAGGCTTATCGTCTGGCTGGCGCTGTGAGACTGGAGATGGAGAGGTGCCCGGTCAGCGCGGCTTATGATGGGAGAGGAGAGCAGGGCCGAGGCTGTGTGAGAAAACACTGGCTATCATGGCTGGGCAGCCGTGACAGGGCTGAGGGGAAATAATGCCAGATAGCTGCCCAAATCTGCACTGCCCTTGGGAAGGGTGGGCCTCCCCTCTCCATCTCCCGCACCGCCACCCTCACTGCCTTCCCCAGGCTCATGGCGGGGCCTGTGCAGCCAGCCAGCACCCTGTCCGGCTGAAAACAGGGTAGTTTCTTCTTGTGGGGGTAACACGTGAGCTGTAGGAAACATGCAGGAAGGTGGGGGGCGGAGAGGGACAGAGGAACTGTCCTTTGGTGATACTGCAAGCTCGGACAACCTCACAGCCCTTGGCTGCCGCTGTTCATTGCCCGAAATATTTATGTGCTCTGAAACCAATGGTGGAATCTTGCTGTGAGCTGCAGGGATCAGAGCAAACACCCTGCCCRTGCCACTGACCCGCCGCTGGACCTRGAGCAGAGGGGAGGGAGAGGCACCCAGGGGCGGCAGCTTTTAAATAGGCGCAGCCTGAGTCAGCAGCGCAGGTGAATCAGCACTCGCAGGCTCAGATCTTCAAAGACATTTAAGCACTCAATGCCCCTTGAAATCAGTGCGGGTGCCACAGCAGGGTGGCAGCGGCACTGGGCGATGGCGCAGCCTGGCTGATGGGGAGTTTGCCGGCACTGCCCGGCGAGCTTGTCTGCTGCCCCGTGACAGGGCTGCTCCTTGCCTGCCACCAAAGGGAGCTGTCTTGGGRAGCAAAAGGAGTGGAAACCGCCTCATCCCACACTGGGAAATGGGAGCGCTGCCAGCCTGGTGCCCCAGCACCCAGCCTTGCCTGGGCGCAGGCAGGCCATCACCAGGAACGGGGTGGGAGGGGACGAGACCATCTCTTCCCTGGGTGCTTGCTCTTAACATCAGCTTCATTGTACCGTCAGACTGCATCCACACACACACAGTGCGCTTGCACCTCGCCCCTCCGGGCTCCTTTTTTTTCCTTCCACTCTCTAGGAGGAAAGTGGCATCGGCTACCAACATAGCTACCTGCATGGGTAGGGTTGAAGGACCATCTTTTGCACCTCTTCTCCCATTTGACATATCCAGTGCCATCACTGCCTCCCCCCAATGGCTTATTTCCATTCTGAAACTTTCACAGATATGTGCCTTTACTCGCAAAATGTTGTACTCCAAAACATTTCTGCTTATTCTACAAAGCTGAGTTTTTGTAGTACAATGCGCCGAGTTTTTGAGACACTCGCAGCTTGCCTGCAAACGGACACAGGCAGGTTTGCCATTGGCAATGCTTCGTGGCGTAGGCAAAGCAGGGGTTTTGGCACACCTTTCAGCATGAGGCTTTTATCTCCAAGAGTCAAATATCCTCTCCTCATTTTCCTGGCATTTGGCTGCAATGAGACACGTCTCCTTTCCCCAGGGGAAGGGAATGCAGCACACTGGAGTCACTGGGAGCCCAGCTGTGACAGGCCTTGGCCAGACAAGACGGCAGCAGCAGCTTTTAGCTTGCAGGGACTCAGGCAGCTCATGTACYGCACAGTCCTCTCTGCTGGAGCAGGGGCCAGGGCTCCTCAGCCCCGAGCCAGAGGCGCAGAGGGTGCCTGGCACCTCCCAGCCCCCGCCCTGCAAGGCAGGCAGTCATGCCCCGTGGCAGCTCCTCTCCAGTGCCCACCCCAGCCCCAGTCCCATGGCAGAGCATGGTGAGGTTTTACATAGTTGTACGCTCTCGGTAGTTTTCTTTCTACCATTTACCAGTCACAAGGCTGCCTCCTTCTTCCCYTGTTCCCCAGTTCTTCCCACCATCCCTGGTTTTCTGTCTTTGCAGCATGACCTTTGCCCACAGACCAGGATGCGGTGTGGTGCGGCATGTGCCTTCCTCCCCTTCCCCATCACTCACCCAGACCAGAAGCTCTGCTTGTGCCGGCACCATGATGCAAAGTGCTGAGCACCTGCCCGGGGCCGGAGGGGGCTCCCCATGGCTCACGGACCCCTCGCTGGGGAAGGCTGTGCTGTGCCAGCACCCCGTGGTACAGCAAGGAGCTCTGCTCCCTGCTCCCTCCAATCCCCGGCACCACTGTGAGCATGATCAACCTGCACCCTTGTGCTGCTGCAATACCTTCCTCCTCACGGTTTGTAAGGCACAGTCGCTATTACTGCGAGCCTGTGCCCAGAGGACCAGTTTCTGTGTTTGCCGGGGGGTGCTGGGATCAGGCTGGAGAGCACCTTCAAGCCCCCGCAGTGCCTCGAGGCCGGCGGAGGCACCCGAGGAGCCAGCAGGGCCAGAGTGGTGGGGCTGTGGCGAGGAGGGATTTATTTCAGCTGATCAGAGCCAATAATGTCTGACAATATTTAGTCTGGAGCTGCACGCACTGCCAAATTTACAAGAGAATTTGGATTAATTTAAGGGTGAAAGATTGCGCTCCCATGGTTGAGATGAAGTAACCTATATACTTAAATAGGAGCTGATTCCTGGGATTCAGCCTAGGCTCCTCACTTACACTATGGAAAGGATCTATGCATCCAGAAGAAATGTTACATTTATTTGGGGCCCTCTTGAAATTAGTTCCTTCTTGATGAAGGAATGATATGATGATGATATGTTTACATGTCCTCCAAAGCTTTGTTGGCATTAGAGAGAAGGCTTTATCAGAAAAGCACAACTACAATCAGACAAGAGCCAACATAAATCTAGAACAATTTTCATCTGCCCTTCGTAAGTGGAATAGTTTGGTGCCAAAAGGAGGAAAGAATTTGCAGCAGCATTGGTCAGACGCCAGCATGTTGCTCTGTGCAACACAAGCTATCAGTGTTTTCTTCTTGCTCCTGAATTTTTCACTTTGGGAATTCCACAGCCACTTCTGAAGGGAAAAGGAATAGCTCTGTTTCCATTTCAGTAGGGTTTCTAATAAAGTGATCACTACTTCCACAATCTGACGTCTCTGYTTCTGCTGAGTAAGTGGTGTGAGATTTAAAAAGGGCTGCTATTACATGCGAACGTTTGCTCTGCCACGGCAATGTCAGATAAAACAGGCCACAAGCAAACCTATTATGTGCTGAAAAAACAGCTAGCTGGTAAACAAGGCCAGAATGGGAGCTGAGCACCTGTGTGGGAAAGGTTTAGTCAAGGACCTTCATCGCTTACCTTCTGTCTGAGGACCACGTTTTCTTTTGTATGTACAAAATGTCCAGTATCTGAGATCTAAATAATTAATTAGAGCACATACAAGCTAAATAACGTAAATTGGCCTGAAATATAATTTGTCCTGTGGGTTTTTGATTTTTTTCTGATTTTAATAACAAAACACGGAATAGCCAACAAACTTGAAATTCTTTACCAGCTAAATTAGTGCTCACGACTCCCCCATGAGGATAATCTTCATTTTACAGAATGCACCAAAGGGGATGGCAAGGGGAAGCAGAACGAACAGCGGATGTGTATTGATTCCTCACCTGCCTGGTGGCCTTGCAGCTGTGCTTCTGGGCAAAGGACATGTGCTCGTCCCCAGGCCTGCYGTGGGGAGGTCTGACACTGAAAGAAGAGTTCGAGAACCCAGTGATGGGGAGGACTGTGAAAGGTTTGAACATTTGGGATTGCTCTCATCCCGCAAACTCCCTTGGAAARAGAAAGCAGCAAATCCCAGAAGAGAAGGGTCTGGCGTGGCTTCCCTCCCGCGGCTGGCTGAGGGTTGGGAGCGCCTGTGTGCACCGTGCTCCTCCTGCTGCTCACTGCGGTTCTGCTGCCTTGAGCTGCAAGGCATCCTTGGGGCTAGAAAACTAGAAGAGATGCAGGATGATAGTCCCGCAGGAGTGCCAGCACTTGAGACTTAAGGTTTCAAAGCTTGTCTTTTTTTTAAAGAACAATTTTTAAACATATTTTTGGGGAAAAAAATTAGGCGGAACTTTATAGCATTTCCTATAAATGACTTAAAAGAGGAAGTTAAAATTCGTATTTAGACCAGTTTGTAAGCAGCTGATGTCTAAGCCTATTAAGACCAAATAAGTTAAGAGAGTTTCCCCTGCCTGCACAGAGCGGGAGGTGTTGGAACTGCAGAGTACAGTCCCTGCAAGAGGGACCTGTGCATCGGGAAGGAGAGAGGAGTCAGGCCCAGCTCCCAGCAAGCATCCTCACGTTCAAAGAGCCGAGGACATTGTTGGGAGCTCTTCATGCCACTCTTTCAAGAGAAAAGGGCCAGGCCCATGCAGCTCGCGCTCCTYGGACTGCAGGACCCTTGCAGAAGGGATCACGCCCTCTACTCTGTAGCCTGCATTGCTCGGTAATAGCGCTTGATTAACTCACTCACAGAAATCTGAGATGAAAAAGACCTCTTAAACCACCCAGCCTGTCCCCAGCTGGAGTTATGGTTTTGCTATTTCAGTTGTGGCTGTTGGTCTGCAGCTCCCATCAGCTCTGCATAATAAATCTCTCCCTAATGAGGCTGCCTGCTTGTCCCTTCCAGCGTGTCCTCGTGCAGCGCTCTGGGAGCAGCTGAGCTCATTGCCCGTCACCCACTGGTATAACGCTTCCCTTGGATTTTGTCTCCCTTACTGTCTGGTTTCCCTTATTTTCCACTCAGATCTCACAAACTTCTTCAGCAGTGAGATGAAACTCATGGTTTATGGCTGGGAAAGAAAAATCAATAAATATTCAATTTCAGAGAGGAATACTCTTCCCTCAGGGCCTTCCTCTGCCTCCACAGGCATGTAATTCTATTTAACCTAGAGAAYAGAAGGAGAAATTTTCTGCAGTGGTTTCTCTCCCTCAGCTTGGGTGCCTGGAAGCTGAGGTGCGTTCCCGTGGGTGCTGGAAAGGCATCAGCTCTCCCTTCCCCTGCCTGTTCATGCCCACTACAGCTCTGTTTTCTCAAGGTTAGGGCTCAGCTATGGTGGGAAAAAGCCCCGAGCTAACCAGTGTTCCCATACAAAACAACTTTCAGCACAGACTAGCACGAATGGTCTGGCTCATCCTGAGCAAAGGACCATCATACAATGAGTTCAGAACAGACCAGAGTCTAACACTGTATTTCCATCTGCTAAAAGTCATGAGTCATTTATTGAGTCACTTGTCTTTCTGATTGTGGTAGTTTCAGTATGACTCTAAATGAATCTTGTTTCAAGAAAGTCAGCATGAGTCTTCCTCCGAGGAGATGCAATGGGTGCAAGGGGAAATACCTTCTTCCTTTCAAGGTGATACAGATACCTTAATTGACTAACAAAAAAATTTCCTGCGCTGTAARTGCAATGAAAGGTTTGTAATAAAGCATCTAAGATGACGTCCTGTAGAAGCAGAGAGGTTTCCTTTGTTTCTATTTCTCACAAAAAGAAACCTGTGGTTTGTGAAGAAAAAATGACACACACTGAAAAAAAGGAGACAAAGTCCCAGGGTCATATGTTGCCTGCTAACCTACACACATTCCTATTGCCTGGTCTACATCCTAATCCATAATATTTATGGTGCTTTACATATACAAACATCTGCAACAGAATGAGTCACTGCTATTTAATAAACATGCAGATTCTTCGTAAAGCTAATGGGTTCTTTTGGGCACGAAGGGTCAGTCATAGTGACCCAAAAACTTGGGAGTTCTATGTCCTTAAAAACCTTGTGGAAGATAAGAAAACAAGTTCTGAAAGTAAAATTAATAATAACACCACTGCATTTTGGGGAGGAAGGAGGCAGATGCTTGGATGAAGAAATGTCATTTTACTCATGTCCCCGTCCTTTAGTAAGAGCAGTAAAGAAATGAGAACTATGCTTCTCACAAACATTTTGATTAGAGGTTTCCTCTGAGGACACTGGCAAGGTGACAGAGCATCCCCTTGCTCCTCATGCAAGTAGGAATTTCTCGACAAGACACTGCTGGCTGAAGGGAAGCAGTGCTGCTGTCCTCGCCTCGCTTTTCCCATGGCTCCCAGCAGGTGGGTCTCAAGGGGCTCTCCCGCAGAAAAGAAATGCCGGTGCTGCGGTCGTGCCCCCTGGATGGGTCCCTGAGCTTTGCAGAAGATGCTGACAGGGCATCTCATCCCACCAGATCTTGCTACGGGGAAGAATTCACCAGCTTTGATCTGGTCTACAACAAACACTACCACACCAGAAAAACACCGTGGCTCCATGTCGCCTGGGGGGACTGAAATGCGTCAAACGGCTTCGCAGTGCTGCCTGCCTGCCCTGCCCTGGGGCACATGGTGCAGGCAGGATCCGACTGTCCCTGCCAACGCTTCCCAGAGCTCACTGCTTCCTAGTGTCCCGCGGCTATGGAAATGCCTCCGGGCCGATAAAGCCTAACCTGTGAAATCCATAGCAAAAAAACACCGAGGAAGGGATGGCAGGATGGCAATCCTATTTCAGTGGATTCATTTAACAGTGAAATCCTGACACAGGCATGAAGTAAATAAGCTACCCTCCCCATTGTCAGCCCAGGGCATGACTTCTCTATTCTTCGTCCTATTTTGACAGCAGTGGTGCTGAAAGCTTGGAGCTTTTCTTGTTAACAGCTGCCCTGCAAATATGTGCAGGCCCCTTTGAGTTCATTTATAGAGAGCATAAGGATCAGTCATTATGAAATTACAGCTAACTGCCACCACAGGGCAGAAACCCAGCCGTGCCCTGGAGGGCTGCACCTCCCAGAGGCTTGTGGCCGAGTGGGGTTTGTCAGGAGCACCAAGCGACCAGGGCCAGTCAGCAATCTCGACAGCATCTGCAGGGCGCCAGTAAAAAGACACAGTTGGTATTAATAAATAAATAAAGTAACTCCCCCACTGCACTTGGCTGTGTTTCATTGGGACTAACAAGACGGTAAAGACAGTCTCACACGCTTTCAGGAAGCAACCGAAATTTTTGTGACTTGGCATCATTATAAAGCAGCAACCCAAAGGGAACTGGAGAACCGATGAAAAATCAAGCTAAGGAAAAGAAAGCCAGCTGCGGTGTGAGATCCACACAAGCTCGGGAAGCCTCCAGGTGGGGCAGAGCCCAGGCAGCCCAGGCTCTCAGTACAGCCTCGGCCCTGGGCTGGCCACCCACTGCCTGGGCTGCCAGCGCTGCCACTGGGCCACCAGCTCTCATCAAAATGAACCTGCGATCGGTGAGCAAAAGCCCCGGGTGGAGGGAAGCTGATTTTGGCCAGCTGGCCTTGCCCGTGCCCGGGGCAGGCAGGCAGACCTCATCCCGCCTGGATCCCCGCATGCTGCAGCCCAAGCAGCCGTGACGCTGGGTGGGGGGTATCAAACTGCTGGGGCAGCCAGGGGTGGACTCTGACTCACATCGTGAGCATCCTCATACGCTCCTTTCTGTTTCATTTTGTCTGTCTTTTTCACTTTTAATGGGAATGTAAAGTAGGTCGCAGCTCAGAGTAGAGGTCCCAGCTGCAGAAGACAGCACTGAAGTGATTAAAGCCCTTCAAGGATCTCCTCCCACCCACAGCCCTCCTCTCCTCTGGCATATTTTTTCCTTCCTGAGGGCAGGCACATTAATTCCGTTAAGCTGCCCCCCAAATGACACCTTTTGACTGCTGCTACATTTTTGCAGGCATTTAAGCTCCCTGACAGTGAAGACTTACAGGCAGGACTCTTTACATGAGGATGTTTACAGCCTCGACAGTTAGCCAAGAGTTTTAGTTCCATATTCCCTCACATCATGTTTATGTGTAGTATCTAAAATGACATTATTATTATCATCCTGAACGCAGCTTAAATTTCTGGAGTGCTTTTCTTCACCTTTAAATCCTAAAGCACTTGACAACTGGTACGTGCTCAATACATGCTGCATATGTTGTGATATGTTCACCTGTCACAGGGATACACCTGCCTCTGAAGTTACGCTGTGTTCCTGATCATCAGGATGCTTATCTATACACCCACAGGTACGCACTCACATCTGCGCGTTTGGCTTCAACCAGCCTATGGTGCAACTGTTCCATCTGAAATCCTTATTTACCTGTTTAAGGTGGCAGAGGTTGATGGATGGAAAACCGCTGGTCTGGCTTAATGCCACTCCTCTGGTCAGTCAGAAAATAAAATTCTGATTTCTCAGGGTGGAGGATTCGGCTTTTTACAGAAACAAGTTGAAAACAGGGAGAAAGGAGAAACTAACACACTGACACGGGTCTTCCTGGATTTAACAACATAACTTTGTTTTCTGTTAGTGGGAAAAGTGCTACTGAAACCTCATGCTGCATGACAGGGATTCCTACTGTTACATGAAAACTACTTGTGTAAAATGGCCTGGAAACCCTTAAGATCTCTCTGACTCATTCACAACAAATTCTTTAATACCAACATAGAAATAAGATATAAACTTGAATAGAGGTAAACTTCGACTTCTTAGAATGGCTTTAATCCAAAAGTCTTGCATAATCTTAAAGGATTTTTAAAAGCCTCTGCACGGATCCTTGAGATCTTAATAAAAAATAGGTTGCTCCCAGGTTGTTTAAGGAACACCAGTTCTGAAATACAAATGCTGGGTATAATCATCTGCTGGACGACTGAAGCTAGCGAAGTCACAGGACTTTTCAGTCATTTTTGGAAGCAAGTACAGGAAAATGTATATACCAAAGGGACTGAAGTTTGGACAAATTTTGAGCAAATTTGCTAAACTAATAGCTTTTATGGAAGGACTCCAAACCTGCTTCACTAAGGAAAGAAATGTTGGGGCTAATCCCCTTTCTTGTAACTCGCAAGCACGATGTAAATACAGATGTGCAAAGCAGTTAAAGACCAGAAAGAAGTGCCTGGAGATTGCGCCCTGCCTTGGGCTATCGGGAGTCCCTCTCCCTCTATTTTACTTGGAACTGGCAGTTTTCTCAGTATTCTTTCACAAACAGAACAAATTTTGCTGTTTCACCTTGTTAACTGAACATGTGGTGTGAGGTCAGCAACAGTCACGCAGCCTATCTATAACTAACTGTGCTCACATGATGCGACAGCTCCAAAGAGAAGGAACATAAACAGGAAATTGGGCAAAGTGACTCTTTTAGTAGGGGACCACAACACCGCTTTTTCTTTTTTTTTTTTTTAAACTAAACCCTTCAACAACAGGCTGTCAGACCTAATGAAGAAAACCAGAGTAGCCAGCAGGATCAAAATAAAAGCCGCAAATGTTTACGCTGTAACACTTTTGCCTGATCATAACAATGTGGTTCAATGTAGGGAAATGAACTGAGCAAAACCCGGCTCAGGGTTTTGCTCAGCAGCTCAGCTGATCTCCCAGCTTGGTGCGCACAGGAGTAAAAAGGCGTCTCCTCCACATCCACTTTGGGCCAAATCTGGACTGTTCTTTTTTACATCCTTATTGAATTCACGGCTACAAGCTGCAAAGGCTTTGACCTTTGCACTTCATTTCACTCCTAAAATTGCCTGGAGAAAGGAAGCGTGCAGGAGGCAAGCAGAAAAACAGGGAGGAGGCACACATGTGTGGGAGGACTTGTCTTAGAGAGCGGGTCACATTTGTTGAAAATAAGAACCAACCTTTCTAAACGTATGTACAAAGATAGAAATAGCTCCAATACCATAATAGCAACTACCTAGTACCCAGATGAACTCTGGATTTAGGCATGTGGAGGGGGGCATTGATTTCAGTGCATGCTCCTAGCTATACAGACTCTGAAGATCTCTGCTGGGATCTACGTATTGGCTTGAAATCAGTCCCACGGGAACCACCCGGCCTTTGCGGTGACATTTAAACTCCACTGATGCAAATGGCAAAGCTCCCATTTGCTCTGAGGGGGCCAGGTCCTCCTCTTGACAGGAAGCTCTGAGAAATGCAGAGATTCCAACTCCCAAAAATGGAAACACAATATGAAGGAGTTATCTGAATAAAGAAAATCTGCCTCTGGACTGATGAGGAGCCTTTCTATCAACCACATCAGAAGATGAACTCTCTCTTCATGGGTCTAGCCTGGTTTTTGTGGGTTACATACAGGCTGCTCTCAACACTGAATCTTCTCCAGCCAGAGAGCAAACATCTACTGGTGGCTTCAGGCATGGTAAAAGACCTCTTTTTGGGGGAAGGCAAGCTGTCCCCATAGCTGTTAACCTGGTCGTGCCTGGACAGGGCAGGCAGCATGCAGCACAAACACAGACCGGCTCTTACAGCAACGTGGGGCAGAGCTGGTGGGGGATTTTGGCTCCCAGCAGTGCTGCTGGCTTCAGCAGGCGCGCACCCGCGAGGCTGGGCACCACCGGCAGGCTGCCAGGTCTTCTGCAGGAGCACAGAGTGTCTGGCATGTTGCGAGGACTGTCAGAATACGACCAGCAAGAAAATGAATTATAATGAAATAAGCTGGAATTTGTAAAGGTCCGTATTTGTCACAGAAATGCAATTCAAGAAATTGGGTCTCTCCAGTCTCAAACTGGAAACAGTGCTGTGTGATTCAGATGCTCAGCCGAAGCCAGTCATCACCGGCCAGATTCCCTCACTGCATATTTACAGAAAACAAACCAGATTATAAACTAAGAGTTATTTGTCAGACCTATTTAGTAAATATCATAATTGCATTAAAGAGTACACTAAGAGTGTGGGTAAGACACAAACCAAAACACATGGTGAAACGCGTTGGATGAAGTCTGTTCATATCTTGCACGTACGCAAGTACAAATGTGTTTTACAGGGGGATATATTAGGTGGCCCATGCTACTTCTAGAGGGGGTTGAGCTGAACCTCAACAACACTGAAGGAGGCTGGAAGTGCTCAATAGCTGGTTTTACACCCATTTGCTCATTTCAAAGTACAATATTAGAAAACCAGCTACGCTAAGGAATTTAAAAATCTATTTTGATTGCACTTCTGCTGTTTTCAGCTGTCTTCTCATCAACTAAATTGTGTTATTTTACCCTTAAGTATTCTGCTAGGCAGTGTTACATTTCCAGAACTGGGTTTTCTTCTTCTTTAAAAGCTGTCTTAAATTAATCTCTGCTTTACACTTCACAGGAGGCTGAGCTGGTTTTTAAACATTTTTAGAATTATTTTTTCATTCTCCTTAGTTTGTGGAAAAGTGGTCATCACTCATATAGCTCATAATATACAGCATCCACTGCCTGTCATTTTTTATTTTAAAATACATAAATGTTAAGAAAAATATAAGCAATGCTCCCTGTGCCAGGTTTTCTTTTGTTTGTTTAAGAATTCTCTCTGACTTTTCAGAATTTTTTTTTGTTGCCGTTGCGCCCTGCGTCTTGTCTGAGAAAACAGGGTTTTCAGGGCTAAGGGTTTGAAGAAATAACACCCTGCATGCTCCGCTTTCCTTCACGTTTTAGGTGCATTTCACAAAGTCAGCTGGTTAAAGTCAGCTCGAGTATCCAAACATTCATCATGTAAACTTCCCCTGCTTAGGAGATAGCTGCACATTTCTCTGCTCCGCTGTGGGAAGGCAATGCTGCCTGTGAAATTCTGCAGACCTGCGCGTTTTTTCTCAGTGTATCGTTTCATGCTCTGTCTACTTCACACCGGCCCGCGGAGCGCAACGCTCCAGCAGAGCTGGGAATGAGCACCAGGGCGCAAACCCAGCAGCCTCTGGCACAGGCTCAGGACTGTGCGCCCGGGTCCTGAGCTGTATCGCTCATCCTCAGTCCTTCGCCTCCTGAGACTGGTCCTTCCAATTGCGAGTCACGTGTAGGTTAAGTGTTCTCAGTCCCCTCTTACTGCTGCAACTTTGTTCTCGATGTGAAGACATCTGTGAGCCCTGGGCTGGCATAACCTCTATAGCACTGCTATAGAAAAAACTCAGCATGGCAAATAAAGTGCTAACAGCATATTTAATGTTTATCTTAATTTGCATGACTTCTCAAACTTCCCTTGCTGAACCAAAAGATGAAATCACAACATGTTCAGAAATATTAAATCATTTCCTCAACATCTGAATATAACGGGCTGCAAAAGGAAAACAATTACATTTGGCGCATTGCACACTTTAACACTCCGAATTCTGGTATCCCTTCGTATTTACAGGCTTGCACTCTGATCACAGCAGCATTAAAAACAACTACGTACCATGATTTATTTCCTAGGAAATCCCCCGGACTTGCCAAACACCAGCTTTGCCTGGACAGCCTGGGTTTCAGATGGCCACAGCAGTGCACAACCCAGGCAGCAAGTTCAGAATGCCCCAAACCAGCTTCCCACCTGCTGGCCTGTGGGCAGCAGATCGGTGTCGCTCGGGAATGTGCCTAACCTAGTACTGGGTAGTGTCCTGCTGTCTCCGTGGTGTAGAAAGCCCAAATTCAATGTGTCACTAAAATGATGAGGTGCAATGCACTGCATTGCCCTGCCTGGCTGTGCATCCGCCTCTCCCACTCTCCTGACCCTGTGCCGGTGTAAGTGTCTGAATTTCCCCACTCTGGCCATGGGAAAAGGGATGGGCAGGAGCAGGGCTGCTCCTCACCAGCTGGCCGTGGTCCTCCCTGTGCCGTGAAGGGCGGGGTCCCATGCGTGAAATCCTGGGAAGGCTGCTGGGTGCCAGGGAGGACAACGTGGGCTCCCCAAATGAGACGGTGAGAAAGAAAAAAAGCGTTCATTTCTGCAGAATCCCACAGATTTCACATCCAGAGTGGTTCATTGCTGTGAGGTGACTGATGGCACGATGACAATTCTGTGATACCAGCTTCATGACAGGCTCGAGTGGTGTGGCTTGCCCCAAAGCAGCCGAAGCTGGAGGGAGCTGGCAAGCCTGCCCTCGCACGCTGTCTGGCTCCTCAGGCACGGCCAAAATGTGCYGGTTCCTCTGTGAAGCTGCAGCTTGCAAAAGGATGGGCCAGCTTTCCTGAGCAGGTGCCTTCTCTTTGGGGTTACGTTCGGCCAGTTGTCAGTATTTTGTAATACAGATTTTTTGCGAGTACAGCAGGAGTAAAACTCTGCCAAACTCCACAAATAGTGGAACAGTTTGGGAGTAAAAACAGATTTCAGAAATGAAAGTTCAGCTTGATCTATTGGGAACAACGTGCAATTAATGTGCTCAGCAATATCTTAAATATGAGCAATGTGGGAGAAGGGTAATAGCTCCCTTTCTATCATTTTTCAACCTGTCAGAACACTAATCTATGAAACACCAAAAGCCAGATTCTTAGTAAATGTAAACTGGTAAATGCAGTTGAAGGCAGTGGTGTTGTGCAGCTTATCCGGATCTTAATCTTTTTTAAACCATAAAACTATCAGAAGAGTATGTGCCTGTGGGATGGTGAAATAGGATCAATGTTACTGTTACAAAAGTGAGGATAATGAGCCAGCTGGGTTTTTCCACAGTCATTTTCAAAACTACAGCGTTTATTTCTGCTTTTCTGCAACTTCTTCTCTCTCTCTTCTCCTCCCTTCCCTATCCCCTTTTTCTGTGGTTTTTGCACTCCGAGCTACACCCAGAAAATGAGGTCACCAAGGAGCAGTAAGGACGTGGATACAGTCTGTGACTGCATCATCATTTTCTGCGTGCGTGCTGCTGGCTGCCTCCCCGCTGCACACCCCGGTCAGGGCGGGAGCACCAGGGCTCCCTGGAGGCAGCGAGGGAAAGGACCGGGGAGGAGGAGAAGGTGTCGAGACTGGACTGCTGCTGTGTGGGGATGTCCCACCGCCTCTGCTGCTGGCGCTGAATGAACCTGCGTTGGAGAAACACATGGCATCGGTGCTCCCCAGAGGTAAACGGGATGCTGCTGCAGGGAGAGGTGCCTCCCTGCGCCCTCCCAGTGTCTGCAGCTAAAGAAATGAGGGATCCTTTGGACCCAGGCTGCTGTGTCCCGCAAGCATGAGGCTGGCAGGGACTGTCACACCTCCATCCGGCCGCCCTCTCCTATGTCAAGGCTGCAAGAAAGTGGGGAATACGAAGAGCTCCACTAGCTCCTTGGTCATCCCCTTTCCTCCCCGTTACTCTGCCTCACCTGAGCGCCTGTGAGCGACGATGCCTTCACAGTCCCCTGAGCCTTGGGCAGCCCCTCACAGCTGGTCACGGCAGGTCAGTGCCACCAGCTCTGTGCAACGGCCACGTACATGCCTTCTGCCCTGGTGCAAATATCTGTATGTTTGCTCCCCGTATGCCCTGAAAGGGGGGGAGCATCTGAAGCACATCGGGGGCACCTGAACCACATCTGGCTCTAGCCCTGGTAAGGCTGCAGGGCTCCCTGGGATGACGCAACCCCAACCAGCTGGTGAGGCCACATGCTGCGCTGGGGTGAAGGACCCCCTCTTGACTTTGGTAATGACCACGAAGTCTGCGTTCTGCTTTCCTCTGACGGGAAGAGTTTGTCATTTCATCTTAAAACCATACCTCACCCAGCCCAAATTCTATAAATCTTCAAAACTGAAAGCGTATAGTCCTCTGTACAGTCTGCAGTGCTTGCATATGCTTCAGAAGGAAGCGAATGTAAGTGTGGCTGATGCTAATGCTAACGTGACGCTGTCAACTTGAACGGCAAAACAGGAGCTGAAGTGAAATTCAGGCTGGCTTGGAGTTCCTCTGCTGATTTTTGAAAACATATAACCTCATTTTCAGTTTTTAAGTGGGTTTTATTGCTTCTAATCCCATGGGAGAGATCCATGAAGACAGAGGAACTAACAGCAGAAATGCCAAGACAGCCTTATACACTGAGATCTGCTCAAACCACAAAGTAGACACATAAAAACTCCAAATTCTCCACAGATATAACCATTTCCTGATCAGATGAATGTGCAAGCAGAGTTAATCCACAGGGCTCTTCTGCCTGTGTGGAGGGCACTGCACTCCCTTCCCAGTGAATGCTGAATTCTCCTCCTCCTCCCACCTGCGATGGCCCAGCCGCAGAACGGTTAAATAACTGAAYGTTTGTGCCCAACAATTTGCTTTCAGCTTGCTTCAGAGAGTGCAGATCCTTGACAGTCAGTGCCTTCGCACTGGCAAAGAAACCACTGCTCAGAGCATTTGTCTTAGGGAGGGTGTGGAGACAGACAGATTTACAACAAAGAAACCGTATGAAACATCCTCGGCTCTGGGCTGAACCCACAGCGTTCAGTCTATTAGAGAAAAACAAATAAGACTTTCCCTGTTGCTGCCCTCACTTGAAATGTGGTGGTCAGGATTAGTTCAGCCCTCTTTATAAAGAATACAGTATCCTGGAAGAGAGTAAGCTATCCGGCACTGGTGGGGAGTAGAGCTTCGGGGTGTTTCAGTAAGTGACTAAAATACATTTCCAGGCCAAACAAGATACCTCGGTGCCAGCAGGTGACAGTGTGCCACACCAGCGAGGACAGCACAGCTCACAGCTGTGTCGGCACCAATGCAGGCCTTAGCCACCATTGTTTTTAAGTGCTATTCTCTGAAGCTCTGCACATGCACACAGGAACTATAGGTCACTGCAGTTCTCTTGGTTTAACAAGTCTCAAATCCACTTCTATTTTGGCAGGCAATGTTTTGCCCCCTGGTTCTGCCATACAGACTCCTGCCTGGTTAATTTAGCACGTGGGTATCACAGGCCTGTTGGCGCTTGCAGGTAGTGACAGGAGAAGGGATGAAGACTGTGTTTAAACAGGGGTCATTTCAAGAGTGTCTATGTCCTAGGAGCAAAGCAAAAGTAGAACAATAATCAGTGTTTTCAAAGGGAGAGCTAAAGTGAGAGCTACAATGGGAGAGTAGGGGAGCCCCAAATGGGCAAGAAAATTGGAAGGACRGGAATGGGAGGAGCAGGAAAGCTGAAGGAAAAAGGACAAATAAAAAACAAACTGTGGGGATCATGGAGAGAAAGGACTGGGCTTTTCAGCTCAGCAAGAAGGACCTCAGCGAGGAGCTCCATCCCCAGCAGTTCACATCACCACAACCTGCAGCATGCTGATAGCAAACCCCTGCCCCGGGATGAGGGAGGCTCGGCGGTACAGCAGTCCTCCCAGCTCCTCAGGCAAGGGTTTCTCAAAATCACACCCAAGATTTTACTATGGGTGGAGTAGCCCCATCGTGCTCTGAATCATCAGGCCGTGGGCTGGCCATTGTATGCATTGTTATGAGGTATCTTCTTTGCTAAAGCCAAGCAGAAAAGCCAGCGAAGCAACAGGAGGGAAGAGGCTGTTACTGAAATCCTACGAGAACAGTGAGGAATGATGAAAGACTATGCCTCATGTCTCTGCTTTGATTGCATGAGCAGCCACTGCAACAGCAAAGTGTCCAAAGCACTGCATGTCGGGCATGGCCAGGACAGGGCAGCTTGGAAACCTGGCTGCTTTAGCACCTGGCTGCTGCTAAAGAATTGCAGAGAGCCCTAGAAACCTCCTGTTTTGCTAGTACACTGCAAGCAGAGGGCAARAGCTAATCAGGACTTGTGCTAATTAAGCTGCCTATGGCTGGGAGAGGATGGGGATGTGGCTGGATGCCAACAGTAATATGGTAGGCGGGATCAGAGGGCTTCGCTGACTCCCAGAGAAAGTCTGCTTTGGTAACCTGGTAGCTACACTTTCCTTCTTCCCCCTCCCAGGGTTTCTTGTGGACTGACGCAGCCTGTGAAGCCCTTTCGGAGCCCCGTGCACCTCCACCTCCTTCTGGAGACATGTGGGCAGGAGCCACCAGGCCTGCCAGGAGGGCAGAGCCGTGGTGGGACGCAGCCGCTGGGCTTGCGCTCCCCTCCGCTCAGCCCCGCTGCGGCTCTGTGACGGCTAGGGCTGCTATTGCTGGCAGAGCTACAGCCTGGTGTTTTTTGACCTTTTACTCTTCCAGAGATAGAAATGGGATTTGTCTGAGGCTTGGAATAACTTCCTGCGATTGTGCTGGAGAGGGCTAGTCTGGCTTGCTAGATAGCTGTGTCTGTCGAGCTGGCTTAGGAACGGAGAAAGCCTCTGCTCTGTGACTAAGCTGAAGACAGATTTAAAAGATSCCAAAGACACCACATGTGCCTTAGAGAAAAATAAGCTGATAGCACCGTACATTGTCTCCAGTAGGACAACTGGGCCTGGGCTGCTTCTGGGTTTCAGCATTAGCCATTACTGGAGAACCACTAACAACCCCTAAAGCAAATGGTGTCTGTATACTGATAGTTATTCCTCAGATGCTAACTTATAAATCCTCTCCACATCAGTGAAGTATGTGTGTCTGCATGTGTGGGAAAGTAGGTAATGGTCTGAAAATTGATCCTTTGGGATGATGAGAGCAAGTAATAGTTGTGCAAGCTTTCCCCTCCTCCTCCAGCTTTCCTCTGCCTCCGAATGCAGCCAGCGCAGTCAGTGATGCTGAGCAGACGCCGAGGCTGAGGTGAGAGAGGACTGCTCTGCTTTCCCTGCATCTTTAACAGTCTTCTGCATCTTTTTCGTTATGTCTTTAACTGACTTTTAGCAGCCTTTAAAAGTGACATTGCCAGGTCAGTTGTTTTCAGCACAACTGTTTGGCTGAAGAGGAGGAGGAGCCTCATTGCCTTTGCTAGGCTGATGGCTCTGGCACTGGCTGGGGTGGGGGGACATCTGGAGAAAGGCACTGGACCACTCTCTTCCTGACCATGAAAGAAGCTAATCTGTCTAACAAATCTGTGCATTCCTGGGAAGCCAAAAAAGGGCTAGATGCAGACATGGTATTGTAATACTCCTTGATGGCCTTCATCCATGACCCTGTTGCACTGGACAAAAACACTAAAACCAAAAAAGAAGGGTTTTGATCCAAGGAGTTTACAATCACTAGTGTATTGAATTTGTAACGGCGCCTGCAAGAGCTCCAGTTGCTCCCAGGTAGATAAGTGCCAGCCTGCACAACCAGGCCATGCTCCACCGTAAGTCCTAGATAAAGCTTTTACGTAACTGTTTGGCACTCGAGCTGTCATTACCGTCCTTCCACGTACCAGCTCTGACACATGGTGCCACTGCTGGTAAAGTCAAGGTAGGACCTAAACTAGACGGTCTCTTGTTGTTTGGCAGAGCTGTTGGGAGCTCCCAAAGAATTAAGGCTCGAAGAAAGGCTTTTCAAAGCAAGCTTTTATTTGTTTCTTGTAATTTACTCATCAGTAGGCAAAATCACTACGTACAAGTCATGTGTGTTAGTGTTTTCCTGTGTGACTCACTTGCAGACTGGCTGCTTCTGACTCTGCTTTCTTAAAATTTGGCGTAGGAATGATCTTGGCCTTTTACTGATACTCCTTTGAACAACTGAACTGAATCACCTGGTGGGCAGGATCCTTGGCTGAAAAAGGTAATTTTGTACTCTTCTGTCCAACAAACTCCAAGCAGTGCCAGCTGGGGATCCCCTGGCCCTGGGGAATACTCTGGCCATACCCAGGCCAGCCCAGCTACGAGCCCCATCTCCTCCCCGGTTGGCTCTCTGCAGATATTTGCTGCCGGTGTCAGCCCTCCCTGCTTGGCACTGCTTGGAGAGGACTGGGACAACAGCTCTCCCCACCTCTGCAGTTGGTTGTATCTGTGCTGTTTCTGATCATGAGTGTGTTTCACAGCGGGTAAGAAATAAAAGTTTCGGCTCTTCCTGCCCAGCAAAAGCAGAGCTGTCCCAAAGCCAAGTCGCATTTTCTGTTGCAAATAAGCACTAACACACAATTTCAACATACTTAACATTTCTATGCATGGACACCATTCACAGGTTTTCAGCTTCAAGGGAATTCAGGTGTGTTATTGATATGTATCAGCATACGTGATTTAAAATGTAATTGTATAATATGGTAAGAAGGGTAACATCACGCCTTTGAGCTTCAGCGCACAGCAGTTCTCTTAAATAGCAGAAGGAAGCGGTACTGGACTGTGCATTTTATCAGTTTGCATTAAAGTTCTGACTCCTATGTGTATTTCACTTACTGCTTTCTAAATAGGTAGTGTCAAAGAAACTGGAATTTTGTATTTGAATATGTTTTTACAAAAAAAAAAAAAGAACTGCAATCAAAACAGGGTGAAAAATTTAACACAGAAGAAACCACCTAGCTTATTGGTAGGTAATTTCACATAATTAATTAATTTTAAATACTTAAAAAAAGGTTTCAAATGCTTTTGTGCATTTTTACTGAACTCCAATTCCATTCAAATGCATCGTTTCAAATCACATAAAATAAACCCTGTTGGGGGAAAGCAAGATTTCCACAATGGTACCGCTTTAATATCAAAATTATAATATAAAGAACATGAGTAATTGTATATTAAGCTACACAAATGCCTAGATATTTATGGATGGATACAGAGTATCCCTGTTAGCAAAAATAAGTGCCACATTTATTCCAAAAACTCCATTTAGTGGTAAATAATTAGACAGCAACTAATGAAAGTATATTTCAAGGAAATAAATGAAAAAGTACCTGTGGAAAAAAGTGAGATTAAGAAATTATAATTTAATTAAAAATTTCTACCTTCTCATTTAAATTATTATAAAAATCAGTGATATCACTGCTCTATGCGAACTAATGCTCTATATAGGAAAACTTCCTCAAGGTGATTGGACTAGTTTGGGGAAGTATCATGAGGGGAGCCGTTGAAAATAAAAATAAAACTACTAGTACTCCCAGACTGAAAAAAACTTGTACCCTGTGATCAGTGGTGTTGCATGCGATGCTCCTTTTCTACCCTCAATCACATACATCAAAAACACAGTGACAGACCGTCACGTCGGGGCATCTATTCACCCACAGTTTAAAAGGTATCCGAGGGCTGAGTAATTAGTCATTCTTACCATACCTTAATTCCAACAATTCGACCCAATAATTTTGCTTGCTGTACAATAAGAAGCCACCATACATCTTCACAAGGACCACAAGAATAGTGCACGTTAACAGAWTTTTTTGAGCTTCTCATACGCGTGGGTTTTCCCCCCTGCTCTCACTGTTAGCAGACTTCGAGCTGGTGACTACAGTCATAATTCAGTCACATCTAGAATTTTATTTAAGAACAAATATGCAAATATGCCTGATATCACTTTATCGTTAAAAAGACCAGGTCATGGTATATATGTAATAGTTCACACTTTGGTAAGCAAGTGTAAAGTAGGCCAGCAATAAGGGTGTCTATCTAGGCATAACATAATTCAGTGTGTAGGTGTGAGAGCAGTCTTACCATATCAAAACCAACAACAAATCCCCAAAATAAACAACACCAAAAAAAGATGCAAAACACTAGCTCAGTTCCCTGTAGACTTAGGCTGTTTCTCTGCTATACCAGAAAAACAAAGCCCCAGAAGAGAGACCCTGTTACTCAGACTTGCTTCAGACTTCAGCTATTTTTCTGCACAGTTTTGCTCCTCATCACGAAGCATCCCAGGGTTTATTTTTCCATCCAGAGCTCTTGGGCCTCTGCACAAACCCAGATAGGCACGCTGCACTGCAACACAAACCCAGGTAGGCATCCCACACCAGGGCACTGTGCGGTCCTTCGGTGTCGAGATGCTCTCTCATGGTAACAGTCAAATTTCATGTCAGCAAAACCGTTAGATTATCCTGAATGTCTATGTGCATTCTCATGAAGTTTCCGAAAGTCTTTGCAAAAAAATGGTCTGCAGATTGGCTACAGAGCTGAAAGTCCCCATTCCTGAAGATATACATCTTCCAATACTTCAACAATTAATTGCTTTTGTTGTTTGACCTAGTTCCAGGCTTGCCCACAGAGCGGGAAGCTGTGCCGCTGTAATGGCACAGCCCCTGGTACTCTATCTTCACATTGACAACGAAACTCAACACGATCTGCTCTGTCCACAGAGCAATGATTGTGTCAGAAGCTGTAAGCAGAAGTGTGAAGTTCACAGTCACTGGTTTTGCTAACTGAATCCCACAAAAAGTGATGTGAGATAAGGGCTGTTTGAGCGCAGAGCAAACAAACACCCTAGAGCACTTAGATCCTGAGACTTCAGCACAATTAGAAAAGACCCTATCTCTCAAGTCCAAAAGGATAAGTGCAGTATTTAACCTCCCAGATTCAACCTGACAGAAACTCTTCTGTTGCAGACTGTTTCCTGAGGGTACCAAAAAAAGCCAAATCATTTATAACCAAATCATTTGCCCTCCAAGTTTAGATCCCAGTTCCAGAAGGTACTTGAGCACACGCTTCACAGCAAGCTCAGGAATAGTCATCTGACCTCATTTAAACTAAAATACTTTAAGGAATTGAGCCCGCATTTTTTGGGCTATGGTCCAAGTTTTCCCTGCCGTTTTCACTGCCCGAAGTCTGAGCAGTGGCTGGCAAGATGAAGTGAGAATCTTGACTCCAACTAAGTGATGTGCTCCTATTTAACCATCTTCTCACTTCAAAGACAGTTAAGGTTTTCTTTCTGAAAAATGCTATTTCACAGTATGTATTTGAAACACGTGCATTATGTATAGTATGAAACTGAGAGGACACTTCCTCTTGTAATGCAAAAGCCATGCACTGTGGAGAGGCAAGTAAGCACCATACATGAAGGTGTGCATGAGAGGCAGATGGAAATCTTCTTGGGTGTTGAACATTGGATGCCCACTAACTTTGATTTGCAAGTGGGCCATGCAAAACCAGCAGGCACGATTTACCTCTCCCTGTCTGGGAGCTGCCTGGGAAGAAGTCTCCCTGGGGTTCAGCAGTGASAGCGAGGCAGGGTTTGTTTCTGCAGGCCTTGCAATGGTCTCTTAAGTATTTCTTTGGAAGTGGTTAAGCCCCCATCCCTGGAGGTATTTAAAAGACGTGTAGATGTGGTGCTTAGGGACATAGTTTAGAGGTGGACTTGGCAGTGCTAGGTTAACAGTTGGACTTGATGATCTTAAAGGTCTTTTCCAAYCTAAATGATCCTATGATTCTATGATGCTATGATGCAGGGATCTTGGGGTATGGGAGCTCGGACTGTATAAATAGAAGAGCTGTTTGTGCTCTGAGTAAGGAAGTTTAAACTTGACCTGCAATGAGCGTGTAAGGCTGCACAGAGGAAGGGCTTTCTCCACTGCTGTACTCAGAGCAATCTCTCTTTTGTCTCAAAGGCCACTGTGACTATGACTCACACACAGCCATCAGACTATTAACACTTTTATTCCAACTAGTTATTTCTGGCTTTCGGCAGTCAAAATACCTAAATGCCCAGAGTGCTTCCAGTGTAACTATAGAAATTAAAACAACAAACAACAGCAGCTCGACCCATGGGTCAGCTGAAGCCAAACTCTGAATCACACACTTATTTTTTACCTATAGTTATGAAAAGGAATTTAAGTCTGGACAACAAGGCAGTACATTTCCCAGCTACCTAGAAGATGCTCAGCCAGACAAGCTCAGCCCAGATGATGTTAGACGCTCGCCCCTTCCACGGGAGATGCTAGCCGAGGTGTGGGCTCTGCACAGCTCCCTTGAATAACAAGCAACCCCCAACCAGAATATCATCAGACATGCTTTGTAAATCCACTTGAGGCTAATGGACTGTATGAATGCTGTCAGCTGCTCTTTCTTCTCCTGTGTATTCATAATCCATGTGTTTCAGAGACCTCTTTATAGGGTTTCTCACCATTATTTTCTTAAGCTATGGGAAAGATTTTGTTCAAGCTGTAGACCTCCTTTACACTTTCAGTCTTCCTATGCCTGCAGCAGCGGTCAGTTCACTATCAGCTGTGTCAGTAATTAGAAACTTCAAGCTGGAAGAGGTAGGCCCTTCTAAAAGAAGCCAGAATGCAGTCAAATTAATTACCTTTTATTTTTAACCAAAATACATTTGCTGATGCAAGACTGCATTGTGTTGCTGCTTCAGCACAATGGGTTTCTTCAACTCTTCTCCCTCTCTAAAAAAAATCAAAATTTACCATATATTTTGATTTTTTATGGTATTATAAAGAAAGGCAGCTCAGTAACCAAACACTTTCCAAGTACGTAAACCAAAGGCTGAAGTGCAATGTGAGAAACCAGATTCATCACAAATGAAGAACAAAGCGGTTTGAACTTTAGAATGCTTATCTCTTAATTATATAAATGTCTGACCCAATCTCTGGAGACCTGTAAAAGGGCAAAGAATGCCTAACAATTCTGAATATTGAGGATAATATATATTTTAAACAAAGAGAACAGTCATTGATCCTTCAGTTGTGTTTCTGTTTTATTTATTCTCTATAAAAACAATTTTGCTAACCTAGAGGGCCATGAAGTATGTATCATCAGTAAATAAAATAGATCAGAATACAGTGGAGCAAGACCTTTATGATTCACTAATAAACAGTGAGAGAAAAACACCAGTCTGGAAGCATCAAACCTTCCAGCAGAGCAAGGACCAAGAAAATGTCTAACAGGAGCAGCAAAGCTAACTTGGTGAGAGCTCACAGTTCGCTAAAGCCATGTGCCTCCTCTTAACTGAAAATGATCATCTAAGCTAAATTAAATCCAAAAGCTCAAAGTTGACAAAAATAAACTAATACACTAAAGAGGAAAAGGAAAAATATAATGAAGTTATTGTTTTCTTCTGGCTTTCATTAAAACATACCAATGCAAAGTGCTGTCTAGAGACTTGAAGCCAGAGTTGCACAGAGGAGAGAAATTCTGTCCTGCGAAGCTTGAGATAATTCTTGCACATGATACCCCAAAAGGGTGGCCCTGAATGAGAAGAGAGATTTTCTTTTAAGGTGTTGCCCTTGTTGKCTGGGTGTTGCACACAGCAACAGTGCAGAGAACAGTGCGTAGAAAAGGACGTCTGTAAAACCACAGCTGTCAGGGGCATTCGGGGATGGGCACCATGTTTGGAATCTTTACAGCTTTCTACCGTGAATTAACTGACATTTTGAATAACAAATCTTTCACTTTCTGTAGGGAAAGACAAGGTTCATCCTCGTGCCATTCCCCAGGTCCTTGCTGATTTCCAGGGGAGGGATACTGCAGGAGTTCCCTTCAAGGAGAAAACCACGCTAGTAAAATCCCTTCGTCTGATCCCTTCTACCCCAACAGAGAATATTTTTGAGTAAAAATGGAGCCATAGTYACAGGCATTAGCAGATACAAAAGAGACATCTGAAAGCAGTGGTTGTACACAGAAAGCAGTAACTGCTTTCCTTTTTTAGACTTCATGGCTTATTTGTTTAAACCACAAAAAGACATTTGCATGCTACCCATTTCTCGTCAGATACGAACAAATAAAGTAGAAATAAATGCAGAGCAAGTAACACTTCCTGCTAACTTTCAAGGTTAATTTTAACTCATGAAACACTTTAGCAAAGGTCCATCACTTGAATTTATGTTTTTAAAGAGGTAAAGAGTATGATCAAAAATGACTTTTCAAAGAGGTGGAAAGAAACAACAGAACCCCAACTATTATCTTTTCTTATTTTAAACTTCATCCCACACGTGACACAAATTTAGATCTGAATGTGGAATCACTCCTACTCTTCTCCTTCTTATGATTCTTTCTTACCATGTTTTCCAGAGAAGCAGTTTGTAAATGTGACTTGTTAGGATGCAGTGTAAAAAGTAACATGTGTGCCACAGTCAGTAACCCAACCAGGTTGTGTGTTGATGATGCGGTTACTAAAATGTTAAATCTAACTGCTAGATTCAAATGAAGCCAACTGGGAGGTAAAATACCCCCTGGCCAGTGCGAAGATTTGTGTTACAAAAGCACACGTTGCTAAATCAGCCAGAAGTAAGTGGATTCTAAAATGTAAGTTTATGGATGTTTTTCAGCCAAAGAGTAAGTGTGGCTGCAGCATAGATGTGGGCCGTTCAGAGGACATTGCCATGGTGCTGATGTTTTTAGGAGGCTTTTAAAAGACAGGCTGAGAGAGATGGCAAAAGACAAGCATACATGTGAACTTGTGAGGAAGTTTAATGATTGATCTAATCCTCCTGCAGATAGAAAAGCCTTTCCTAAGTAGAAAATACTTTTTTAAATAGTTTACAAAGCCCAGGAAGCACCATGTGATGATGCTGTCTTGATGTTTGTGTTAGAAGTTATTGCAAAATACCTGGGAGCTGTTTCCCAGGGGTATGCCAAGGGAAGTGCCTCTTCTGTACCCGAAAACTCTGATTTAGAGGGAAGACCGTAGAGGGAGAAAACAGTATCACACTGGAAGATGATGAATGGCATCCTGGCCTTAGTGAAACAAGAGGAAAAATTCCTTTTCTGATTTCAGCRGTTTACAAGAATAATCAGACACATAACAAAAACCACGTGAAGTGTGCATCATAAAGATAAGCGATACAATGTAATGTCTCAAACTATGGAAGTATGCTGAAAACTAGTCTTTCCAGAGAGCTGATGGATTGACTGTAAGATGTGGAGGAAAACTGAAAAAGCTTCCAAAGAAGGCAAGGGAGATTTTTACAACACGACTCCTTGTCCAGCAAACTGTATTTTGTTGGGGAAATTTCAAGGATTGCAACAGACAGAAAAGCCTCGGACGCTTTTTGGTTTTGCACTCAATACTGCCTGAAATTTGTGGTTTCTGATGGTCTTGGTCTATACCAGGTACAACTTAAAGAATTTAGCTCTGACCTGATCCTTCCTATGGCACTACCATAGCTATTTTTGTGTGCAATCAGAGCAGAAGTTGGACAGATGAAGACTTGAGGTGAAACACGAAGCATTGCTATTGCCAGCCGGCAGCTCCAAAAGTTACAATATTTGCTCAGACGGGTTCCAGGAGATTTTAAAGAAAAAGCAACCTTACTGATTTTTATGGCATTCCAATGTGCTTCTTGTTTTAGATGAAACAGTCCTAGTGCCATTAATGTTAGTATCAACAAAAGACTAGGTGCTGCCAATTTTCATTTACCCTATCAGTATGGATTCTCAGCTACCTTTGATATACCGATTAACTTTTTATTGTGGGATCAAACCAACATCAAAGAGCTGACATAAGAAACAAAATGGATTTAGATGCTTAAATAACTTATACAATCTTACAAACTTACAATCTAGCCTGGGAGCAGTGGGATATTTGTACCTGTATTACTCAAAAGGGCACCTCTAAACCAATAACGCAGCAAACTAATGATGCCACGCTCTTCTGCATATTTCTGTCCTGCTTTGCAAAAGTAAGAATTTGGATTATTTTTTTCACTTCTGAAAAGAGAGCTTGAAATCTGTCTTCCAATAATTTATTCATGCAGTGTAATCAAGCACAGAATCTGACCCAGCTTAGCAGAAGCATGATTTCCAGCTCTGTGGTTTTCACCTCTGAGAGTATTTACTATTTGCTTGCCAGTAATTACCACAACCATCTCCTGCTTTGAATTCTACTACATAAAAAGGTTTCCACTTTGTTTCTTTAAACTTGAAGGAGACTTCATTTTAAAACTCAGGTGAATGGAGAACTTCCATGAATCAGGTGATAAAGCCATTTTCGAGTTTTTTCTTCTTGCTTGTTCACCAAGTTAGGTGTTATTGGCTTCTGTCTAAAATGCCCTGGCCAACAACTCTTTTCTGTCCATGAAGTATTTTTTTTGTTGTTGTTTAATACAGACTGTGCCCATAGGGACAAATGCTTGGAATTGTTTACATTTTTCGCTCGTTTCTTGGAAATCATGACCCATAGATAAAAAGAATACTTCTGCAACAATAATTTGGCACTTACAGAGCTTCTGGTCTTACTGATTGTTTGAATTCATTTTTTTAAACCCATCACATATGTTCATATTTTATTCTGTGACTTTCTTATTACTTAACGAAAGTTGAGAATTACAGGGCTTACTAATATTATTGCACTGCTACTGTCATGAAGTTACAATATACATAATTTACACAATGATTTGTAAAAAAAAAAATGAAGACAGAGTTTTAAGCCTATCTAAGAATTTGGGGATATTTGGGTACTCGTCATAAATCCAGTAGAAGACTATCGTGCTGGTATTTTAAATATGCCATAGGACATCTTTGTCCATCTCCTTGAATGCTAATTTTGCTCCTGTAACCTGAGTCTCCTCTCCATTATAGTTTATTCCAATTCTTACTAAAATCAAGCAGAATAATCCAATTGCTTTGAAAGAGAGCCAGATTAGGACTTTCATTTGTTTAATCCAAGACTCCTTCTCCATGACTGATTCTGTGTTCACTCCTATTTGACAGCTAAAAGGGGAACTCAAGATTTTCAGAATCAGGTGCAAAATCATGACATTTACCTATGATTAATTTCACTTCACAAATTGCTTCAGCTCTGTGTTAGAAACACCGTTTTGTCATGGCGTTATGTGATAGATGTCACGTGCTCTGTGTTAGAAACACCTTCCAAGAGAAGCAGCTCTGCTCCTCTAAAGCTCCAGGACCACAGCCCTACTCACAGGCAAAACGACCCCGCTCCACAATCTGTTTTGCAACGTGTGATTAAAGAAGCTGCAGTTCAAGGGAGAGAAACAGCAACGAGAGATCTTCTTGTTTGTCTGCCATTTCCTAAGCCTGTGGCTACTTTGCTTTTCTGTGGGCTAGCATGGGTCACAGCCACCCAAGGAGGCCAGGGAAGCACTTGTATGGATGCTGAGGGTTAGCCATGAAAACCACCATAAGGAAGAATGAGGGAGAGGTGAGGCTGGCTGGATATAGTCAAAAGCAGMAAAGCCAAAGGCCGCTAAAGAGACCTTAAAGTCTTGGGCTGCACTGAGCATAAGACACTTTTGTGTGTATATGTGTGTGTGTGTGTGTTTTGCATTTCCATACCACAAAGCTGCTGCCTCTGTCCTGCTCCAGAGTTTCATGTGTCAGACACAGCTGAGCGCAGATCCATGACTCATT
Source organism: Oceanodroma leucorhoa (assembly GCA_030449065.1). Taxonomy (NCBI): domain Eukaryota; kingdom Metazoa; phylum Chordata; class Aves; order Procellariiformes; genus Oceanodroma; species Oceanodroma leucorhoa. The sequence continues at coordinate 15,448,002 of JASVER010000011.1, forward strand.
CGGTGGCTGTGCCTCATCTTTGCACAGGGAAAAAACAGCAGCACTGCATTTGCAGCCAGGGGAATGTGTAACTGGAAGGCAAGTTCCCCAACCGCAGCCAGACACCATTTCCACAGAGGTTTACTATCAGTGACTTTCAATACCTAAGAATCTTCTCCATAGTGCTCTGCTTCTGGTTTGGTCCTTGATTAATTAATGGCTTGACACTGAGAAACTAAGAATTTTCCCAACAGCATCATAGTCAGGAAAGAGCAATTATAAGCTAAGGATTGAAACCACTAAATGCACTATGCATACATAGTTGGACTCTTTCTTATTCCACTGAACTAAATTAGTAATTAATGACATTTTCACCAAAAAGCTGAGCAAATCCAGGAATAATAGTAAACCAAATATATAACATAGTCAGACAGGGTTTCAAAAGAACAGGGGTCAAAGCTGCCAAGGCCTCGCATAGTTAGAGAACTATCTGGATAGCTCAGCTCTTCTTTCCACCCAGCTGAGATGTCCCCAGCCGTATCACCGTTATACCCCTGACCTTAGGAGCTGGGCATTAGAAGAGTCTCTTTCTGACATAACAGGTTTTCGGTTAGAAGTTCATCAAGTCAACATTTATTTTTAATAACTAGATTACCAACAGGTGTTGAACGTGTTCCCCCATCCCCGTTCCTGTTGCTGACTCTCTGCCCTGGGGCTCTGGTATTTGCTGACTAACGAGAGCGCCTGTAGCCCGTTCCCAGAACAGACCCTGTCCGTGGCTCAGCATTTTTACCGGGAAGAGAAGAGGCAACACCCTGCACTAGCAGAGTGATAACTGGCCATTTCAGCCAAAGTTCTCTCAATAAGTTGCTACGCTACAATTATAAGTGCTACAGGCAGAAAGGGTATCTGCCATGGCAGAGCCCTTGTCAGAAGTGGTCAGTGCTTCCTACAAGATCTTCTTACARAAGGTGAAGGTCTTTTCCAGCACTTGGGCATTTCTTTTTGCTGCTGTGGAGACTCCTCCAGTGTCTTTACCAGAAACACATCAGGCCTGTTGCCACCATTCCTATGTGAGGACAGTCCCTGGATGAGACAGGCGGCTGTGGACTGGGTCCGTGAGCAGTCTTAGCACCCAGGTGCTGACTGACACTATCTCCAAGGAGGAATGGTGGCAAACAAGATTTTTTTTGTCCTCTTTATGTGTCTTCCTGGCAAAAGTCAACTTACCCAAGCACATAAAACTAATTTTAGTTTCCTCGGAGGTGACTTCCTCGCTCAGCCAATTCACTGAATATAGGTAGCATGCAATTTTCCAGATGGCCACTAATGTTCAAGCATGGAAAAAACATAGTTTGATTATTGCATTCTGACTACTCTATTGCACAAGTATGTTATGAAAGAAAAAGTTATGTAAAAATCATAGTGGATTTCACTATTTCCTATTTAACTGTTTAACTGTAAGCATGTACGAYGCCCAAAAAATTCATTTATGTAGAAAAAATGTAAGCCAGCATAACATAGTTTTTAACATCCTTCTGCTTCTTTACAATAAGACAGATGATGATGTTTAATTTTTCCTCTACTAACATAAAACCTTCCACTTTGACTCACAGTCCTTATGCTGAGAGACACTTCAGAGTGTTCTATTTTACAAACAGTGAATATAGACCTGGAATTTTTTGTTGTTGTTTGGCTGCTGTACATACAGAATTTAATTATGGAAGATCAGAACGTTCTCCTTGCTAAGCACRCTTTAAAGGTCCTATGGTGAAATATCCTCAACCACGTACCCTAGTCCACCACCTGGTCCAAACAACCTTCACTGGGGGCTCACAGAATTACTGTTGTCCCCATGACTGGCCAGCCCACGATGGTAGAAATGACAGTCTACCCTTGGACGAGGTAGTCTTAGTGCCGGCTCCAGGGGACCATAACAAAAATAGGAGGGATTAAAGAATCTCTTTGTTTGCGATGCAAGTAGATATACCAAGGGCAAAGGAGACACAAAACCTGAACTATGCTCTTAAGACTGCAAGATGATAAAAGGAATCTGACACGATAGCGTGTGGGAAAGTGGGGATTACCACTGCTTGTGTCATTGCTGCTTCAATCTAAGGGCTTGTCTGCAGTTTTACTAGCATAGCTGAGCTGCCATGTATCTGCTGGCATAAGTACGCCGTGGGAACACTCTGATACTGGAAGAAAGAACATTGTTCCCAGTTTAGTTTATATTGCTTCAGAAGTGGTTTAAGATAAAGGAAAAAGATGTCACTCACCCCAAGAACATCTGAGAAGATGTTTATCAGCATAATTATAGTGATTTGAATTCATGCATCATTATACACCTATGTAATTTTCCTGTAGATTGCACTGGAAATGCAGCTTCTTGAAACAACTTAGTGGTAGTCATTTCATCAATGTTACACGTAAACTCACTAGTGAGACAGAGGTTTTCTGTATCACAAAACATGGATTATTGGAATTTCCCATATGAATATATTGCTCTGGATTAACAGAGGTTTGTTAGAAGACCACTGGAAAAAACAAAGCTCCTAGCACCGTTATGCTGAGCGGCAGTGCAACGTGACCGTGAGGCGGCAATGTCTACTCTAAGCTGTTAGTGGTAAAGATGCTTTTTCCAGGATCTAGCTGTAAGTGCGTAGGTGATTTASAAATGGAGGCCAGAAGTCTCACAAACAGTAAGCAGCAAAACAGATCCCCTGGAGAAAGTCAGATGCAAACTGGTCAGTTCTTAAAGAAAGAATGGATTTTTAGAGATTTTCTGAAGTTTTTCCCTAAAATTCCCAAAGAGTTGCAGTTATTAGGGAAGGTGGAAGTCACATAGGATGCACATGAAATCTCTCTGCCCACTAGACTTCACTGCTGGAGGAACTGGAATTGTAGGAAATAAACCCAAAACATCCCAGTGAGGCTGTTCTACAGCCTGATATGGGAGGTTTTCCACCCCGAGAGACATGCGAGCTCAGTCTGAGAGCTGCAGCCTAAGGCAGGAGGAGAAGTTAGCGATGTAATGTCGGTGTTAGTGTGACTGGCAAGGATCTACACTTCTGGGGATGGCTCTTGCTCTGTTTGGAGAGGGAAGGCAAAGCACAGGGGAGGAAATTGCTGTAATGCGGAACAGCAATATGAAATGCTGTTGTGGAAAGCTCGGCGTGCAAGCCAACAAAGCGCCCTGATGGGGGACGGAGGGCCCAGTTGSGGTAAGGAACGTGGCATCTGATGTTACCCCAAACCATGCACAGGGCAGGGCTACGTTTCTGCGTGGAGCCTCGCCATTACTCTCATGTTCTCACACATACTGTGGTGCATAGCAGCTCATCTGCTGGGCCATCTGCTGAGCTGCCTGCGTACTCGAATTAGGACTGCGACTCTTCATTCCTACGTGCAGCCTTTCAAATTTTACACCCTCCCATTTGAAAACTTTCTCCTCCTGCTTGATCCATTACATCACCCATCCTCACCAGCTGGGACTGACTGCTATGATAGTAGGTGTTTAGCAACCTTCACAGTCTCTCACCCTTCAGATTAATAACCTCACCTAAGGGAGAAACATCATATGCACTTGCCTCGCACTCTGTGTGTTGCCCCATCAAATAGGATCATCATTTCAAAGATGGTACGGGAATTCCCCAGCCAGTGGCCAGCAGCCAGCATCTGCTTTTGTATTATGTATTTCGAGGTCCTCAGCATGCTGCTGGCTGTGAGTCATGCAAATCTTACGCCAGGCAAAGCAAAAATGGCTGCACCATGCATAGATTTTATCTCTCAAATAGAAAGTGAGATTTTTTCAGTGACAGTTTACTCTTTTTAAGAAGTTACCAATTTCTCTGCAACTCTCTTATTTTTCATCATAATTCTATCTGGCTATAATCTCTCTGAGTGCAAAGTTTTGTGCGAAAGATGTTACACAAAATAAAGTGAAATTGTGCATTTTAACATATTCTTATCCATTCATTGTCTTCAGTTTCTAATTGCAAGCTGGTAAATGCTGCTGTTCCCATACCACATACCACCTCTCCCAGTTACACTGGAGGTACCAGGAGCTCTGATAATGGCAGATCTGGGGGCTTCCACCGGGAGGCAAAATTGTCCTATCTGCTTTTCTCTCCCCGTTCCCTTGTTGCTGCAGTCCATGGCCCTGTGCTTGATCTGCATCCAGCCAACTGATACAAAAGCTAAAGAGAAAAGCCTGAAGCTCAACTCTGATATTCAAGTTCAGTGTTTAATGAAGATGAGATATCACCAGTCATAAGGTACTGTTGTTAGTAGTAGGGAATAGGTAGGGGAAACAGCTCAGATTATTTAATGTTCCCCATAAAAAATAGCCCCATAATGGGCTAGAACTTGAGACTGCATTTTTTTGGCTTCCGCTTTCTCCTTAAGCTCCTATATTGCTAGAGAACATGAGATGCCATTTCTATTTCAGGATATTTTTTTCTGATGAGTCTAAGTACTTTCTATCTGAAATCTTTTGAGAAAGGACGAAGGGGTATTCCAAGCAGATTTGTGCAAACTGATAAATGCAAATGAAAGCTTCAGATCTAACCTTCCAGTTTGACTGCACACCTGCCCAATTCCAGCAGCTTATTAAAGCCAACGTTTACTTGGCCTTTCTGTCCATTATGGGTGCATTTTAGTTTGGAAGGGAAAAGTTTCCTGCTTGATGGTATAGACTTAGTTGTGCTACATCACCATACTTACTTGCTGCTGTTGCTGTGTAGGGTCATATGCCTTTTCTTGTTAGTCCCAGCAAGGAACCATGAAGATCCTGCCCTAAACTGGCCCCATGAACTAGATCTGGAGTGATTCTGCGTGACCATGTTTCCACTCAGAGCAGGTACCTTGACCGCAGCAACCCTGCGTACAAGTCAGAAGTGACCAGCTGCCCTGCCACGAAATGATCCTAGGCCTTATGACCATTAATAGTACAAGGTCTTATATCCGAGTACTTTCCTCTGCTCGTTATCTTTTATTCCTACACAWAGACGGCACGTAAAACAGTTGCTTYCTTAAAAACCCTAATCTCTGAACTAAAATCTACAACGATATGCTCATATAGAGATCCCAGTTCCATTTCCAAATCCAGTAAACCCAAGGAACGAGTCAAACTGAAACCCGCCCGTGGGTGCACAGTAAGTTCTGAGCATATGAGAATTAGGGCCACCGCTGCTGAAATCTTCACATAACTCAGGTTGCTAAACTACATGCAAATCATTTGCTTGGAAATGTTCCTGAGACATATCACAGGGGTGCATGTCTATGATTATCCCTCTCCATCACTGTATTCTGGAAAGGACTGCACAGCTACCACTTYGCGCAAGCTCGCTCTGGCTCTTCACCTCCCAAACTTGTGTCGCCCGCTCTTGAATGGCAAGTTTCACTAAAGCATCTCTGAACCCATGACAAGGTAAGTGCCATGGTGAGGGGAGTCCTTCGGGATTTAAAGCAGCAGTGTAAAGATACTTAATCTTCACATAGCTAACTATAGCCTACCTGAAACCTGGCCTTGTCTGCCATCTTCTGCCTCGACATAATTTCATTCAGTTTTAACAATCAAGCTGTTCGCCTCAACAAAGAGCACAGGCAAATGTCATTGCAGCCCGCTTGGAATACTCTAATGGGTAAACAGCTTTAATTTACCAGCCAGCAAACCAAGTTTACTTATAAAGTTTAGAAGATCATTTCAAGCACAAAGGACCTGGAAATATAATGAAAGACAAATAGGTCCTTTAGGAGGATAATATAAGAGAACTGCAGAGGGTATATAATTCATCCTCCTTTCCATTTAGCAATGCTGCTGCTGATGGTTAAAACTGGGCAATTTGCTGAGCGTGGGCAACAAAGCCCTGGGAAGGACAGGCTGTAGGTTGCACTTCTCCCGGCTGGAGATTTCTGTGCAGAAAATGCCTGTTAAAATCTTATTCACTCCAAAGACAGATAAATCATAATAATTGCTCTTTAGGGTCTGAGATAAATGCAGTCTCTGGCAAGGGTAAAGGATTTGACAGAGCCCAAATGAGGGTTTGAACTCCACAGGGGACAAGAAAGCCTCTAACACCCTCTCCTTCGGTCTGAGGCTGAATACTGGTTGTGCTAGAAAACAAGAAATGTCTCCAATTGCAGCAGCAGCAAACTCCTAATGTAAGTAMATAAACAACCCTGATGGATCCTAAACTACTCGTTCATTTTCTGACACAGAACTTCAGACATTCTGCGGACATGTCTCAAGGTCTAAGGCACTAGGGGTTGGTTTGTGGCTGAAAATTAGGAAAGTTTCTTATTAAACCAGCTATTCACATCCATCGCATTAGGAAATACTCCTAGCCACTCAAATTCCATCCCTCCATTCAAGGAGTGTTAACAAATAAAAGGAAAATTTAAAAACCCCTGCAATTTAGGAACAAGAATAGTTGTACTTAGCATCATCGGCTCTTGTTGTACCCTCTAATTTAATCCCCTATAAGTTTTATGGTAAACGTGGGATTTTCTGGAATGCCTTGGATCCAAAGGTCTCTTGGGTAGAGGGCACATTTACATTGTTTCTTTGTAGGAAAGTAACAGATTTGTGGAACTACAAAAATACCACAAAAAGAAATCTCTAATGGGATTGCATGCACTGAACCGGTTYAGGTTATGGCTGTGGGCTTCTTCCCTAATTCACAAAGAAATGAGATGCCTCATATTGTGTCACATTAATAATTTGTTTATGAGCAAACATATATTTAAAAAGAAGATCTTCCAGATTAATTACAAATCTGCTAAATTAACTTACACACCAGTGAGCTTRGTCTGTGTTTCTGTGTCCCATCTCCTGCTAGCGGGAAGGTCTGACAGCTCACAGCTGCCCTGCTTYGGGCCCAGGGCTGCTAATGCTCCCGTGAGAGCAGCGGGGCCAAGGGCAAGGCAGGACCGGAGCGTCGGGGCACTGTGCACACCCGCAGCGACGCCCGCAAGGGGCTGGGAGGGGGCTGAGGAGCTTTGTGGCTGGGGGAACACAGCCCAGAGCATCCAGCATCTGCAATAACATTTTGGAAATAAAGTCAGAGGCCACTGTCTATAAGTAACGAGGCTGCAGTGCTCGTTCCTAGGGTAAGGGCTGCTTCTGCTCCGACTGACAGGGATGGAGGGAGGACTGGGCTGTAGTTTTCACATTAGTGGCTTGCGGTTCCCACCATTTACTGAATCAGCCGCTGGAGCTTAAACGAGAGCTCGTTGTGCTGAAGTCTGTACATGAGGAGCATATGCAGGCAGCAGAGGAGGGATAAAAATGACCCTGCTGTACAAACGAGGCACTCATGCACGGTCACAAGCCAAGTTTACAAAGATGTTTAGGCAGCTGAAGGTGCAAGCAGGTACCTAGGGCTACTCGCACAAGAGTCTAAGCACATTTTTGTATATCTGGTCCTTGGTAACCTGCCAGACTATCCCAAAAAGGACAATGGACTCAAATTTCCTGTTTCTGGCTTCACAAGAGCACATTTTCTCAAAGCTTGTTCCCTCTGTCAGATTATCCCTTCTGAGCACACCTCTGCAGAGTGAATTTTCAACAGTTCCCCACGCCCTTTGATACCTCGAAGTAGCTATGCAATTCACAAGTGTGTGAGGTGCCACCGTTTTACCAGTTTCCCTTGCAAATTTGATCTTGCAAAAAACAAAGCCAAAAGACTTAGCGGAACTCCAGAGGTGTCGATTTTTAGTACTCTCACATGTCCAGAAATTCTGTTGTAATTTCCTTCTAAGTAGTCTGGGGTTAATGAGAATGAGGAGGATGATAGGAAGGAAAGAAATAACTATATATTCTCTTTTTTCTCAACATGTCCCAAATGTCACCTCTGACCTGGCTTTCTATTTCTGGCATGGACTAAACTCCCTCTATTTATTTAGCAGCCTACACACCATTACAGTAACATAGCAACAGTACTTTCAGTTGTGAATTTGAAAAAAAGAAAAAAAAAGAACATATTTTTCATAAGAAAACTGTTAAAGCATTGCAGTCTAGTAACACTTTAATAAATGCTTCTATTTTTCCCTTTACAAGCCAGTATTATTAGGTTTCCAGTCTGCAAACCCAATGCAGAGGGATGCACAGGGGAACCAAAGCAGTGTCACCATCACGAAGCCTGCTCTTCCTATGCCAATCAGATTGTCCCCTAACCTTTTTGTTTGTTTGTCTTCATGATGTTTCAGCCTGAATATTTCTCAGGCTCAGCACAGATGAAAGCAGGAGTTTGGGGAGAATACTGAAATAATGATGGGATTTATCTGGTGTTTTTCCCGCACTTTTCAAAAACAGTTCACCATTATTTTATAATTCATAGCTCAAGGGTGATATGATGCTCAGAGTTATCTGTCAAAAAGGAACATTTTAAAAAGCACAGAGTGAAGTTGGAGTAACAGTCCCATTTTCAGCTGACAGTCCAAATCCCACTGTTTTACAGGGAAAGTTAGCCAGTGAAGACCTGTAAAAACAGCTCTGGAGTCAGAGGAGTACCCAGTGAAAACATTTTGCAAATCCTATTTCAGTGGGAGCAACGTGCCTAAGTATCTCAAAAAAGCAATGCCCTGAGCTACTTAAGTGCTTCTTATTTTTAAACCTAAGGCCTCAGTGAGAACTCAATCATTTTCTTAGGATGGGTTCAAAATGTTGAACTTATTAAAAATAAAACTTCTTAAGCTTGCAAAGCTTCCACTATAAATATTAGTAAACAATACAGATGTAGTAGCTGGAATAGCAGGGAGCACTTCATGAAGCAGTGCATGACTTCTCGTGAAACTGTTTCTTCACTGCTACTGTAAACTCAGCTGGCATCTCTGCAGATGCTTTTCTCATAGCGATTTGATCAGCACACAGTCACCTCTGAATGCTGGTGGCTTTTCTGTGGAATCAGCAACAGATCTTGGAAGCGCAGCTTTACAGCAGGCATACAAGTTCAGCTTTCCCAGCATTTATAAACTCAATACTTTTGTAAACTTAGTGGCTTTACTGCACAGTTTGTAAAGTCTGCAAGTAAAACATAGTTCACGCTTGTTCCGAACTATTGGCTTTTCCTTGGCACGACCAGTTCATGTCGGCTTGAAAAAATGGCTTCACAACTGTAAAGTCCTTGAACTTCTACAAACAGTTTCCATGTCTGGTATGTAAAAACAGATTGTTCACAAACTGTGCACTGTGCTGAGATTACAACAGTTGCAAATTTAGAAAGGGTCCCGTTATGGTCATTATTCTGTCCAACAGAAATATGGATACATAACCCACGGTCCCCGAGACTTGGGAGTCACAGGATGAATAATATTTGTCACTAACAGGGTTCACAGAAACTACTGTCTTTTAAAAAGCATTGTCAAAAACGAGTCAAAAACTTTCAGATGACAATCTAAGTTCCATTTAAATTAACACCTTCATTTAAGTAATTTTAAATTCATATTAATAATGACATTTTACTGCAATCCTGTAAAATGCTCTACGGGAAAGGATATTGAATAACTGAAATGCGCTGTTCAAGGCTTTTGTGGAAAGCTACAAAGCAGTTTTGACTGCAGGGGTCAGGTGGGGTTTCTGGCATCAGAAGGGAAGGGAATAACAAAATCTCTAAGAACAGTTGTCTCATTCTAACAATTACAAAGCTACAAATGAGTTAGCCTCAGAAAGGGAGTATTTTTCTGCCATGAAGACTAGACATCAGTTTTGGTTTATTTTTAACAAATACCAAGTTGCAGCAGATTTTAAAACTGAGTTTTGCATGGCTATACGTTTAGTTTGTTTTTTTTTTCCTGCTGCAACACAAACTGAAGCAAGTCAAGGATGTGATTGTAAAGCAGAAAAAATAAAAAGCTGAAGTATTGCATTTTATTCAACAATTAAATGAGAGAGAGGAAAATCTATTTTATCTGGCTGGACATAATGTTTTGACATGCAAATTTCATTTCAAAGATGGCATTTTTTCCTTGTCTTATCACGTTACTAATTCATTTTCAACTCAAATGAAAAGGACAAGAATGCAGATAAAACAACTGTTTCTCTGCTGAGTAGCATTATAGGAGCAAACTTGTCCCTTTCCCTAAAAACCTATCAAATTGGCATAATACATATTTATAGCATTTTAATGCATTATTGGTAGAAGTAATGTGTTTATTCATATTATAGTTTTCATGCTACAACAGAGAGTTCACCAAAGGACTACTTGTAATGCTTTTTCCTCTAAGACATGTTTGATTGCATCAGTAGTTTAATTACCACTCAAGTTAAATTTCCTTCTCTATTTCAAACTAGCATGTTTTTTTTAAGTCTCTATTTTTGAATGCAAAGACCTGATAACTTGCAGGTTTCTGTTTTGAATAGAAACCAATAGCTGGACATTCCTGTGCACTGAAAACATGTAGTCAAAGATTAAACTGGGGCTTCAGGGCTATTACGGCTCCACCCAAATAAATAGTCCAAGGGAAATTATTCTGCTTAACATTCTGATACACAGGTTGCCAAGAACAGCAGTGTTTTTTAGAAATTACTTTTTTCTTAGAAGTCAGCCTATCTCATTAAACATGGCATTTAAACTACCAAAACATGGTTAAAATGGAAGAAAATGATGTAGAACAAACATTGCACTTAACCTACCAAAACAAGGTTAAGTGGTGGAAAACAGTCTGATTTGCACTTAGCTAATTACAAATGCTTAACTCCAATGATGGAAACTCCTCCCTAAAATAATTTTTCTGCTGTTATTTTACCAGTGAGATCAATTTGTTCAGGATTTCACAGAGAAGGGAACACGTAATCTGCAGCACAGGAGCTTCTGTATGAAAGTCTTCATTTTCTCAAAATTGAGTTCTTCCTTAATATACAAACTAGATAAAATATATACTGGATTTTAAAATGAAGTAACAGCAGGGAAAACATAGGTACAAAACTTAACAACTAGAACCAGCTAAAAGGCTCTGTGAACTTTCTCCATCACACAGGACTCCTATTCCCACGCAGCCTGTAAACTAGAGTTACAAAACCTGCACAAATTGGTTAAATAAGCTCAGTTATTTCAGTGAGAGTTCGGGATGTTGATTCCAGCAGGGTATGAAAGGTGGCCGTAACTCTCTATTCAGAGGAGACAGAGCTCAAGAGGTGAGGCTTTGTATGAAGCATTTGGAAATAAAAAGGCTTATGGACAAAAACTAAGTTCAGATTTTTCTTTGGTAGTTATTTTTCGGAAACTTCCCCCAAATCCCAAACCAGCAGAAGTAGTACTTGACCCCAAACAGCACTTGGGGATTTCTTTTAGGTGAGGATGGCAGTGTCCTCTGCTGACACCAGTCCAACACTAGATCAGAGAGCAKACGCTCTGCATCCCACTCACCCTTAGCAGTGCTGTGGGACTCTGGTTCCTATTACTTGAGCAAACTCTTCCATAACTCTACTTTACTTTTTCTTCTTAGTGGCCAGTAACTTCCTGTTTGTTCTCCTGATATATACCAGAACTTCAGCTAAAAATGGAGAAGTCGTCTAGATTCTCTTATCTTGTAAAACCCTAGCAATGGTGTGCTATGGTCGAGTTCTGGCAGATCCCCCCAACAGTCAGAGATGTCCGTCTGCAGCTACTTGCTGCTGTGCCCTTCTGACGGCTTTACTAGCTTTTTGCATCTGGTATATTAATTTACACCTCCCTCTGTCTTCCCAGACCAGACACTCCAATAAGTGTGGTATGAAGTGCAAGGCTAAATTTTCTAACATGGGGTCCATTTTGGCCTCTTGTTCTAGAGATGCTGACAAGGAATTTTGATTTTCAATAATGTTTGAAGAAACCAGTCACTCAAGTAAAGTGGGAAACTTGCCTTTTTTTGAGCAAGTGGTCTTCCCTCATCAATTTGTATAGTACTGAAGATTAAAAATAGCTCTTCAGCTGGGGTACAGCTGTGCAGCATTGACTTAAATGGAGCTGCACTGACTCACAACAAGCAAGCATCTGTATATAGCCCTTTACTATTGCAAACCACGTAACTTAACACTAACAGTAAGTAAATACTGGCGTGGCATTCGCCAGAGCAGGCAGGCAGGCTGGTTAACTACTGCTGCTGCTCCTCACAGGTGTGACAAACTACAGGACAGCGATTTGAGGGTAGATTGAAATTAGCTGCCTGTTAAAAATCCCATCTCCTTCTCCTTACCAGCACATGAACAATGTGTCTTCTGAATGGCACTAGTCTCTTATGTCATTAGACATCCTCTGTGCCTTCTTCCATCTCTTTTTTCCCCTCATAGTGACTTTTTGCACTGGCTGTAGTAATTCCTTTGTTTTCTAGGCCATGAAACCATTCTCCCCCCTCTCCAATAAAGAGAAAACAAATATTACCAGTCAGTGAGCAGATATATTTCCATATGAAAAGTATCAAAAAGCTGGCTGTTCAAGGCTGACATTACGGAATTAGGATACGTGAACACCACCACGCTGAGCCTTCTGAATTTTAAATTTTTTTTAAACAAACATAAACACTTTTTTCCCTTGCGGCTCTGAATGCCTAATCTAAATCCCTGGTTGGATGTATTCAGCACTAATGTAAGTCACTGTGAAACCCATCAAACCTGAAGCAGATTCTCCCATGACATCTAATTTCCTACAGAGGCTGGTATTCATGATCCACTAATATCAATACCAAAAATCTCAGGTGGGGCCAGATTTTCCTCCCGTGGGGCTGAGTGTCAAGCTGTGCCTGAAACTTAGCATTTTTGGTCTAGAGCATGGTGGACTTCACCTCCACCACCACCACTTCCCAGTTTTTGGTAGCAGCTTCTTCCTCTCTTGCCCCCGCCCAGTACCCAGCTCCCCCAGAGCTTCAGGGGTTCCCCGGCGCCCCTCAGGCCGACATAGCCCCGACCGGTGAGAAAAACTGGAACCAAGTAGGGAAGTGAGAGCAGCACAGCTTTCAGGTCACACTTAGGGGACAAAGAACTGCAACACACACCAAATGCTCTCCCAGGAGACTTCTTGCACAACTGCCTCTTTAGATAGGCTGACGTGGTGGATTCATGGTTCAAGTATCAGACAGAGGGAAAAGCATTGTACATGCTATTAAATCACTATTAGAGAGGTTGCCTGCTGAAGTGAAGCTCCCTGTGCTTTCCAATGAATTCTCTGCATTTAGCATTAAGCTCCCTGTTTTTACAGAAAGTTACACTTGGGTAATTAATCTCATGTTCGTTTCCTGCACATGTAAGAGAGCAGCCTTTGTTAGGGAATGATAAGACACTTCTAAGAATAGTGCTACTAAGAGCATCAGCTTTGTAAGACATTACAGGAAAAATAGACTCTTAACACCTGCTTTTTGCTTTTCAAAGTTTTGAAAATAACGTTCTGCTTACCTACAGCCAAATTCTGACTTGTTTATGTATAGAAAACCTAATTGCTTTCATCAGAAAACAAGCATAAATGAAGGTATACTTTGGTCTTTAGGCTCCAATCTCGCAAAGATGTATTTGTTTAATTTTATAAACACTGTAAATATTCTCAGTGGCTTCAGTGGGACTATCTGCAGTTCCCAGTCTCACAACCTGAATTCATCACTTTGTCTGGTCTCTTAACTACAGATTCCACTGAAATTAATTGGATTTTCTTAGTGATTGTAATAGATGGAGGATTAAGAATTTATCTGTGTGTAAAACAAGAGACCCTCAGGCCGGAAGTTACAAAGGCCAGATGCTGAACTCAGGAAAATGTAAACTGGGAGACAACCCCCTGAGAGCAACTGAGTCACTCCAGGGTAAGAGAGGTCCCAATGAGCAGCAGACCAAGCCCACATTTGAAGCTCCCTGGAAGCTTCAGCTCAGACCATGGGTTTTGCTAGCTGAACACAAAGGGTGGTGTAAAGCTTGGGGATTTATGTATGTTGTCAGTTCAGAACCAGAGCCAACACCATTCTCCTGTAAGCGGTTGACACTTGACACCTACTGAAGTCAGTTTAAACAGTCATTGTTTTAAAGCTTGTGTTGTTTTTAAGCAGTCACTGTGGTTCAGCCTGAGCTATCTACCACCCCAGTGCAAGATGCACAAGTTACCATGCTGGTGAAACTATATAAAAAGTGAAAAAAAAATATAGTTTACAGCGGGTAAGAGACAATTTCCACTTGGTTTGTGGCATCCACTGTGTAACAAGTCATATGAGAAAGGACATTAATCTTTGCTGTACTTGCAGCAGATTTCTTTCTGCTTTATTATGGACAAAGGAGTAGTTTATCCTCCTAACCAGAAAACAAAGCCTAATCTGCAGAGATCTGGCTAATCTAGTGGTTGATGTTTGAAGAGTAACATAGACCCAATTTCCCTAGGTTTTCTAGTGCAAAATCTGAGCAGAGCAGACTGCAACTGGTCTTGTGAGCTGATCAGAGCCCCTGTTGTGACTATTATCTTGACTGTATAATGGGGGCTTTCAAATCCCAGCTTTATCACATTCTGTTTTCTCTACTTTGCCCTTTTATGAATATTGAGTCATCAAAAATAGCTTCACTGACAGAGTTACTAATGATACCAGCTGGGTGAATCAATGGCTCTTACATTGTCTAGTGCCTGCTATACAGTGCTATTAGTACACTCGTTACAAAATATAACAAAAATTAGATATCCATATTTTATTTGCAGCTCCCTTGAGACACATCATAGTGGTTATTTTAGAATTGGAAAATGCTAACTGAACAAAGCAAATATTCAGCCATTTCAATGCAACACTGTGATCTAAAAGAAGAAACTCTGGCTTAGAATAAGTTAAAAGTAAATTCTAACATCAGTAAATTATCCTTTCTCCTAGTTTTTAGTGCAAAGAAAAAATACACTGCCAAATGATATCTACCACATTCTTCACAAGACAGTTATTCCTCATATTACTAGAAAAAGCTAACATCAGCAGTCCAGAAAAAATGCTGATAAACAGAAGTGAATATGACAAATGATGTAAGCTATGTATATGGCTCAGGAGTGTGATAGACATGTATGGTGGCATCCTTCTAGTACAGTGCAGTGCTCTCGGGTAAGTTAGGTTAGAAGTGCATGACTCAAACGAGTATTACTGATTCCAAAAGTGCAACAACAGTAACAACATGCCTGATGATGAACCATCACAAATGAGTATGCAAAATGGCCCACGATGGGCTTACATTTTTAGTGCTGTCCCAAGCAATTTTTTAAGGGTCATTTATTTCTACCCGGAGTGCCTTCCTCGCAGCCCTGCAATGATACTGTTTCCTATGTTTGCAACACACACCCCTTTTTTTCAGAAAAACAGGCAAGCAGATACAGAACGAAACAAGGGGGCCCCTTTACACATAATGCAGTTGCAGCTCTCCGTGCACGCACTGCTCGCTTCTTCTCACCAGCCCCCTTCACCTTTCAGCTATCAGGAACTTTACAGCATGGCATCTTCTAGCACCTCCTTATCACAGACAAAAAGTAAAGCTTTCTGCTAGCAACTACATCTGGCATATTAAATTGGGAAATAAAACTACTGAGGATGTTGCATTTAGCAAGTGTCATAGAAATTACAGAGCATCTTAACAAAGCAGAGCCTCAGAATTCAAAGTATCAGGTTTTTTCGGGAGGTTCTTGCCCTTCCCTGGAAAAGTGACATATGAAATTCTGTTACAACAATTCTGTTAGTTGCGGCAACATTAACTGAAAGCGAAATGTGGTTTTTAACCTAAGATATGTTGCATAACAACTGAAGTATTATAATCTTACGAGCCGGGAAAGGTTAATTCCAAAGGGCACAAGAATATCGGTGAAAACTAAAATACTCCGTAAGCACACGGACTTGTAAATCTTTTTGTTTTGGTCCAAGCCGAAGCCGAAACAGGCGAGACATTTCAAAGGAAGAGTGAGACACCGAGCACATGCCGAAATCCGTTTAGCGAGAAAAAATATCAGCAGAGCCTCTGCACTTACGTATCTCTTGAGTTTCTTCTCGGGGGGTGATTTAATGAGCCATCCAGTGCAAACGACGTCCCCTGAGCTCATCTTCCCCCCCGGCGCGGAGCGGCGACGCGGGAGCCAGGGTGCGGGCTGCGTGTGCGTGTGTGTGCGTGTGCGTGTGTGTGTATTGTTCCCAGGCAATTTGAAACCAGCAGTAATCAGCTTCCTTCAGCTGTGCTCTGATACTGCTCCAGCCCGAGGAGGAAGTCATGACATTGATCACTGACACGGCCAGCCCTCCCTCCGCCGCAAACACAATGCAACACACCGAGCACGTGATGGGCGGCCGGGGCTCGCCGCCACGCAGCCGGCGGCTGCGACACCCACCGCCACCGCCACCGCCACCGCCACCGCCACCGCCAGCGGGCGGCTCCCGCCCCCGGCCCCCGCACCACCCCGGGGAGCCGGCTCCGCGCCCCGGGGGAGCCCGGCGCCCGGGGGATGCTGACGGCGCCCCGGGGATGCTGGCAGCCCCCTGCCCGGGGGAGCAGGGTGAGTGAGCACCACGGCTGGGCTTTGGCAGCGGCGGGAGGCGCGGTGACTGCGATGGCCCCGGTGAAGCGCCGTTTCAGCGTGGTGCCCCGGGCGGGGTTGGCCTCGACGGCAGGAGAAGGGCTTTGGGCCGGCCACGGAGGACGGGCAGCGCCGGCGGAGCGGCTGCGGTGCCAGCCCGCACATCTGCTGTGCTCTGTCCGCACTGAAATGTCCGCTTCAGCTTCCACCATCTGCCTGCTCCACTACTTCCAAATTTCTTCAGCTGGTGGATTTAAAGGTTTTTCAGCGGCATTTGGTCCCCTGCATGAATTTACTAGGAATAAACTTGATTTTTCTGRTCACATCATTGCAGATTTCTTTGAAACAGACTTTTTCAGAAGTGACTTCAGGGAGACAGGTTGCCATTCCACTGTCACTGCTGAAAAATATGACCGCAGAGCGCATAACATTGCTGATATCCTTGGAGTTAGTGCCTCTCTCCAGGATGGGAAACTGCTKGCTTTTCAAGGACAGGGCAGCTTGTATTAATTTTTAAGAAGTTGCTTATAACTTTGACTTAGATTTAAAGTGGATGCAGTGATTCTTCACYGGGTTTTACAAGTCCGTAATTTCTGAGGAGTCTCATATGCCTCTGCCTAGGCACAGCACGCAYGGTGGAGCCCAACTCTGCAAGGTGAGGTTAGCGGTAGCAGGCCTAGGTGAGAGTTTAACGTTTTCACAGAATTTTTCACAGCTGTGCTGGAGCTCTTCGGCAGGGCAGGCTGACAACGGCTTGCAGTGTCACTGCTGGAATCTGACAAACTGGAAACCATGCTTGKTTTTTTCCAAGATTTTAAGCAAAAATCTTGTGGCAATATGTATCTATCGTATTTAATATAATATGTACTATAAATGGTGTATAATATACAAATATATGCCCTTTGTACATTTACATAACTGGATAAATAAATCTGTATAAACTCATAGCATCCCTGTTGCTAGTGCTTTATATTATCACTGGTCTTAAAAGAATCTTATCATAAATGAAAACTGTCATGAATAAACTATAAACAATTTATTTCAAATGTGCTCTGACTTCTTTAGATAGGTTTTTGTTTGAGAGTGAGTTTCATCCAGCCTTGCAATATTATTTAATTCCCAACCTGACATTCTACTACCACCTTCACTCAGCTCCATATATCCTTTATCCACACTGATGTTTTAACAACTTCACGTTTAACAGCAGGTTTGTGAACAAGGCTTTGTAACACTTCTCCTTGGAGAGACACATCCAGCCATGGAACTTATTTAGGGAAGGAAAGTGTGACTTTCCTTCCCTAAATAAGTGGGAATAAGTGTGATTTTCCTTCCACATGTGACTTGACTGTGTCACTCTGACAGATCTGATAGCCTTAAACCTGAAGGCTTTAAAACATTAGTCTGCCAAAATAAAATGAATTGTGATATACTTCATGTGTTATCCCTGCAGTGTCATAACAATACTCATTTTTCACTGGATCATTCTTCAGGCAGATGGGTTCCCCTGTCAGGTTCCTTGTGCAGCTGCATAACCACTTGCAACAAGGCAGCAGAGGAGACGGGGAGGGGGCAGGACAGGGTGGCAAGGAACCTGGACTGCCAAACGGATCTAAACACTGAATACCAAATCACAGCCTTAAAGAGAGCTCCGGCTCCATCTTTGCTTGCACTCAGTGATACTGCTGCTTGAATCACCAGTAGTCCTCATCTCTTCAGCCACTTGTCCCTGCCCTTCTGCCATCTCCTCCATTACACAGTATATTTGTGTGGCTACAGGATGAACTGAATCAGAAAACTTAACTGTTTGCAAAACAATGACTCAAGAAAAAGAGATTATTTTCCAGCTGGATCAGGACTAGTTTCCTGATATGATAAATGCTGTGGCCTACTACACACTTGTACCTGACCAAGGGAGAGGGTGATGCAGGGTGATGCAGGGTGATGCAGGGGCAGTAGTAAGAAATCAGCAGTTGCTTAAATTGGCACTTCTGCCCAAAAAACGCCTGCTGAGCGGTAGCCATGGTGACAGGGAGTGGTACATGGATTCTGTTCCCTGCTAGATATGTCGCTCCTCTGTCAGACGGCTCCTGTTCTCACTGCTGGAACGGCTCAGTTGCTTGTGAAGCACCTGCCGAACTATTTGCACGTAGCAGCTCAGCATA
The DNA here is from genome assembly GCA_030449065.1 of Oceanodroma leucorhoa. Classification (NCBI taxonomy): domain Eukaryota; kingdom Metazoa; phylum Chordata; class Aves; order Procellariiformes; genus Oceanodroma; species Oceanodroma leucorhoa. The sequence continues at coordinate 15,466,621 of JASVER010000011.1, forward strand.
TTCAGAATAAGTAAAATCTGTGCCAGTTTACTTATGGTGCCAGTAGCCTCAGGGGAAATACAGGAAGCCAGAAATCATAATTAAGCAGAGCATGTGGGGGTTAACATGTTTGTTATGAAAGCTGCTGTGCCTTCTTGGTATTTGTGCTCCAAGCACTAAAAGAGCAAATAAAGTTATTTTCTTACCCTAATGATTTTCATTGTGCTGATGATGTGTCACTCATGTATGTGTTTGACAATAGCAGGCTTAAAAACAAATGATACCTAGCCCTGATGGAAGAAGTGGGATTTCACTTTTGTCCTGCTCCATGCACAATTTTTTCAATCATTTTAAATATAAAATTCTTTACTTAAATCCTTCATCATGATGATGAATGACAGGGTCTTTGTTTTAAAAATCTTACAGTTGAAGACATATGTAGAGAGTGAGCTGAGGTTGGAAACAGAATGGAAAGCAAAGGGAAAGAAGAGCAAAGAAAAATTGATTTTGGCTGAACATTTCTGCGAAACCCTTGGGGTGTTCTATTTAAGTTTCATCTTTTGCATTTATCCATTAGCATTTAGTTTTGGACTTCAAGTATGTTTTGAAAATATATGCTGAAATCACTGGCAAAATCCAATTAAAAAAGTTTAAAAATAAAAATTATTTTCTTAATATTATTGCAATGCTGAAAGGTTTGAAAGTGTAAAATTACATATGTTTGCTTAGGTTTATTTGAATCATAGAATCATAGAATCATAGAATCATAGAATCATTAAGGTTGGAAAAGACCTCTAAGATCATCGAGTCCAACCATCAACCCAGTACCCATGCCCACTAAACCATGTCCTGAAGCACCTCATCCACACGTTTTTTGAACACCTCCAGGGATGGTGACTCCACCACTTCCCTGGGCAGCCTGTTCCAATGCYTGACTACCCTTTCAGTGAAAAAATTTTTCCTAATATCCAATCTAAACCTCCCCTGGCGCAACTTGAGGCCATTTGTCTCACTTTTAAAGTTTTTATTTTATACATATTGCACAGTTACCTCAAATGAGATCAGGTTTTGCTTGGTAACAGTAACATCAGCCAGTGGTGCCTGCCTCTCCAAATCTGCTGTAGGCAGAACTATAGGAATCTTCTCAAAAATGACTGACCACTGAAAAAACCCAAACCAAAATGACTTGCAGTTAGGATAAAATTCTCTTTCTTTCTATATGAGATCAGAGCCAGTCTTAGCGAATCTTCAAAGTCTGATGAGAGAGAATTTTTTTCTTGATGCGACACTTCCTAGAATAAAGTCACAAGCTGAGAAGCCTTCATGGATAGGAACTGTAGCCGTGATTACAGAGAAAGTAAAAATAAATAAAATGTAAAACATAAAATTGAAACTCCAGAAGGTAAAATCATTCTCTATTCTATACAAATTGTACAGGTCTCAATACGTCTCAATCAAATTTCAAGATTCTGTCTTTATTTGGATCACGTCAGAGTGTTTGTCCTCACTAGACTAACCTCATATGTGCCACTAACAAAGATCAGAGAAAGCATGACCCTGAATGTGTGTGCAATCCACATCAGCCAGACACCTAAGGGGAATTCTCTGCTCATCATTAAAGTACTGGTCTACTCTCCTTTCCTAACTTAGGCTACTGATGTTTCAGAAAAAAACAATACCTGACTACTAATAAAACAGAAGAGAACAAATTGGCTAATTGCATCTGATGGGAAATTCCTTCATGACCTTACAGGCAACTGATTTAAAGAAGTAAGTGTGCTATTTAAGCTTGCCTATTTCCATGTGCAGAGCAACTGGTAGTGTTGTTATTAATATTGAAAGCAGTGAAAGTCCTTGCTCCCCTGTGGACAGAAGAATAATTGGGATGGAGAGGATGGGAAGAATCAGGAGAATTTATTTTGTTCACAAATTTATAGGTATCAAAGCAGGAAGAGACACCAAAGTTATCTAGACTGATATTCCCACAAGCATATATTTTACTCAGAATCTAGCCCCACATTTAATTTACAAAACGCTGCAGAGATTGTGAAGGTTGAGGTGCATGCAAGAGACAGCCATAGCCCTGGGAGAACAGCCCTTTTCTCTCATCTAGTGACTGATCCCTGTTTACATATGGAGCTCACACCACACTTACTCAGCAAAATGCTAACATGCCTCTGCAGCATTCCCACAGCAAGCAGAAAAGCCCAGTACCACAAAAAGACATGACACAGTATATATGTTCCAGCTGTTCCTGACAGTTACCACYCTGCTCCCCCCTGCAGACAAATATTTCACTCTCTTTCCATTCACAAGGACAAATACAGCAAAGTCACAGGGGATAATTCAACCCCTTATCTTCCTTTCAGTAGCCTGTCCTCACCATACAAATCAGGTGTAATAAAGGAAAGCACACAGATCATCAGAGCATCAACATTTGTTGTTGTTTAAACAATTAACTACAAGAATTGGAGCCTGATCACCAGTACAGAATGATGCTGAACCTGTCTGCACTACATGGACGAATATATTCTGCCTGAACTGTGCTGTGTACTCGGTCACCCACAGGTTCTCAGTGGCAGCGGGACCCAACGGTCAGATACCTGCTTTCRAAGCAGGAGCCACTGTGAAAATAAAAAAAGAAAACAGACAGTTGAACGTTGCTGTGGTTTTGCTCCAGGAAGTATATGAACTATGTAAGCTGTATGTGGGTATGGCCTTTCTTGTTATGGACAGGGCAGAATCTAATTTTACCAAAAGCTCTCATGACACATAGGGAGAGAACCCTGTCAATCCGTTTCAGAAAACAAACCAACGCCCTCTAGCACTAATCTCCTCTGGGAAACAGCAGCAGACATCCAGCATCTCATAGGAAAGTCTCCTGCTCAGGAAAGTAACTGGTGGAAGAGCTGGCATTCTGCTGAATAGTGTATTTATTTGCAAATGTATAACTGTCTTTTTCTAAAGTGGGGGTGGTAGGAAACAGAGCCCCACTTTGGTACAAACCTCTGGTCTGGCACTTTTGCCAGAAGATGATAGGTTTCTCTCTTCTCTGTCATCCATGGAAGCACACATTAAAAATCCCACTTCTGCTACTTTTTGGCTTCTGTTTGCGGACTAGTAAACAATCTTATGATGTCTTCGCCAGCCAAGCAAGTCATGGGTGTTACYCTCTACATATGCATTGGTATCAACCCTTTTCCGAGGATTTCCTTGTGGGGTAATTTTATAAATGGCCCCTCAAGGTCGGTAAATAATCCTTGCGGCTGAGGAAGGAGATACAGAAGTAGAGAAGATGGCTTTTTTAAAGACCCAAAATTTCTTTTCTAATTGTCTTAATTACTTTTAGAAGCTAAGAAAAATCTACTTCCTTTTTCATACATAACAATGGTGAATACTACTCAGCCCACGTGTGAGAGGGTCTACTGATTAACTTTATACAGCAATTTGGAGGAATTTACTTGTGCACAGCTGATGGATTCTGGTGATATGACACAGGCAAATCTGTAACAGCCAGAAATCCAAAATAAWCTATTTGACATCAAGATTATGGCAGGCCTCTTTCAGATCACGAATAGCAAATTATTACTAAATTTTAATTTTTAATTTCCTCACAGCAAGGATTTGCTGAAACCAGTTTACTGCAAACTATCCAGAGCAGCCTGAAGTTTGGATGTGAAGCTTAAAGAAAGGTGTCAGGAAGGCCTGCAGAAACAGATGGAAAAAGAAGTCTGTAGTTTTATGTTTAAGTGAAAAAAAATCTACCTAGCTATTTTCAGACTCACAAATGTGGAAGGCTCGTCATGAAGTGCAGGATGGGTCTCAGCTTCCCTAAAATATTCCTATTGAGACCAGAGAACACTCCAGAGTGATAAGAAAATGARCACAGGAAAATTAATGCAGGACACTGTCTGCCTCTGTTCTCTATATTGCCCAAAACCACGTTACTGACAGTTATAGAAACCCTATCTGTTACACTGTGATTTCTGAGAAATTTTCATGCGGATGGCAAAACAGTGGGTGAAACAGATACCTTCCCCTTCTAGGTAATTGAAGGAAAAATGAAATAGTACTTTATTTAATTATGATTGAGTAGAGGGTATTACAGCAAAGAGACCAGATTTCTGAACTACGTGTGTAAAAAGGTTGCCCTGTGTGAAGAATGTAAATGCAGGAAAGGAAGAATTGTTTTGATGGCAGCTGTGTTTGAGACTGTTACAAAAAAGGAAGAATCATTACAGGATGAGGAAGAAAGCAGGCCCAGGCAGTCAGGGAAGCAAAACAGCAAAAATTTGGGGGAGCAAGGGGAAAGGCAGAAACAGATTCTATGTGGACTATGATAAACTAAAAACAGCTACCCTAGTTTAACAGATACTTCAGCAGAAATGGATAGTACTCTGGAAAATATAACAGGTTCAGCCTGGTTTTCCACGGTGAGTGGATGTTGGCAAGTAAAAATGGTAAAAAAGGACAGGATTTAAAGTATTTTCACAGCAGGATAAAGCCTGTGGCAACTGAAGGGATGGCTTTTGGCTTATGCAATGCATCTGCCATGTTTGCAAGGCTAATGGAGGCAGTAATTTCCAGCATCCTTCTGTGCATTTCCTGTATTTAAAGGAAATCCTGGTGCATGCTAAAACCTTTGATTGAGAACTGTTACATTTACAAATAGTTTGTGATCAGCTTAGGGATAACAGTGTGAAATCAAACCCACAGAAACAGGCTTTTGCTTAAGAAAGAGATCATTTATTTTGGGCAGAGAACTTGTGAAGAAAGAATTTCAACCATCATTAATGAGAGTTAAAGGCTATACTGCACTGGCCTGMTTGCTGGATACTCACAAATATTCAAAATTCTGTAAGATTCTGTCTCTGTTATGGGCTGGTTATTTACAGGTTTTCAATATTGCAAAACCACTGCATAGGTTAGGGGAGAAAAGGATGCCATTGCAGTGAGCAGCAAAGTATGCTTCAGACTTATTTCAGTTGAAAAAACTTCTTTTGACAGCTTTTGCTCTKATCTAAAATCACTTTTAAAATGCCTTTCACTTTCAACAAAACTAGTCTCTTCTGGTCAGGGTCTCTCTGCCAGGTTTTGGCAAAGTCGTAGCTTATTACATCAGGAATTATTATATGGCCTCCAAAGGAATCCCTGATCATTGTTAAATCTGCACGACATCATTGCTTGTAGGTGGGCAAAATCTGGAGTTCACGACAGAATACACAATTGTAACATTGTTTATTAAAGTCTGGTTTATGGTAGCTTAAACTGATACCAATTAGTGTGGCTGCAATCCCACCCGCCATCTTGCCATGTATCTGTTTTGCTGCTGTATTGGCACTGGCCCTTCTGTGTGTGGGCAGTTGAGTTGTTTTGCTGTGCTGATCTGAGAAAAAACTAGTAACTCTCTTTGTTGGGCTCAATTTTTGCTTTTTAGAAYCTTGAACTAACCCACTGCTCACCTGCAGAAACACCAGTAACAGTRCAAGGGGTTAGGAACACAAAAACATGATGTGGGGGGAAGGGGACACTATGTATAATTTCAAAGTTGCAAAGGACTAAAGGTATCCATATAGGCAATTAAGGTATCTTTGCAATAAGTTCCTGATGAGGCTCAGTAAATTAGCACATTCTAATGTGATCACATAAACCTGGCTCATCACATCCATGAAGAGATGACAGTCTTCTCACTTTCATAATTTACCAAACTGTGAGGGTTCCTGGCTCTCCCACTGAGAAAATGAATACACAGCCAAAAAAAAGTGGATACCAAGTGAAAAAATGTTTAGCAAAAAACCTGTGTGGTTGGGAAATAAAGCCATATTAGAAGTCTTTGCAGTATCACAGTAAAGCTTTGGTTACTAAAACCTGGAATTAAAAATGCAATATTGCAGAYAAGATGGGAAAAAACAATGAGTATTTGTACATCTATGAGCTCTTTGAACCAGACACAAAGGATACGTTAGCTATTTTGTTATAGTTTTCAATGCTGAAGGAGGTCTCGTATGTGCAAACCCTATTGGCAACTGCCGAGACTGTTGGGTAAAATGAAAACTTGATACAGAAAACCGATGCACGAATATGAGGCCTGCACCACACACACACACACACACACACACACACACACACACACATCCCCTTTCTATTAGAATACCTAATTAGAGTACATCAAGCCTATTAGAGTACATCATTACTTGGATGTGCTTGTGCCTGTAACCAAGGCAGAATCAGGTAATCACTTGTTGTTTGTAGTCATGAACTACATCACGCAGAGGCTGGATTGCTCTTATCTGCTTAACTGCCACAAAGCTCTGCAGCAATGGACATTCTCGGAAACGACATCTTCAGCAAAACCTGGGTTACAAATGAGTGACGCATAAACCAAGAGCTCATTTTAGAAGCAGTTTCTATATTGTAAGCTCTAGAGGAGGCGGCCTAGGTTTCTTTCTAATCCTGTGAGGAAGGAAAAAATCTGGAACCCTAAAGTGGATAAACTTTGGAAAGGAACCCATGAAATAAGGATCTGAATGAAACAGGGCTGCACAGGTAAGTGCAAGAATGCATAGAATTGTGCCACTGGACATAACCAGAGTTATTTGTAAGGACTGACATATGATCGGACACAGCATTTCTGAATTCTCAGCAACAGAAGATGTAATAATGGAAACTGGCAGAGATGGTTTCTCTGTCAAATGAGCCACTCCAGCCAGGCAGCAGACTTCACAGAAACAACAGTCATTTCTTCACTGAAAGAAGTCCCTCCTAGGAGATTTGGAAAACAGCTTCTCTGTACAATATTCTCCTTTAGCTTAGGCCAAATGAGGGAGCAGGTAAATGGTTAAGACAACTTAAACAATACGAGGTACATATTAAACCACAGGCCATAAGTAAAACCGTGCAAGAGACGTGTGGCGGAAGGTTTTCACCCTGTGCATTGACTTGAGAACCAAGAGACAGAGGTACTGGTGGTAGACAGAGTTTGATTATGTGCCAGGGTGTGAACTTAGTCCGGGTTTACTCACATCCCAGCAGCCAGCTGSGAGGCCTCGCTCTCCTTCCTGCCTCTAGCTATGAACTCCTCMCACTGCTTTCCTTGTACAACTTCTGGCATTTTTATGACCATATAGCAAGTCTGTTTAGAGCATTAAACCCGTAGGAAAATTATAAAAGACGGGAAATAGTTTTCTGCTGGGTCAGCCTTGCTGATGTTGCTCACCTTATGTTAAGATGAATGGCACTGCTTGCACAGGACAGTACAGAGTGAGATCCCACCTGGAGAAGGGTAGTGAGACCACCATTTTCAGACCGCTGTTATGTTGTAAACTACATTTTGGAAGAGATGTAAGAGGCAGAAACACCATGAAACAAGACAAAGAAGATAGAAGGAAACCCCTGACACATTCATAGGAGCCTGCAAAAACACCAGAAAAAGCCTAGGAGAGCTGTTTGAGAGCAGTACTGTCTGGAAGATGCTTGAAATACAGACAAGGAAAATATTGCCTATTTTCAGCTGTGTTAAGAGACGTATGATTTTGCTAGCAGCCTGAGTGCACTAATAGGCCTTAATAATCCTGGCCAGCCTCACCTGGGGCCTTTACTCTCACTCCCTGCCCATAGGCCCAGAAGTTCCATTTGGGCTCAGCCCTGGACCTTCAGTCCCTGCCTGAGTTGTGCTGTAGAAGGACTGGTCTTTGGCTCAGCTTAATGTTGGACCTGCCTGCTGATCACTAGACTGTGCCTGATCCTGGTTGCCCTCACCAGATGTGATTCTGACCTGTGGATTGTCTTGACCTTGGATCTGCTTTGTTACCACAAACTCACCTGATGACCTGGACTGTCGGTGGAGCCCGGCTACTGTTTCTAGACCTTGCTCAGGTGCTGTGGGGCTGGACACTTGCTGGTAAGGTCCCTGCCCTGTTGGCCATGCTACTGTGCTTGGCTCGCCATCCTTCAGGGAGCACCTGGCCCTTGCTGTGCCCTGGGAGTTAGCTCAGAAAGGCCCTGAGCTTAAAGGGGKCTCCTGGCCCCCATGGGCAGGGAGGGTGGCCAGGGCCTATTAGTGCCCCTGGGCCCTGAACACTTGGTTCCTCAGCCCTRTCACCGATGTCCTTTTAACCAAGGCAGCTGTGAAACTCTGAACTGAGATGACAAGAGAAGTTTTTAATATAAGCAATATTTAAATAGCAACATTTGATATAAGCATTTTAAGCAACATCATAACACTGCAGTCAGGGTAACGTGTGGTTAGTGCACTGTGGTTGCTCACACTTTGGCTAGGCTAATGTAGGTACGGAGATAAAGGTGGCAACTCTGCAAGTCAACTCGTAAACACCTCAGAGATAGCACTTTTGTTACTCCCAGATCCTGTTTGTTTCTGAGCTATAAAGCTGTTTATTGCTTAYAGCTAACATGTTTTACACAGTTGTGGTTTAAGTTCGTTGCTAGTACATTTAAGCTAGAAATGACTAGCGTAGTARATGTGGATTTTGGAGTATGGCATTTAATGGAGAGTCTCCTGAATGTGCACAAGGGAGTGAACAGATCCCAAAGTCAGAGGATATTACCTAGCCGAGGCCCTTATTAACAAGACACTTCTGCCATTCTGGGGGAAGGAACTGAACGTACATGATGCGGTTCTAGAATTAATTAAACAACAGCACGTAAAAGATGGTTTACAAATCTRATTTATATACTTTTTTTTCCTATTCTTGATCAAATCAGCTTCAAGAGTGAGCAGCACTCATATTAAATGGTGCACAGGCTGCAGGATCACCTTGAAGTTAGGATTCCCGCAGCTGGCCTCAGGCGCGTACAGGTCGGTGTTGCCACCTAGTGGCAGCTTGCAAATTGGATTTTCAAGTCAGGTAAGACACAAATCACAACCGATATTTAAGACACCTTTTATTATTTAAGCTGTTCTTATCCATAGAATCAAGTTTTTACTGCTAACAGCAGATAAGTATCCACACAATGCATTCACATCGTTCGATTACGCATACACACACTAAGTTACTTGGTTTGTGCAACAGTTGGGAGGCCAACCCCACCTGCTTACGAAGGTGCTCAGAAAGTCTTTGGAGGGCTCCTCTTTTTCCAGCAGGTGCATACATAGCCCTGTCGGCTTCATTTGTATTTAGCAGCCATAGCCACCACTTTTTGGTTATGGTCCGAGTTATACAACCTGTTGATGCTTGTGCGGGTTGGTGGCCTTCTCTGGATTTGGCAGACTCTTGGTGTACCGAGTTTATCTGTTCTTGTGAATTCAACAGGTCTACTGGTCTCTAAAGCTTATCAGTTCTTGGGGGATTTTCACGTGGTACCTCTCAGCATGTACTATTTCTTTCTTTAGCCTGCTTTTTCGTAACATTTTTCCATCGGCACCCATAGGTAGGTACTTATACAACTCATCCACACAAACTCACACAAAAGGGGCTTTTATAACAACTTGGCCTATAAAGTAATTCCACAGAATACTAAGATTTATTTTAAAGTTACCCAAACTCAATATATCTGTGCTAGAGAAATTAAGACCACTACAATTAGTCCCCTATTTGGGAAAGGTTGAGTAGCCACAGTGCAAAATTTCAAAAATCTTACTGTCTTACCTGRATAGTATATGAAAATGCCCCTGGGTCCATATCACATCAACTCTTTAAATATTTCAGCAGTCTGAAACATAAAAGTGGGTAACAGTGAGCCTAAGTATAYGCAATTTCTCTTTTTGTTTATAATTCTCATCATACAATATGTCAAGTGTAATCTTTCTGAGTTGGACAGAGAAGGCCTTCTTAATTGCTGTGAAACCTTAGTGTGTAGGGGACTACGCATTCAGCCCTGGTGATTGTGTCTGGCAGACTGTAAAATAAAGAATAATAAAACTGGGAAAACAAAGAGCTAATACCTAAATCTACAACTTTAACATGACAGCTAGCTCCCTGCCTCCCAACCACAGGAAAAAAAAAMTGGAGAAAATTTGTGTAAATTTGCAAATATATTGGAAAAGATATGAGTAAAAAAAAAAGGTACATAAAGTAAGCACAAAAAAGCACTTTACTACTTTTTTTATAATTAATTAGATTATCACATGATAATACTGTTGTATGACTAAGTGATTTTTTTCGGCCAATGGCCTGTGGATCCACAGGGGTACACAACATAGTCTAAGAGAAGCAACTAAGAACATCTATGCAAAGTGCCGAATGCAAATGTTAAGCACAGAAACAAAAAATATCCAAAGGGGATCTTTCATGAAAGCAGGAGCTTGATTGTTTTGTACAGTATGTAATGTTCCTGTGAATTTCAAGTAAAAAGCAAGCTGTGACAAACACTTGAGAGTGTTTTGCATAAACAGAAGCTACAAGCATTTGAAACTGGAGTAGGAAAGTCAAATCTTAAAAGCGGCTAGTGAGTTATTTTCCGTAAAGGCTAAGAACAAACACGTCATAGACTGGAATTTTCCCACCTTAGAGACTTTTTGCATAGCTAACGGTAAACTTCATTTTCTAGATAGCCCTGCTTGGAAAAGCTATTTGGAGTACTCTTTCAAAACCAGTCATGTCACTCTTCTCAATTGTGCTATGAAAAATGCACTTCCCAAAGCTTTTAAAAATAAATCACGTGGAACGGCTACTGCAGACRCTGCGGGCCTTGCTTTTTTGCAAACTATGCAACAGACGCAGAAGGCAATAGGGTGCTAAATAATTTGGAACAGCGCTGTTACTGTTTTGCAGCTGTTTCACAACATGGGAAAGGGGAGTTGAGAGCTTAAATCTTCTACGTTGGACCATAATTTAGATACTGAATTTCAGAGTAATCAGGCAGCCATGGAAACAGTTCAGACATAGAGTTACTCTTCACAAAATGGCACCTTATTGGAGTCAATGTATGGATGGAAAAGAGGTCTCAGAGGTCTTTCTAAATGCAGTGTATGTGAGCTGCAATAACCCATTTGCTCATGTTGAGCTATGCAAAAAGGTCTTGGTAACAGCTACTGAGCTTTTTACTGGAATGAAAAAGCTTTTATTGCTCATTCTGCCTACAAAGCTAGGGTTTCATCTATTTCTCTGGACAAAATGCTCACAATATTGCCTTTGTAAGTAATCACCAGGTAATATTGCTGATTCAGAGCTCTCAAATTTTTAAGTCTGCCATCTCAAGGATTGTTTTGGGATCCTTTAGCAGTATGAATGAGGTTACAGCTCAGCAGATGAGAATCTGAACGTCTTGCATGGCAGCCAGAAATGTGTGCATTGACAGTAACTAAATTGAGTGGCTTCATTAGTGCAATTTTCAATACACAATACACAAACACTGCTGAATTTGAAATGGCTTAAGAAAAAAATAAATTTTTGCCATAAGCTACTCTTGCTTTGGGAGCCCCACGGGTACCTCTTAGCAATGCAGATCTTAAGAGAGTATTTCCTCTCTCAAGTACAGCCTAGGGCATTTAGGAAAACACACTTGCTATTTGCAACAGGGTTTGGAACCAAGGAAAATTAACTGCAAGRAGAAAGTCTTCTGCCCCATACCATTTTGTTTTACTGTCTGGCTTCTGCAGCACATTATCCTTTTGTCAGCTATGTCAGCACCCATGCTTCCTTCTTCCACAACAGGTCTAGAGTCCACATCCTCTACATGCTTGCGCCAGGGCCRCAGGAACTCCTGGCTGGGAAGACACGGGAAGGAGAGCGCATCCCGGTCCCTGCAGACGAGGCACGGGCTGCCTGCTCTCCGATTACAAGGGCGGCAGGTGGGACATGGAAAGGACCTCAGCAATGGCTGCACCAGTTCAGGCTCCTGCAAGCCACTGTTCTCTCTGAAATAGTGGGTGCCTGGGARGCCCAGAGACAGTGCAGTACATCGTAACGCTGCCCTTGGCCGCTTACCTATGTAGCGCCCCTGACCGCTCGCTCTCTGTGAGCTGCGGTGTCACTTGAGAGGACAGGAGGCAGCAAGGCCTCTGCGGGCTGCAGGCGGCCCCTTGTGCAGCACCCAGTGGGGAACGGCCAGGAATTGGTCCCGGGAGCCTCCCCGGAGGAGGAGGCCTCGCTCCCTTCCCCCGCCCGTGGCGCAGACGTCGCCCCGCCGTTAATCCCGGGCCGCCGCATGCAGCACGCGCACCGCCAGCGCTCGGCGGGAAACGGGCACCCCCGGCCCACCTCTCGCGGAAGTATCGCGAGATCCGCGCGGGGCGGGAGGGGCGGGGCCGCGCGGTGTTTGGAGCGGTGGGGCCTCCCCCTATCCCCCCCGGTGGCTCAGGCACCGCCGCGCACAAAATGGACACCGGCCCCGGCGGTGCCGCCCGCGCGGACGGCGAGGTGCCTTCTACCTCCGCCGCGGCGGCCTCTGCGCAGGAGCCCGGCGCCGAGGAGGTACCGGGGCGGGCGGGGGGGGCCTCCGGGGACGAGCGAGCCTAGCCCCGCCGCCCCCTTCTCCAGCCGCCTCTCGGGCCGCGCCGTCCCGGCCCTGAGGTGGCCGCCCGGGCCGCTGGCAGCGCGCCGGCCCCGCTGCTGCAGTCCGTGAGGGCCCGGCCGCACCAGAGCCGCGGCCCGGTCTGCGCGGCGGCCCTGCAGGCCGGCCCCCGCCCGGACACACCCCCGGCCCCGCCGTGCGGGCCGGCAGCATCGCCGTGGCAGCATCGCCGTGGCAGCATCGCCGTGGCAGCATCGCCGTGGCAGCTGCCGCCACCCTACGGTCCGGGCGCCCCTATGGTGTCCCCTTCCCAGCCGTGCAGCTCGGGCACGCCGGTACTGGCCGTTTAGCCCGTGCTCCCGTGCTACGCAGCCGGCTCTGCCCCGTACCGACCCCCYGCCAGCCCCGCCGCCTGTGCGCTCCCGTAGAGCCCCCTCCTCTAGTGCCCCCCGYCCTGTGGTTTCCCTTCCCCGCTCCCCAGGTAAAGCTGTCCCGGAGCGGGATGGGGGCCGTGGGCTCGGCGGGAGCCGGGGTGCTCCGCAGGGGCGAGGGCCCTGGGTGGGGGTGTTGCGGTGGCAGCTCGGAGAGTTCGCGGCTGAAGCGGTCTGTCCCAGCCCTCACGCTTCAGGGCTGCAGCCTTCCCTCTGCCCAGCCAGAATGCAACCGTGATGCAGAATAAACCCCTCAAAAGAGCATGTATGGCTGCCAGCCTCCTCCCTTTAGTTTTTTGGAGAAAAGACTACAGGCTAAGACACAAGGAATGTAAAAAGTGACGTATTCGGGTATCCTTGGAAACTGAACAAGATTTAACCTGAAGAATGAATCTTATAAAAACTTGGTGTCGTATTTTTAAGATGTTGGAGAAAATTGCAGAAATATTGATGTTAGTGCAATCATAATTCCAATTGATGAAAGTCCATTTTTGCCTGAAAAGAATGCTTGATTCTTTATTTCATTACTTATGTATACAAACAGCTATGAGATACAGTGCAGTGTAATTCTGAACATTACCTGATTGTTCAGGGGAAAAAGTTTCTGTATTGGATGCAACTTACTCTGCAGAATTTTATGCGTGTCAACTGATAAAAAGTTGGTACTGAATGTTTAGAGAATGCCTGCCTGGAGAGATCATTTGAAGGTTTGAAGGCAGTGAATGATTTAGAATATTATCAACATTGTGCTGCTGTGCCATACTGGTCAATATGTTTCTTAAAGGAAAAAAAAAAGATTTTGCTGTTGGAGTTTTTATTCAGACTCTGGAATTTCACTTCATGGGCCACGGGTCTGTTACATAGCTATACGATTAGTTATATGATCTGCATGATGATGGCATATAATACAACCTGTTGTGCTCTGTTCCCCTTTCGCTGTTTTCCTTCACTGTAAGTAGTGCTCTTGTTGTAGTAGTACCAGAACAGTGTCTTAACTTAATGGCTATTTGGAATGTATTTCCGCTTCGTATATTCGAGTTAAACACAAAAGGGATCCTTCTAATTACTCTTAATGCATCTGTTTAAAGTTCTCAATAGCACAGGTTACAAGAGTAAAGTCAAATAAAGCAGCAGCAGTTCTTATTCCCAGTCATTTATTTAGGTGTTCACGTGACCTACCCAATTTAGGACTAAGATTGCACTTACTAGATAGAAATCTCTCTCTCAAGTTAGTAGCTGTGTTCAGGCTAGTTAGTAGAAAATTCAGGGGGAAGTATTTTGGATCCTTGGAATACTCAGGGTCTGTTATTTTTGAAACTGTTGCATGATGATGTTTCTTGTAAGGTGTTTAAATGATACCGGTTTTCAGGGGACTCTCTTATGTAGGGTTTAATCTTTAATGGAAAACTTTTCTAGGGTAGAGGCAGATTGTTACCAGCTAACTTCCTGAGTTAAAAACAAAAGTACTTTTTCCGCTTGTTTATCAGTTGTTTGCACTGAGGCTTCTGCTCATCCTCCTGTTTCTTGTTAAGTCAGCCCTCCAAGTGACGAAGATGCACTGTGTAAAGTTTCTGGGGTAAAACTCTCACAGACTTGATGAAATATTTTGTGGTTCTGTGTCAGGTACATGATCCAATTGGTAGTAAGAGAGACGTATTCTTACTCATATCGAAATTTAATAATTGACAAGGTCTAGATTTTTACAACTCAGAACATTATGCAGAAGCAAGTTTGGATATGACGCTTGTCCCTACTACCCATCTAGCTCCACCAGCACAGAATAGTATTTTAGTGAAACTACAGCGTATTCTTTTCCCTTGTAAGTTGTGAGGAAGAGAAAGGGTATTGGTATGCATGTATCTTGTTTGTCTCTTTCACCACCTTTTGGCAGTCTCCTGTTCATTATTTCTAATATTTTACGGCCATCAATATTTGACAGAAACACTGCAATGAGGGGGGGGGGGGGCAGGGAAACTGTTTTGTCTTGAAAGGTAAGATGTAGGATGTGATTTTTATAGTGCAGTGGCTGCCGTAACTTTACAGTTCATTTACCTCTTTAACTCAGTTATTCACAAATACTTATTTCTGAATAAATTTGATTTGTATGCCATCATAAGTTTTCTTCTTCTGGGGAAATCTGAGTTAACAACAGAACTGGCATTAAAGCCATCTGCCTTGGGGCTTAGAAAGATAATACTGCATTACATTTTACTTGGAAAACTTGCAGTAAAAGGGATTCTCATAATATTGAGTTGTTCTGCTTTGTCCAGGAGAAACGTGATACTTACCTGAGGAAGACAGGCAACTTTTTTCCGGTAGCACATATCTATGTAATTTATTTTTAGGGGAAGTGAGGGAGACATCTGAAATGGCCTCCTGTCAATTTTGTTTTCCTCTAAGGAGAAGTATTTTGTCACTTTAATAACAAGGATTGGGCCTGATATTTGCACTGGCAGTCTCTCTTACTGGAGTGTATGTTATATAGCAATAGAATGGAGGTGTGGATATACACATATGTATGACCTGGTCTTTGGCATGTTGGTGTAACAGTCCTAACATTGCTTTCTGAGATGAGCTGATTACCTATATGACTGAAGAAGCTGTAAGTGAATAGAACATTTCTAATGCTACCTATTTGCAACATAATCATTTGGCCTTGCAAAGCTGAATCCATGCATTTATAAAATCATCAAATTGTCAAACAACTTCATTATACACTTAGTACTGTTCACCTTTGCAGAGAATTGTGCCTTTGGGCCAAAACTTGAAAAGGTGATCTCTGACTTCAGAAAATATTCCTCCCATTTGCATGATTGTGCTTAAAGTTAAAGAGTAAGTTGGCACGTGTATTTATCAGTAACAGTTGTGAAATTTAAGTGTAATGTTGCTTGACAGACTTTTACAAATTTAGTCCCATGTTGGTCTGGTTTTGCTACTTGACCCTGAATAGTTTAGATTAATTATTATTTCATTTTAATGTATCTATAGTAGGCTGATACTTAAAGCGCTTGTCAGATTAAGAATCTGCTCTGTTACATTTTATACAGACATCCACTTTGGCAGTTCCTTTCAGATTATTCAGTGCTTTTCAAAAACACTTTTATCATTTAATGCATCTCAAAAAATATTTAATTTTTTTTTATTTGCAAGAGGTGCATAAAAAGAAATACTTCAAAGACTGAATTAGGAAAAAAAATCCACCAAACATCTGTCCCACGATTCTCTTTTTAAAAAAGGTATTTTGCCAATATCATATTTTTTGCCAGCCTTTTTTTTTTTTTAATATATGGCAACGTAGCGGTTGAAGTTGAGGAAACCTGCTTTGAGCTTCCCAATTGAAAACAGAAATGAATGTCGTAAACTACAAAAGTCAGCCATTTTTGTTACAGTTTCTTAAATTTCTTTCATTTATAGTAAGGTAGTTCTTTGTTAACTGTCTAAGAGCATACCATGCAGTGGTTGCTGCATGGATTGATTTGGTTGTTTAATTTGTGGCTCTTCCTAGGTGTATGGCTAAGTGTAGTTAAACCTGTATTTCCAAATGAACTCTGACTATTCATTTAGAAGTGAAAACTAACAAACAAAGCCCAACCAAGATGCAAGTGCCAGAAATTTACAGTTAGGAATTTTACACTTAGAAATCACATTTAATTTTTTTAAATACCTTTTCAAGATATTATTTAATTATGCATTTAAAGCCAGATCTCTGTGAAAGATTTAACTTCATCCTCTTTCAGTACTTTCTTTTGCTGCTTTCAACTTGGATCCTATTTGTAGAGATAAACATGAGGATGAGACAAATCTTCAACTTATGTTTTATCTGGTCATGTCTCCTCTTTAGTTACATCATGGATACCAGGTTCTGCTTTGGGTGAAACAGTGTGATTGATGCAGTCACTTCATTTTGAAATAATTATTTTTAAAAAGTATCATGCTTATCTTGTAGTGTGTAGGTTTGTTCAGTTTGATAACTTATTGTTTTAGTAAATAAAGAAGCTTTATTTTATAAAGATATTTATAAAGTGTTTAAAATTTGAATTCCAGAAAAATGATCCCCCGTTTCAACTCAAACTTCCTCCAAAGGCAGCTAGACCTGAAAAGGAAGTTGACCCAGAATATGAAGAGAAGATGGTAAGTGTTTTCACGACAAAACATACTGCAGCTTTTTGACGTTTGTTTGCTTGAACTAGGTCAACACAGTTACAAGGAGTTAGTGCAGACTGGATGTGTCAAAAAAGAAAAACAAATCAAGATTCATTTAAATGTCTAGTCCGGTTTGGTGTTTCTCACAGTGGCTAACAGTAGGTATTTAGTGAAGAATATGAGAACAGAGGAAGCAGATAGTGATAGTTCTGTTAAATACTGTCCCACTCTTCCAAGTATTTTTGTCTGCATGATTTCTGGAGTTGGAAGCTGTGGTTTTTCTACTCAGTAGTTGTCAATGGATTCCCCCCCCCCCATCCCCCTGGGATTTGTCTGCTTGCTTTT
This sequence comes from Oceanodroma leucorhoa, assembly GCA_030449065.1. Classification (NCBI taxonomy): domain Eukaryota; kingdom Metazoa; phylum Chordata; class Aves; order Procellariiformes; genus Oceanodroma; species Oceanodroma leucorhoa. Next base: position 15,483,930 of record JASVER010000011.1, read on the forward strand.
TTCCCCTCATGTGGGTTTAGTTATCCACACCATCCTGTGGTAAGGAGTTTCTATTCAATTGCATTTTATATTTATAACTCTCTCCTTTTCAATCTGTCTCCACTAGTTTTATTTGATGACCCCTTGAGTCGTGTCAGAGGCATCCTTAAGCTACTTCTTAAATGAGAGAAATACTGAAGCTGCCAGTTTCTCATATAAAAACATAAAGGTTTTAAATGTTGATATGCCCCATAATATGTGTGCCATAACAACACAAAAGAGGATCTGTCCGTGACACAAATGAAGGGAGCTTGTAGTGCTGGAGAGGAGAGATAACAGGGTAACTTCTGTATTACAAAGAGGCAGAAACCAGGAGGACATTACAAGACTTGTTCTTGAATGACACATGTAGTAAGTTCTTGGTTGAAGCTGGTATCCTTATCTTGCTGCATTTTTCTTAAAAGCTTTAATGTTAAATGGATGCCTAATAATTACAGTAGAGTCTGAAAGGATTGGATACCAAAGCCAGGGAGGAGTATCACTGTTAGACATAGAAAAATGATACCTACTTGTATGAATACTTAATTTTTGGCCAAAGAGAAGACACACAAGTAAATCTGTTCGTTGAGAATAAGTTGAGTAAATAACTAAACTTGGTTTCACAGTAATACATGGTGAATTTACATCTTTCTTAAATTAGAATGTTAGTTCAGTTGTTATATGAGGCAAAGGGAATAGGTCTCAAAAAATCTAACTTTCATCAATTGTGCAGTCGTGAGCTAGACCTTTACTATTTATCAAGGCATGCTGCTCACACCCAGCCAATAATTTTGCAGGCAAGAAAGTATATTGTGGCATTCAGTAGGGAACCTTACCAGTTATGGTTAGCTTGCCAAAACCATCATATATTATTAGTTTAATATAAATCCTCTGAGTTAATTTGTTCTTAGCCTGTACGAGCATAAACATCCACGTCTTTAGTCCCCCTTTTAGAATTTTTTTTTGTTCCTAAAAGTTTTACTTGATATTTACAGTTTATTCGGTTTTCAGGTTAATTACACAAATGGTCCAATAATGAATGCAAGGGAAAAATAATAGTAGTTTTTTTCCAGGAGTTCTTTGTGAAGATGTTTATTTGTTGTAAGTGGTGCGCTATTAAAAGAAATGCATTGCCCTCATGTGGCAAGATCATGCATTGCACGTTAGGTTCGTTTTTATTGCCCTTTTCTTTGGTTTGTGTTGCTGCTGTTAGAGCACTTCTACTTGCATGTAAGTTACCTGCAGAAAAGCTTTCTGTCGTTTGTATATTTCTTAGAAAGCTTATGGTACAGAACTACAATTTCACTTTTGTAGTTTATATCAAGATACATGAATGACATCACATGAAAATTGCTTTAAGTGGTACAGTGTTACATGATGCTTGAAATGGCATAGAGAAACTGATAACAATTGCATTATGATAACAATTGCATTGTCAGATAGCATTTGCATTTTATCATATTTTTCTTAAAAATTATGTAACATGTCTTTTAAATGTAGAAAAGGACCTATGTTTTGCTGTGTTTATATAGTGAAGTGCATATGCCTCATTGATATGGCAAAACTGAAATGATTGAAATTTGAAATCTGACAGCAAAATTCACAAACTTCAGTGAAAGCAGTATTGAGCTGGTGCATCCATTGCTTTAGTCATACTTCTAAAAGCAGAGCTACCACATTGTTGTCTTGGATCACATCCTGATAGCCTTGAAACTGATGGAAGTTTTGCCACTGACTTGAGCAAGGTTAGGATTTCATCCCTTACTGTAAGTCAGAACCTTAGTTTTTTCTTTATCTTTTGTAGACAGTCCTTTAAAGCATCCCGTCACAGTTGCTGGTGTGCCATGCAGACTTAAGCAATCTATACAAGTAAACTGGTTTTGGGTTGTTTTACTAATCTTTGAGTTTTGAATGGGGATGAGTTGCTGGAATGAGGTTACCAAGTCCTGCCATGTCTTCCAGATTGCTGTGGTATTCATGAAGGATCATTTGAACTATGTTCAGTTGGGTACTCTAAAGCAAATCGTGCTTAGCTGTAAGCTGAAGCAGCTCAAGAGCTATTTCATGATGCTTGTAGGCCTCTGAGTTGGCTAACAGTAGGCAGATGGTCTTGTCATATACAACTTATCAAGTGTCTTAATTCTGTTTCTTAATAAAAATACATTTTTTATGAAGAAAAGTTACTGATTATTTTTTTTAATTCTCTCCCCACTTTGGAAACTAGAAAGCAGATCGAGCAAAAAGGTTTGAATTCCTCCTGAAGCAGACAGAACTTTTTGCACATTTTATTCAGCCTGCAGCACAAAAATCACCAACATCTCCATTGAAAGTCAAGCTGGGACGGCCACGGATGAAGAAGGATGAAAAACAGAGTTTGATTTCAGCTGGGGAGTATGTTTCATTTTTATTTCCAACTTCTTACGCTTTCAAACAATTTATGCATTTTAATGTATCTATTTAGTTAGTAGTATAGAGATTGTGCTTTAAGTAAATCCACAACTTTTCCTATTAATGGTGTATCATAATTTCTTAAAAGCTGGTTGGTGTATGCATGCTGATCCATYGTTAGTGTGACCTTGGATCAACAATGCACTTTTAAAGTAAATTCACTGATTCTTGTCACTTACCATGCTTTGGTCCATATTGTGGAGCGATTTTGGAGCACATGAGTTCAATTTCTTTTGCATAATGCTGAACTAGAAGATATACTCCAGAAATGCACCTGATGTGCTCCAGCTGCTAGTGGACGTGTCAGTGGGACCAGAGCGGAGCTAGACCAAGTTAAAACAAGACAACATGCATGTAGTGTGGATGTTAGATCCTCAACACCAATTGTCTCACTCCACCAGTCTGTCTATATTAGTCAGTAATGCAGGCGCAGCCTGTATGTAGTGTTTCTGAGGGATCTTGCAATAGCGAGCAACTAGTTTTTGGAACGCTTATAAAATGGCATTTTCTATTTTATAAACTAAAATTTTTTTTTTTAATTGGTTATGTGATTCTTCTGAATGGTATAGTTATCAAGTAATTGCTTCTAAGGCCACCACTGATGTGTGTCTTGTATTTCTGTGTTGCTCATTAAAAAGTACCTTAGAGAACTCATGATACTTGTTGTCAGAGTATAGTTATGGCTCTGGAGCAGAGGGCTTCATATCAGCTTTTCTAATTAAAGCTGGAATGAACCATAAGGAATAACTTATTAACAGGATGTGATTTTGGTCAAGGTACTAGAACACACACATTGTAGATCAATGATTGTTTCTGTTATAATTTGTCTCTTTTGATTTTATAGTCAGTGTTTTGAAGTTATTTCATATAAACATGAATCTCGGATTCTTTCTTTAGTTATCGTCACAGGCGCACAGAACAAGAAGAAGATGAAGAGCTGTTGTCAGAGAGTCGAAAAACGTCTAATGTGTGTATTCGATTTGAGGAGTCTCCTTCATGTAAGTATTGTACTGACAGTTTTCTGATTGCTTTGATATAATAAAAATCTGAGCAGATCACAATTAAAATTTTCCACTTAGAATTAGTATTTTTCTACTTAGAGGAATCTTACATTTACAGATGTGAAAGGAGGAACACTAAGAGATTATCAGGTTAGAGGTTTGAACTGGATGATCTCATTGTATGAAAATGGTGTTAATGGCATTCTGGCAGATGAAATGGTAAGCAGTAATCTTTTGGAATTTTTGTGGTAATTGTTGAGCAAAATTCAACATTAAAGTGCCTATAATATTTAATGTATATGCAGTAGTATGCATCATTCTACAACAGTTAGATTTTTTACAACTGGAATTGTAATGCAATGAAAGAAATTGTATTGCAAACATTTGCTGTGTAGTTTGCTTCAAACAACTTAAGTGGCAGAATTATATAGTAGGAAAATTGTTTGAAACTATTTCTGTATGGTATTTCATTTCAGCAGGTTTCTTTCCCCCCTCTCTTTGTCCATGCAGGGTCTTGGTAAGACTCTGCAAACAATAGCATTATTAGGCTATCTGAAGCATTACCGAAACATTCCTGGGCCACACATGGTCCTGGTTCCAAAATCAACTTTGCACAATTGGATGAATGAATTCAAACGCTGGGTTCCATCATTACGTGCTGTTTGCCTTATTGGAGATAAAGATGCCAGAGTAAGTGCTCTACATTTGAAAGATGTATGCATTATTTGCCAAAAACTAGCATTTGCGTATGTGGAATTCTCCTTAAGCTACTTCCTTAATTACAGTATTTTTTAGTAATCTTTATGTTAGTGTTGAAAATGCAAAATGTTATGCTTGTAACTATGAGGAAAAAATGCAAATCAATAGGTGAAATAATAGGCTGGGATCAAAGTACAGCTGTCTGACTTACCCCTTTCTGTTGTCTTCCTCTTTGATTTCTGCACCTATTTTTTTTCTCTTCTGTGTTTGCATTGTGACAGTGTTTATTCATTTTCCTTTATTGCCCTCACTTTGTTACCTCTTTCTTCGCCTTTTTCAGGTGACTTCTCCACTCTTTACTTGTGTCCATGCCTTACCTTGTAACTAGGATTCTGGTGTAGAGCTTTTCATCTTTCATAGTGAAGGCCTTAAAATAGATATAGGGTCGTTTTCTAACTAGAAGGGAATCAACAGGCCAGATACTCCTGTGAATTCTGTGGCTTCTCATATGGATTGCATGGCTGCCTGTTACTGCCTGAGGGCAGGAAGGCTCTGCAGAAGGATCTGGACAGGCTGGATCGATGGCCCGAGGCCAACTGCATGAGGTTCAACAAGGCCAAGTGCCGGGTCCTGCACTTGGGTCACAACAACCCCAGGCAACGCTCCAGGCTTGGGGAAGAGTGGCTGGAAAGCTGCCYGGCGGAAAAGGACCTKGGGGTGCTGGTCGATGGCCGGCTGAACATGAGCYGGCAGTGTGCCCAGGTGGCCAAGAAGGCCAACGGCATCCTGGCCTGTATCAGGAATAGTGTGGCCAGCAGGAGCAGGGAGGTAATTGTGCCCCTGTACTCAGCACTGGTGAGGCCGCACCTCGAATGCTGTCTTCAGTTTTGGGCCCCTCACTACAAGAAAGACATTGAGGTGCTGGAGCATGTTCAGAGAAGGGCGACGAAGCTGGTGAAGGCTCTGAGAACAAGACTTACGAGGAGCGGCTGAGGGAACTGTGGTTGTTTTCACAAGTAACAAGTGATAGGACAAGAGGAAATGGCCTCAAGTTGCGCCAGGGAAGGTTTAGGTTGGGTATCAGGAAAAATTTCTTCACCGAAAGGGTAGTCAAGCATTGGAACAGGCTGCTCAGGGAAGCGGTTGAGTCACCATCCCTGGGGGTATTTAAAAGACGTGTAGATGTGGTGCTTAGGGACGTGGTTTAGTGGTGGACTTGGCAGTGTTAGGTTAATGGTTGGACTTGATGATCTTAAAGGTCTGTTCCAACCTAAGTGATTCTGTGATTCTGTGAGAGGAACTGCTGGTTCTGCAAGTGATTTGGACAGTTCCTTCCAGTGCTGTAGTCTTGGATTGACTGTACTGCTTTTCGCAGATTGTTTCAATTTGAAGTCTGATAGTACTTGTACCACAGTGTGTTTATTGCTAGTTCCATGGAATGAAATTAAGATTGTGTTGAAGGGAAGTGTGCACCTTCGCTTTGTACTTTCCTTGCTTTCAGAGTCTTCTGTTTGTATTGTCATAACTTTTTATTTCCTGTTTTTTACTTAATCTCTCTGTTTTGTCATGGCTAAAGCACCTCTGAGCTTACATTTGATTTGTAAGTCGGTGCGTAGTATTGTACAGAACACTCCTTTATTAGGTAGCTCTTCAAGGCCATGGATTTCAACAGTTGTGTCAGTCCTCCTAGCTGGGGTGATCAGTGTACCCTACTAAGTAAGTTCTTGGAGACCTGCATGTGTGGCTTTTCCATAGGGTGATATTCTTTCATGTGAAAGGATTTATATGCCTAGGTATGTACCCCTTAAAAAATAGAGATGGGACAGAGGAGGGAGGTCTTTAGGAAAGAGGGAAGATGGGAGTGGGCTATGTGAGTTGTTCTGAAACACTTTTTTGTGGATTGTGTCTTTGGACTAGTTAGTTTAGAGGGTTTTTTCCCTATTGGTAGTATGTCCTGTATCTAAATCACAAAAAATCATGCTGAAGAATAAATATTTAATTTTGAATAGGAGAAAATTTGTATTTTGCTTAACGCCAGCTGGTGATCTGTCTGTAGCTAAAGTACATAGGATTGAAGGCTTTTGTCACAGTAACTGTCAGTTACTGAAAAGATGTTTGAGTCTTCTTTTGTGTGCTAGCTTAGTGCATCAGTAATGTTGGCAGAGATAGGCTTCACTGAATTCCCTAGAAATTTTCATATTTATAAATGTTTATTAATTTAATTGTTCTGCTTTAGGCTGCTTTTATCCGTGATGTTATGATGCCTGGTGAATGGGATGTTTGTGTTACATCATATGAAATGGTAATTAAAGAGAAATCAGTCTTCAAAAAATTTAACTGGAGGTACCTGGTAATTGATGAAGCCCACAGAATAAAGAATGAGAAATCTAAGGTAAACTCAAAATTATTTGATACTTTGAAGATAATTTGTCACAAAAGATTCCATCTGATTTTAGCAGATTTTACGTGTTAAGTGTGGTGTTTTTTTAAAATATAAGCTATAAGCTATTGGGTGATAAATATGAATTTCATAGGTAGCTCACTGTCTTTAAATTTAGTTGACATTGTTTCAGGTTTCAGAAACTGATGAAAATTCATCATGTTTAAATGTACACGATGATAACTATTCATTGTATTTCTAGCTGTCAGAGATTGTACGTGAGTTCAAGACAACAAATCGATTGCTGCTTACAGGAACTCCTTTACAGAATAACCTCCATGAGCTGTGGGCATTACTCAATTTTCTTTTACCTGATGTCTTCAATTCTGCAGATGTAAGTTGAGGTTTGGAAGTACAGTCTTGTTCTTGTTATCTTGATTCCCAGGTTGCTTTCTGCAGAAGAGAAGAATGACCAGCCAATGGTCATTGTAAGGGACATACGATGTAGAAGACCTGGATTCAGTAGAAGCGCTGTGGCTTACCTAACTGCAGACTACATTTTTTTGCTCTACCTAGTTAAAGCAGTGCATTCTGTTAGTGCAGATAAGGCCTCAGGCCAGTAATAGCAAATGTAATACTTTAAATAGTTCAAGAATTATGCAAAGTGGAACAAAATTTGGGAAAGCAATGCAGAATGAAGAATATGAAGCATCCAAATAGGCGTAAGCCATTTTTTCATTTACAATTTGAGTCATCTTTCTCCTCTCTTACTGTTAATGTTTCCTTGTACTTGTATTGCTCGCTTCCATTGTTTTTGCTCTGTCGTCCATCTCATTTACGTAAGGATTCTGGTTTCTTTTCCTTTCTTTACCTTCTTGCCCCATCATTACACAAGCACTAAGGGGGACAACACTGGACACTGCAGTGGTGAGCACGGGAAACCATTGTAAATTAAGCAGGGTAATAGTATTTTTGTCTGCGGAGTTGCTCGGTTGACTTGAATGTTATAACGTGCTGGGAAGCTGGCATAGAATTGCAGACTGATTTTTCTTCCACTCATAGAAGTCATTTGTCTCAAGATTTATGCTACTCTCAGCTGGAGTGAAAGAGAGTCAATATGTGTCTGTTAAAACTACAGATGATAAACTGTTCATACCAATTGTGCTGTTTCTCACCACAGGATTTTGACTCATGGTTTGACACTAAAAATTGTCTCGGTGATCAGAAACTTGTAGAGAGACTTCATGCTGTAAGTAATTAAAGCTGTAATCGTGTCATCGTTAGCATACACAGTGTAAAAAAGAAAAACAGATTATTTCCCCCTTCATCTCAAAGTTGAGAAGATGAACATGAAGGTATTTAGTTACAGAAATGCCCAGCAGAATTTTCATTAATTAAATATTGGCACTTACTATTATAGGTACTGCTTTTTGTAATATTACTGTTTGAAGCAGACAAAATCTATACATAAAATGTGAAAATGAATTTTTGAAAATGAGATCTTTTTGAAACCATTTATTATTGTGAATAGTATACTGATACACGTCATGCTAGCCTGAATAAAGGCATGCCTTTACCTTTTTTTTACTGTGCATAAGATAAAAGACGTTTTTCATCCTACAGTAACAAAACGAATCAGAAGGAAATACAACATACATTGCTTATCCTTGAAATGTTGGTGTATTTCGTATACACTGCTAGTAGAAATGAGACAGAGCTTATGTTAAAAGGTAATAAATAGATTTTATAAGCTTATGGGTTTGGCCCTTGCTTAGGATAACAACTGGGATGAATATGGCAATATTTATGTAGTGTTACAGATTTGTGTGTGAACTTAGCCTTTTAGTGGACAACTTCTGCAGACTTCAGCAGAATTTTTCTGAAGGAGTCACCATGACAGCAATAGATATTGATTAGTTCTGAATAAATACCAGATAATTGAATCTGTTAATTTTGTATTTGAGGCAATCAGTTTTATCAATTTATCTGTGGAAAAACTCTTTAATTTTTGTAGGTTTTGAAGCCATTTTTATTACGTCGCATAAAAGCTGAAGTAGAAAAGAGTTTGCCTCCAAAGAAGGAAGTAAAAATTTATCTTGGGCTTAGCAAAATGCAGAGGGAATGGTGAGTTATTTACATCAAAGTAAAATTCTTTTCTGATAAAGAACACTACAGCTCTTCACACTGATTTTTTTTTTTTTCTTCTTTTTTCCCCTGTAGTTGCATGTTAAGACAGTCAGATGGAGAAGCCTATTTATAGCTGTCTTTGGGGCTTTTTTTTTTAAAGATGCACAAGTTACAAAGAGCTCAGGAAGGGTAATGAAAAGGGTTGGGAGGAAGAAAGCAGAAACTTCTTTTCCTTCCTTAATTTTATTTGAAAGAACATGTGCCTACTAAGTTTCCTCCTTTGATGCAAGTATGCATGCACCAGTAAAAGTCAGAGCTGAAATTAAAATAAAACCTTGAGGAGCCACATAAGAAGAAGGTGTGAGAGGTGTGAGAAAAGGAGCCAGGTCAGTGTAGCAGCTTCAGTCAAATAAATGATAACTTTAATCCACTTGATAGTCCTAAAATGGAACTGTAAGATAACCCAGTAAATAGCAGATCATTGTCACTCAAAAATTGCCTTTCATGTTTAGGTATGGATTTATAAATCCTTACTATCAGTCAGACGTTTTCACCAAGTTTCATAATAATATAGCTCATTATTAGATACACAAAGCAAACTCCCACATCCAGAAATAAGTAATTTGGATATTGCAGGGTTTCATTCATGTTTTAAATATCAAATAAAAACTGAGAGTTGTTCAAAATTACCTATAAAACTTCAGGTATACAAGGATCCTGATGAAAGATATTGATATCCTGAATTCAGCTGGGAAAATGGATAAGATGCGTCTGCTGAATATCCTGATGCAGCTGCGGAAATGCTGTAACCATCCTTACCTATTTGATGGTGCTGAGCCGGGCCCCCCTTACACCACTGACACGCATCTCATCACTAACAGCGGTAAAATGTTAGTTCTGGATAAACTGCTAGCAAAACTCAGAGAGCAAGGTGAGTACCATTTATGAACAGCAGTGATCTGAATGCTCGTTCTAAGTAAAACTACGTTTCATTCTTTTCTTCCTCCAGTGAATGCATTCATTACTTTCAGTGAGGTTTTTGTTGAAAATAATTTTTTTGTAGATCTTAACACATGGAGGGAAGGAAGTATTACAGGAATGATGAGGAAGACTAATAATATGGAGAAGTAGAAGGAAAGGAAGAGTAGAGCCTCCCTTCTGCTGTCTTTAAGAAAATTTCTGATGAGAGCATTAGTTTGTCTGTGCACATCAGTCATCAACTACTTATCTTACCATGGTTTTAAGTGTTCTGTTTCTTCAGCTGTGTATTTCTTCTGTATAAATTATCAAATAACCTGTCTTGAGGAGAAGTTAAATCAATACCAGACAAGTAACTTCAGAAGAAAGACTTATTAAGTTAGGTGTAGTACAGAATATTTCACATGAATTCTTATGCTGTATAGTAGGCTCTGTGATAAGGTTAATGTGAAAACATAAAACCAACGACAAAACCTTCTGTATTGTTCTGTCAGGTTCCAGAGTTCTACTTTTTAGTCAGATGACTCGCTTACTGGATATTTTGGAAGACTATTGCATGTGGCGTGGATATGAGTACTGCCGACTTGATGGACAGACACCACATGAAGAAAGAGAGGTGAGAAAGTTGTATATAAACAAGAAATTTTTTGTTTTACATATTAGATTATTAAGAAGTTGTTATTTACATATATATAAGTAGCTGCATCATTGTTTAAAGCAAAAATGGTACAGTTTAAAAAGGCTGCTAAGGGTATATGTTTTTCCTAATCAAAGTCCGCAGTAGTTTTGYGGACTCAGAATGGATTTTTCCACCTGTGCAAACCTACAGTTTCTTATTTCTATAAAAAATTGCTTTTGGTATGAAAATTCTGTAAATTTCAAAGAAATTTCATTGAAAAGCCACCAATATACTGGAAGCTTGTTTGAAAACTCTGATGCTTTAATGATACTTTTTTTCTTTTAGGAAGCAATAGACACATTTAATGCTCCCAACAGCAGTAAATTCATTTTCATGCTGAGTACCAGAGCTGGAGGTCTTGGAATTAATTTGGCAACTGCTGATGTGGTTATTCTCTATGATTCAGATTGGAACCCTCAAGTAGATTTGCAAGCCATGGTGAGTTAACTCCCTAATACACATTCGTTTGTTAAAGTTGTCATTGTTCTATTTTGTATAAGTGTTTCCAGAACTTGCATTTTTGTTATTTTTCTTTACTTTTTGTATTCCATACCAAGAAACTAAGGAATTGAATAAAAAGGGCATGAACGGAATTGTGGAAGAAACTGTAGATTTTCCTCTGTAAATACCTGTCTTCATTATTTTCATAATTGAGTAAGATTAATTCTGTCAAAATACTGTATCAACATTGTTTATCCATAGAATTATTCTTAATTCTGTCTTTCCAGAAGACGACAGTAAATGAATAACAGAGGGCTGTTTCCAAAATAGCAGCAAAGAATTAAAAGCATGCAGCTTTATATTCCTCCCTTTGGGRAAGCTTATGCTTTTGCAACCCCCCCTTGTTTCTGCATAAGTGTAAAATCATTCGTTGGTGATGCCAGGGAAAAAAACCCTTATCTTTGGGTTAAACATACTAAAATCTTCTCTTTCTGAGTGCTGAATATCAAAAAATCGAGTCTAAATTTGTTTCATGTGGAATAACAATCACATGATCCTTCTTGCATGTTTGGGGGTGTGTGGGGTATTTGTTCTGTAGTTTGTGGTTTGTTTCTGGTTTTGTTTTTGTGTGTTGTTTTTTTTTTTTAATGCCCTTAAACACATAAAATATTTACTGTGAATAACTTATCCTTTCGATATGCATGCTGACTACCAATAGTAGACTGACTTCCTGGAATCTGATGAGTGTGATTTGTGAGCTTTAGTAGGATTTTTAGGAAGAAATGAATATAATGCAGGAGAGAAAAAATTTAATGACTCATGTTTAAAGGACAGTCAGAAAATCCTTGTACCAACAGCTTGAAGGCCAGTTGTTTAACTTTTTTTATTTAAGAGGACAAAATAATACTTTTAGTCATGTTTTCTAGAGAGAATAAACGCAAGTTTTGTTACAAATAAGTATAGTATGTTAGTCATATAACCTCATTTGCTGTGTGTTGTGCCTGTACTATGTGAGCTGCATATTGATGCTTTAATGTAGCTAGCTTGGGACAGCTACAGTATTGAAGCTGTGGCTGCATGGGCTTTGCCTGTGGAATTAATATGCTAAAGCCAGGGATGCCAAAGTTTCAATACCTATGTCAAGTGAGAGAATTAGTCTGAAAGCAGTGCAGATGTGTGTATGTATATACTGTGGTATCTCCACTTCCCAATTGCAGTCTAGACAGACATTCAGTTATCTTCATTTACAATGAGGTAGATGCATTTATTACTATAGAATGACCCAAACTGAAAAAGTGTAATAGCCAGATACAAGTAAATGTTACTATACTGGTTTTACGTTTTTGTGTACTCTTGAATAAGCAAGGAACCAAGAAATATATGCCAGTTTCAGTCTGCTGTTTCTGCTATATAGCAAGCTAACTGTCTATTGCTTGTGAGTTTTTGTTGCTGAACACTCATTGATTTATGTTTGTTAGGATCGTGCGCATCGTATTGGTCAAAAGAAACCAGTACGGGTGTTTCGACTAATCACTGATAATACTGTTGAAGAGAGGATTGTAGAAAGAGCTGAAATAAAACTGAGACTGGACTCTATAGTTATACAACAAGGTATCAACTGCTATATATGTTTGTCTGCAACAGAATTGTTCAGTCCCTTAACGTATGGGTTAAATAACTGTACAAAAGTACAGTATGAGAGAAAGCAGGCCTTGTGTATAATAGCAGTACACTAAATCAACCTAAGAAACTATAATGTATAAGTTATTCACTTGTTCAGCTGAAATTTTTGGAAAAAAACAAAACAAAACAAAAAACCTCCCCCAAAAAAYCTGGTTTCCTAAATAATGCGGGCATAGACTTACACTAAAACTCTAAATGAGGAAAGCAAACTACAGCTGAATAGATGTTACTTGGGTTTTGTGATATGTTAAAAAGGAAAAAAAAAAAGATATGTTCCATGACAGATAAAAGTAATTATATAGATGTGCTTCTTATCACGTATGAATTTACTGAACATTAAAACGGCTTTGTGTGTCTTTGTTTAGAAGCTCTTGGGAGAATAGTTTGTCAAAAACTAAGGTTCTCAAGCGAAGTTTTGAAGGTTGTTTGTATTTCCAAAAGGGTGGGCTACTGAAAGGATCACGGTCAAAATTTTGGTGGTCTGTGAAGAGATGAGATAGAATAAGTGAAATTTTGGGACAGAAATTAGAATTTTGGGAAAAATAGTCAGAGATGTGGGCTGAAATCAGTGAAGCGAGTGTTAAAAATCTTAAGTACTTCTTAATGGTTATTACAGAATACATCATTTTTCATCTTGAAATAGGATTTTGATCTTAAAGTTCAGCTAACTTTGTAAGAATAAGATCTTAAACGTAAAATTTGGATTGTCTGAATGCGAAGCATTCTTTGTTATGGCTTGATCCAAAGTTGTTATTTTTTTATTTTCCCTGAAGTTCCCAATTTCTGTTTATTTTCAGCTCAAGTGAAATGTAACTTTTTCTGTATAGTTCTTTTGTTTTTCCTGTCTTGTTCTGCCAGTGAAGTAAAAAAAAAAAAAAAATCCACTGTTTGCATGGTCCTACTAGAATTTTTGTATTATAACTTTCAACATGTTGCTTCTAATTTTAGGAAGGCTCATAGACCAACAGTCTAACAAACTGGCAAAAGATGAAATGCTGCAGATGATCCGGCATGGAGCCACGCATGTTTTTGCTTCCAAAGATAGTGAGCTGACAGAAGAAGATATAACCACTATTTTAGAAAGAGGTGAAAAGAAGGTTAGAGAACAGTTTTGTACAGAATTTGAAATGTGTCAAACAGTAAATATATACGCCCAAAATAGGAATTAAATCTGGTTGTGTAAATCTATTTTTATGCCCAACTATTACTTTACTATTTGTAAATATTTTGAAGCTTCTGAAAATTTTGAAGGAGTAGAATCAGTGAGTTATAATTTATTTTCAAAGTTCAGACTGTGTGCACCATATCTTAAGCACTGTTTATTTTGTGGGCTTTTAGAAAGATGTAAATTTTATGCCAACAATTCTAATAGACACAAAACCTTTATGGAACTTTATTAGGGAATAGGTAGCTTTGTGGAAAAAAGAACTACCATTTCAGCTCCAAAGAATTGGGCATAAATTTCATTTAAACTTAATTTAATGGAAAGTCTTGGGGTCAGATTGTTCAAAATTGGAAAGCACTATGGGGGTGTCTCCTTACAAGAAAAATGTAAGTAAAAGTTTAATGCAGAAAAAGACATCGAGAATGTTTTTAATAATCATGAAAGCTGTTTTTTTCAGAGAAGATAAAACAGCTTGAATGAGCCTAAAAGTATCTTCCTGCGTTTTTAGACAGCTGAAATGAATGAACGATTGCAGAAAATGGGGGAGAGCTCCTTACGAAATTTCACTATGGACACAGAGATGAGCTTATACAACTTTGAAGGTGAAGATTATAGAGAAAAACAAAAGGTAATTTTTCTAAAGTCTTTAAGACTTTAGTTTAGAGGTGCAAGCATAAAGGTCATACTAGAAATGTTATGGCTATAAAGGTTATTCTAGAGAAGTAAGAAGCTACTGAAAAATTCACTTAGCTCTGCAGAAGCATCAGTATTATGAATTTTTGTTAAATTAGCTTTCAGCCCCACTGTTTTTCTTCATGGTAAAATGTGATAATATTGCTCAAATTTTATCCTTTTTGCAGCRAAAATACTGTGTTGCATCCTACTATACTGCTGCAGTCAGTATTATTTTACTGCCACATAACGGAGAGGAAAAAACAGGCCTGATAATGATTTTATATGTGGAACTTGGACTTAAGTCTTTTTTGCAGTGAAGGTTTTAGTCAGAGCATTAATGTGAACTGTTTGTACAACAATTTACCTAATTGTAGAAGGATCATCCAAACAAAGAGGTATTACTCAGGGTCCCACAATATTACCTCTGCATCTCTGTGTTTTGTATGGGACGTATAGTCAAGATATCCCTAAGGTCTTATTTGGAATCAGATGTGTGACCTCTTACTTGTTAACTACAGAATGCCCTTCTAACCCAGGTTTCTTACCAATTTTGAAGAAACATGTAGAAAAATAAAATATTCAATGAGCATATAGTGGGGTGTGTGCGTATACACATAAGATTCTTTTTTTGTGTTGATAATTTCATTACAAGAAGCCAGCTAAATACAGCATAGTCTTGAAATATGCTTTACTACGTTTAATTGAAGTAATTTARTTACGATTAATTTGTTGCTAATGGTTTTTTATTTTTGCCAATGTTGTAGCCTCTGTAGAGGTTATTAATTGTGATATTTAGAGGAGAAGCAATTCATTCATGTCACAAGATATTACAGAATTCAGAGCCCAAGTCCCCAGTCCTTCCATTGTGTTTTGATAGATGGAATCATAACCGTAGGTGTCTGAAGTAAGTAGAATACTATGAAGGGATCTATCTGTGCCTCTACACTGCCTTACTTGTGGATTATCTTTTATGTATTTAAATACGTGTTATAATCAGCTATAATTTCTAGCCTGTTTTTGAGCTCTGTTGTAGTATCGATATTGTTGAGCACAACCATTAGATTTGCAGTGCAAAAATACATTCCTGTTTTGCGGTGCCACATTAGTCATTATTTTTGCGACTTTAGGAAAGCATACGGTTACTTTAATATCTTTTTATTCTATTCTGCTTGTAGCTGAGCATGATGGAATGGATAGAGCCTCCAAAACGAGAACGCAAAGCTAATTACGCAGTTGACGCTTATTTCAGAGAAGCCCTACGTGTTAGCGAACCAAAAGTCCCAAAGGTAAGAAGTTGGCAAGTATGGAGGGTTTTTTAATATTGTTCTTTTGCTCTTCTCCTCTCCTATGCTGCATCCCCTGCTCTCACCCTATACTGGTAATAAAATGAATGTATTTGCAAAGTGATAGGTTGCCACTGCTGCTGAATTATGGCACTTTTATTGCACAGAAATCAAGCTTATATAATGTTAATGTACCTGTGTATCTTTGAAGGCTCCACGACCTCCAAAACAACCAAATATTCAGGATTTCCAGTTCTTCCCACCACGGTTATTTGAACTTCTGGAAAAAGAAATTCTGTATTATCGTAAGACTATAGGGTATAAGGTAATGCTTTTTTTTCCTCTTCAAATTAGTGAAATGTATTTGTATTCCTCTTAGCAGATTTACTGCAACCTTGACAATAGCTAAATGAAGTAAATGAGACTGCAACTAAAAAATATATCATTCTGGTCTTATTTTCTGCAAAGTGCTCCTCATTGTGAAGGAAATGGCTTAAAACCTCTATTCACCTTTTTCTGTTCCACTGCGGAACAGAAAAAGTAATCTGTAATTCCTTCCTTCATTAAAAATTTCATATCTGTGTAGCTTTGTGTTTTGTGGGTAGGTTCCTAACAATAAAATAGAGTAGAAAAAAGAAAGACAGTTCTGATGCTTCATATAGTTCTCCTCAAAAACACAAGTGTGATATGTGGTCTAAGGTGAGAAAATCATTTTTGGCTAATATAAGATCACCTTCCAGGGTATGATGTTTTTCATTATAGCTTGTGTATATCTTGTGCAGAAAGTAACAAGGTAATATTGAAGTTCACTTTGTGTTGATACGAAGGTAAGTAAAGTGACATCAATTTTCTTTGCATTTTGCTGGGATATAAAATGTTTAAAGGTGTGGAGAAGTCTGAATGTATTACTACTACATAAAGAAAACTAGACAACAGACTTCTCTTTTTTTCCTTTTTTTTTCTTCTTCCCCCTCCCCCCCGCCCCTTACTATCCCTTAGCTGAATTTCTCCCTGTTCCCTGCTGACATTACTGGACAAGCAGTGAACACAGATTCTGTTTTGATGTTGATTTTTATTACTTGCACTGGTATTGACTGAGTAAATCAAATGGATCCCGTACTTCCAGACATGTACTTTAAAAAGCCCCATGTTTCATGGCAGGTTGCAGCAAGAAGAAATTATCACATATAGAATGTGTTGGAGAACATAAACTTGTCATACAAAGCAACGGATAGGGAATTGGTGTTGCAAAAGGGTAGAATTAATATTAGCAAAATGTATTTTTAAGAAAAAGCAGAAAGTGTCTTAGAATCTAGTTTGAAGCAAAAAGCATTTTATGTGGATGGCAGGATAGAATTAAGGTAAGAATTAAAGGAAGTATACTTAGCTTAGGGAAAGAAATTATTTGATTAATGCTCCAACAAATGAGGATGAGAGAATTGCTAATGTTGACAATGTGCATGTAAAAAGAGGGGAGTTTCTATCCTGTTAAGAAAAACTGTCAGACTGGATAGGTTGGACATGAATACTTGTTATCTTAAAAACTTAGTATGACTGTTTACTGGTGGTGAAAATGATAAATATGATTAAGTTTGTTCTGTTTTGAAATGGAAGTATAACTTTTCACTGAGGAGTTTATTATTAGAACTGAAGACCGCCATAAACAGTATTAGAAGGTATCAAGTAGGTAGAGACCAAGCTTTATGTGTCAGTCTTAACTTAAACGACCAAAGCCAAGAAAATTTCTTAGCCACATGCTAAAAACAGCTCTTAACTTCCTTTGCCTTTTGCTGCAGAAATATGTAAGGTCTACAAAATCTTTATGGGATACTGGTTTCTGACTTGTTTGCTATTGTGTAGTATGGAATTGCAATACACAGTTTAAAGGTCACAAATATTAAATTGGTGTCAATGTAGAGAGGGTCAGATAGAATGTTGCTGGGCCTTGTTTACATAATGTTGTCTATCTGGTCCTTACTTTGGCAGTGTGCATAGCTTTATAGTAAACCTGGCAGAACTTAGTATTTCACTGTAGTTGTAAAACATTATAAACTGTTGGATGTAAGAGAGCAGATCCTTAGCTAATGAAAGGTGCCACTGAGATCAGTGAACTGTGACAGCTTACACTAGGTGAGGCTCTGCCTCTCACAATATCCCTAAGTCATTGTGTGTAGAAGTGGTGGGTACAGGGCATAACAAAGTTATAACATCCATTTGACAAAATCTAGTCCTATTTTTGGGAGGAAGGGTTTAAGCAATAAGATTTGAATCTAGGTACAAACACATTTGGTAACTGTTGTACAGTAACAGTGCTTTAATATTTAATAGTTGGAAAAAATGTATTTTACCATTTACACGTGTTCTACAGTGTTTTTCACTGAAGTTTCTTAAAGAAAAATTGAATAGGACCCTGTTGTTACTTATAGGTGAAGATAAAGTTTACATTAAGAGCTTGTGAGACAAGAAGGAACAAGCATAGATAAATGACAGTATTTGATGCATCACCTTGTCTTGGAGGATAGTATTTTCAATTTTGCAACAGTTTTGTAGATACTGATGAAAATATTCTGGTAGTTATTTTAAAAAATATTTTTATTGTGGTTTGGTTTCTTCAGGGTAGCCAAGGTGTGGGGTGGTGGTTTTTTTTTGTTGTTTGGGTTTGGATTTTTTTTGTTCTGTGACAACAGATGCTTAGTGGGTGTGGACTACATCAGTCCTGTGAGATCTAACATGTGCTTATAAATTGTAAACCAAGGTTGATAGAAAAGTCTACAGATTCTTTAATGACATTGCTGCACTACTGCTTATTGATACCCCTGATTTTAGGTCCCCAGGAATCCTGACCTCCCAAATGCAGCTCAGGTACAAAAAGAGGAACAAAAGAAGATAGATGAGTCTATGCCTCTGAATACTGAGGAAACTGAAGAGAAAGAAAAGCTTCTAACACAGGTAAAATAAAAATAGCTGAAGTATTTAATCATGTATTTTTTACTATTATGGAATATAAATACTAATAATGATAAAAATGACATGGGAAAGCTACACTGATGTTATAGAAAGAAGAAAGCATACAACATGTAATGATTTTGCTTGGTTTTGCTTTGAGGGACCTTTCCTGTCCTTGAACAAGTTTCCGTCTTAGTCACCTATTATTTCCTTGAATGTCTGCAACATTTCTGAGGCAAGGACTTGTATAGTAGATGTACTACCCAGCAATACATGGAGAAATCCAATCAGTGGGTTTCTCCTATGTGCATCTACCTTGCATGTTTTTTTTATCAAAAAGGGTTTGAGTCAGAGAGGAYAAGTCTCTATCAACATATTCAGTATTTACACAGATGTATGACATGTCACATCCATTAATCTTGTTCCAGTTGAGTTGTTAGGCATGTTCCTTTTATACTGGGACTGAATCCCTGTCACTGGCTAGTTTCTTGACTTTTTGGACTGTTAACCTGCTGAGTAGGCATATTAAAAGCTAATTGTTAAGGAGAAAGATGTGTCTCAAAAAGTAACAGGATTTTTTGATTCAGAAAATTTTCTGTAAAAGAGTTGGGCATAGTGTACCTTGAGAAGAAATTTGCAAGGTCACAATTTGACTATTCATTTCACCTGTTTATAGCAGAGGAAATACTTAAGCTGGTGCTACTATGCATGTCAGTACTGCTGTTAATGATTAAAAAGAAATATTTGTATTGTGTATATTAGACTTCTTGTAAAGATGCTATCTAATTGTGGATGAGCTTATTCAGCTGGAGAACTGACAGAGTTCCTTGTAAATGAATTTCTGTGATGAAAGAATCTTAATGCACTACAAATTGCTGTTCAGGCATGTGATTTTCTTGTTTGTTCTTGATGTTTTCTCCTTTCTCTGTCTTTAAATTGTCTCATTCTTGGTTGATGTTTTTGTGCATTGCATCTCGCTTAACTTTTGTTCCGTTTGGGATTCATTTCTTTGGTACATAACAAATTTTTTGTTTGACAGTGCTATAGAGGTTCCATTTGATTGCATCTTTTTGGACTAGAGATCGTTTACGTACTTACGCTTTATCCAGCTGTTTGGTTCAAAGTTTGTAAATGTCCAAAGTAGGAGCTCTTGCTTTAGATACTTGCACTACTCTAAGAACTTGTAATGACACTTACATTGGTGCACCCTATACTCCTAGGACATTTGTTGCGTGTATGTGCTGAAGGGTGACTTAAAATTACAGTAACCTGTCATTGAGCTTGTTTGTTTGGAGAAATACCATGTAAAAAGTTTAAAAAGAAAGAAGAGTAAAAAGCTCTTACTAATGCATGTGGAGTCATGCACAAAAATAACTCTTCAGACTTTTAATGATTCAGTAATAAACCCTGGATAATACAAGTTCATGGAAATCCTGAAAGACCATTAACCACTGTAATTATGTGACATTGCAGAGGCAYTGCCAATTGGATCAAATGATACATACATAAGACAAAACTTTGCAAAATGTTTCCCTTCTACCTAGTCATGCCTTCTTGATCTCTTGCTGCTTACAGGGTTTTACAAACTGGAATAAAAGAGATTTTAACCAGTTTATTAAAGCTAATGAGAAATATGGTCGTGACGATATAGACAATATTGCCCGTGAGGTGGAGGGAAAGTCACCCGAGGAGGTCATTGAGTATTCAGGTTTGTGATATTTTGAAATGTATTTCTTAATCACGTGGTATCATCATCATTTTTGCTACATATTGCGTTAAAATTACAAGATGTAGAATTTGGATGTGTATAAGAATAATTTTTTTTTTTTAAAAAGTACATGGTGGTTCTTTTCAGAAGACTTAATTCTGTTAAGAAGGTTGAATTTGCAGCACATAAATACGACTTCAGCTGTCTTTACCCCTCCTTAGTCAAAATTTAGAACTTGGCATAGTTAATTTACATTGACAACATGGTCTTGTGGAATCATGAAGTTGCCTTATAGTGGCAACATGATTCTTTATGCTGTAAGTATATGTGCTATTTTAGCTAGTACACTGTATCTTTGTCTTTTATATTTACATAATGTGTTTTAATTTGTACAGATTTCCTCCTCTTTCATCCTTGGATTTAATTTTACTAAATGCCTTCATAAAATTTAGCTTTGCAATGTTCTTCCTACAGCTTAAAAAGGAATTGCTCTGCAAGAGTTCCCTTCAAAGTGTTGAATTTATTTTGAGTTGGCTAAAAGATGTCACTGGAGAAGCCACAGATAACTAGCTTTTATAACAGATAGACTGAATAGTCTCTGACCTTAGAGATAGCTAGTGAAAACTGAAATATGAATGTTTCACTGCTAGCCTAGGAGCTCTAACCTGTTTCACCATTGTTACAAAAAGCTATCCTTAAAAGTAATTTTTTTCAGTTTTACATGACTACCATTAATTATGTTTAAGTGTACAGTTGTTACTAAACCTTTGCTTAAAGACACTGAATAAATAGTCTGTGCAAGTTTATTTCTTGGCTAGCATAGTAAAAAGGAGAGTATTAGCACATCTTTTAAGATGTAGTAGAACCACAAACTGCATTCCTTTTTTTTGCTGGAGTGCCTCAACTGAGTAAAGTAGTAAGAGTAGAGGAAAAGCTTTTATTTTACAAATTATGTTTTGCGTTTTTAGCTGTTTTCTGGGAACGTTGTAATGAACTACAGGACATCGAGAGGATTATGGCTCAAATTGAACGAGGAGAGGCAAGAATTCAGCGGAGGATCAGTATCAAGAAAGCCCTCGATGCCAAAGTAATCACTGCAGGTTTTTTGTTTTCTGCAGCTGGCTTCTTCCAAATTCCTTCAGAAAAGGAATAGTTGGGGATGGGAGTTCTATCTTTTTATATAGCATCTCTAGTATACCATGTATCAGTAATCTACACTAATATGTAATAAATCCTTGAGGTAGTACTGTATGTTTAATAGTCCTTATTTTTGTTTTGCACTCAGATTGCAAGGTATAAAGCACCTTTTCATCAGTTGCGTATTCAGTATGGAACAAACAAAGGGAAAAATTACACGGAAGAGGAGGACAGGTTTTTGATATGCATGTTACACAAGATGGGTTTTGACAAAGAAAATGTGTACGAGGAACTAAGACAGTGTGTGCGCAATGCTCCTCAGTTCAGATTTGACTGGTTTATCAAATCTAGAACTGCAATGGTAGGTATCAGTTACATGGACTAAGTCATTATATGAAGTATCTTGTTCTTTTTTTTAAGCATCATCACATAAAATTTGGATTTGTGTCAGAATATTGGAGTCTAGGAAACAAGTGCTGAAAGAATAACTTTGGGTTCTCACTTCTAGTTTTTAATAGTTTTTAATAAAATAACCTTTTCCCTTAGTACGGCAAACAACACAATACAGCTGAAACAGACAGATAGAAAACCTGCCAAGCTGAAGTCCCATGTTACCCAAAGGGATTAATGCAGAGGTAGACTATCCTTACAAATATCCTTGTTACTTTTATTGCGAACTAAAAGTTATACCAAACAATGTCTTTGAAAATATGACTGCTTTTCAGAATTACTGGACAATATTAAAGACTGAAAACATCTGAATTGTATACTGGGAGAAAAGAACAGCTTTTCTAATATTGGTACTTAATTTCTAAAAGCATGAGGAAATTTAGTGATTCATGTAAGAATTAATCATTGACACAATTGGTTTAAAATGAGCTTCGTAGTTGTGAGTAAGGATTATCACATACAAGTGCTTAAATTTTTATAGTTATACTTTTCTGAAGGTTTTGTTCATACTTAGATAATATAAATTTGATAGCAAGTAGACTAGTACTCTGAATTTTAGCTGTATTTTTTTCTTCCTTTCTCTGTTGAAGAGCAGAGCAATTCTTTTTTAATTTAGTCATTAAGTGGGAAGTGATAACACTAACAGAAGCTTTGGTGGTTGCAAATAATAAGCTATGTAGGTACCAACCTCAGAATATGGGACTCTTTTAATGATAAAAAGCTGTTAGCTCTGCCCTGGAATTTTTGCTCAGATCTCCCCAGACTCAATTCCTTTTTCTTATGAGTAGAATTTGTAAGTCTGTGCACCTTATGTAAGAAACACACGTGCATTTTCATGTGAACGTATTTATATGGGAAAAATGTACTTCCAAATTTTTTTATAATACCGGAAATAACTTCATCTTACTCACTTGCAATGAGTGAGAGCTGGAACCTTTTTTTTTCCTGCTTGAATACAAAACCATATTGGTCATGGCTGATACAAAGGAGTGGAGCATGTTGTCCCTTATACAGCTGTCATAGATTCTCCCCATTGTCTTGTAAGCAAATTTCTAATTAAATGCTATGCTACGGTCATGTAACTTAAATGTAATTTCATATACAAATTGGATTTTTTTTTTAGTAGTTTAGTCTAGCAGTTGCAGAACCACTGTGCATTATTGTTTACTGTCTTCATTTCCTGGCCTCAGGATTTGTTTATAAAATGTTATTTCAGAGTTCTGCATACTGTACTAAGAATAAATAAAACATAAGATAAAATATTTAAAATGTGTATTTGAACAGGTGGGAGTATTTGCTTTTCCCAGTGCTACTTAACTTATGCAATATAATTTCTACTTGATATTTCAGCAATTAAAGTGTTTCTGGATAGTGCAGCAGTTAGCCCTTAATTAAAAAGACTTACAACCTTTACTTGCTAAAATGTCTGTTTGAAGAAGTGCTGGATTTTAGAATAATGTCCATAAAGAGAGAAACCTCCAATATTCAGTCTATTATGAAGTTTCTTTTAAGTTGACTATGGAGGAATCCATTTAAGTAAATCATAGAAATGGGTACTAGAAATTAAAAATGTAGCTCAACATTTAATGTTAGTTGACATATAGTGAAGTCAGGGGTAGAATTAAATATTCAATTTAAATCTTCTTGCAGATCCTTATGTTCAGTACAATTTTCTTTTTAAAAAGGATAGGAATAATTTGCTGAAGTGTAGAAATATGTTCTGTGGTGTCTAATGCTGAAATTGAGGCACTGGGAATATAGTGAATCTTTTGACTTATGTTTTCTCTTAAATTCTATCCATTAATGTCAGTATTTTTAGTTTTTCTGCTGTTACACAGTTGAAAAAGAATAATATGAAAATACAAAGCTGAAGTAATCTTTCACCATGCATTTAATTTTCTTAAATGTTTTAAATTGTCATGATATGTAGGGTTTAGTAGTCTATAACTGCCAATCGCTGATATATTTTAAGTATTCAAATATCCTGACATTTGTGGAAGTATTAATTTCTATGGGTCCATTCTGCACTAGCTTGGTAATTTTTAAGAAGAAATGTGCTGGCAAGTCACTTGATACCAAGAATAATGAACCAAGTATAAATACAAATCTTTATAAAGGGATAAATAGTAAGTTCAGTGAAAGTGGATAAAACTTCTTGGAATACTGAAATTCACATATGATCTCAAAATTACGCTTTATTACATTCAAACTGATACGAAACAAGATAGAAAGGGCAGCATAATTCTGAAGGGGACTTACCAGGCTCTTTGAGAAAACTTTGTGTTCTACTAACCACTAGATGTCTCTTGAATTCCATATAAACAGCTAATTTATCTTCCATCTTCTTACTTCTGTTTCTTCTCCTTCTGAAGATTTCTCTTTGGAAAACAAAAATTCTGCTTCATTTATTTATTCCAAAACCAGATGGCTTACCCAAAACATAAGTTTTCAAAGAGATTGAGAGTGCCTAAAATTGTAATTTTTTTTTTATTAACAGGGCACAGAGGTTTAAATTTTTAAGTTTAGTTGTTACTGTTCTTTTATTTCTGTCCATGCAGGAAGAATGCAAGATACCATGGCAGTAGTGAATCATGTATCTGTTTTCTGAAGTCATAAATTATGCATATTCTCTTCTACCTTTCTGCAAACCCTAACCAGTATAAGACAAATGACTCCTGTGTAAATACAGGAATATACGGGCCTGTTGACAGAGCTTAGGACTACTTTCACTCCCAAGTCAGCATCTCTGCCTTCAGTCATGCAGAAGGTGATGGTTCAGTGCTCCCATCTTATTTATTGCAATACTAGTCTTTACAGCTGTGAAGGGGTGAGCAGAGTACATCTTACCTCTTTCCATCCTAAAGAGAAAAGTATCAGGGTATACTGAATAAAATCTCATCTTTAAAGGTGCTGGGCATTTTAAACTCTTATGTGTATTTTTATAGTAATAAAATGGAATGGATCAGTCCATATTGAAATTTCAGTAGCTCAATGGAGGATTTATCATGCAGATTCTTTCTGAGGGTAGGTGTACAAGAAACCTGTGTGCATGTCACATCTTCCTGTCAACTGCTTCTGTGTTTGTCCAGAGAAGATTGTTTTTGAGTCCGTCCTCTGTCCACAGCRTGTTGTTCTGGAGTAGCAGTTCACCTGGAAAGACTAACCATGAACCTGTACGCTTTGATAAATGTATGTATTTATGCAGGCATTTTCCCCAGGAAAGAGGAAGTTTTTTCTTAGTGCCTTAGGCAAATGGATCAAGGTTATTTCTTAGTCCTTTCTGATTAATTGCTTGTCTTGAATTTAACACAAACCAGTTTCTAATATACTAGAAAAGATCTAGCTGATTGTTATTACGGAGCAGCTTTGTCATCAGTCTTTACCCACAGCTCTTAAGTCTTTGAGTGCAATGTACACAAATCTAAAGGATGTGAAATGTTTCTGACATATTGACAGTCATCTCTGTCTTTTACTTTTTAGCATCTCTATTAATCTATAGAGTGTAGGTTTTTGGGACAGAGGCTCTCTTTTGTTCTATGTTTGGGGATGCAATGTATGTTGGGATGGCTTGCACTCCAATTTTCTCAGACTTGTTGCCTTTTTATCTAAAAGCTGTTGTGTGGGTGGAATTTGAGTGTGTTTATTGGTTGGAGTGAGAGTATTTTAGCTCCAGCAGGACTGTCACATTCCAGGGCACAAGCATGGCACCCTAATTTATGGTTGAACCTCTACTGGGGGGTGTGGGGTTACTTTTACATGGATGTGGTAGAAATGACTAATTATAATACTGTGTTTGCAAAACTACATGCATGAGACTGGAACGTTTCCAGTAGGGAGTTGTAAAGAAAAATGGCCTGAAGAGTTTTTTTCTTGGTGGTAAAAAAAATTCATGTGGTGGAAGGATTCTCTCTGTCCATGCTGAGTTACACAGCTTTCACCCAAGGCCATGGAGCACCCTTTGCAGAGGAATCTGTGGAAACTATAGAACTTACAGAATGTGGTTAAGCTTGAGGGTATTAATGTCTCAAAGATGAGTCATATGCTTGACTGTTTCAGAATGTTCAGGATCAAGAAAGCGTGCAGGCTGCATTGTTTTCCATCACGTAGCATGATGGCTGAGGCAATATACAGGTTACAGATGCTCAGAAAATAGAGACTAATTCCTGGGCGAAAAGGTCACCTGTTCACTTCATTGCTGATAGACCAGTTGTAGGTTAAGATTTATGCTACTAGGTAATTCTAGGATAGCTTGTGGTTCAAAAATTGCTTCACTGAATTTAATAGAGATAAGACATATTTTTTGGCTTTTTTTCCTCAGAAGAAAGCTTCCTGCTTTGAGTTGGAAAGAAAAGCCCATGGAATCACTGTCTCAGTGTACATAGAACATACTGAATAATTATAATAAAAATGAGTACGATTATGTATTTGGTAAGAGGTATTTTTTTTCTGAGATGGGATACGAGAAACTGTCCAAGTCAAATGAGTTCTATTAACCAAGCCAACTGTTATTAACTGCAATGCAGATACTCCTGGAGTTGTATTGGAAATATTTTTTAATGTATTAATGACCTTATAGCATTTAGTCTTGATCACTTTCAGATGGCTTGGAAGTCTTGATGCTAAAAGCATCTAGGGCCTGCTACCTTTTGGGTGATGTTTGACTAAAAATACAACAGTGGGTTCATGATTTAAGACTGGATAGATTTTTGCCAGTTTGGAGCTCTACAGTGTCTTACCACAAAAAACTAGTCTGTACGCCACAGAAAAGTATTGCTTATGATAGCTTTGATTCCTTTCCTCTCTGCTTTAAAGATATACTTGAAGACCTCTTTTCCTAAAATCTGGCATAGTGTGCTGGCAGGCTGTAATTTGCTTCATCTAAACAAGATGAAAGATCAGATCAGTCTTTTGGGGTGTCAGTTTGGAAGATACAGACAATCCTGAAAACTTCTTGTCAGAAGGTTGAATATTTCAGCAAATCTCTCTGTTTATAAAAAAGGTTACACTAAAGTAAAGACAGATGAACAATAACTAAGCTAATCATATTAGTACAAGAATATTGAATGGTTTTGGAAAATTTATGTATTTTGGAATTCAAGAATTTTGAATATATTTATGTAAGTGAGAGAATTTGTATAATTTATTTAGAGAATTTCATGTTTTCTGTTTCCTTAGGAGTTTCAGAGACGCTGCAATACTCTGATATCATTAATAGAAAAAGAAAATATGGAAATTGAGGAAAAAGAAAGAGCTGAAAAGAAGAAAAGAGGAGCAAAAGTTACAGCAGTATGTTTAGCAGCACTTACTTTACTTGTAGTGGGGCAGGATTAATGAAAAAGATAATTGTAGCCACTGATTGTTTTAGTATAAACTATTAGTTGAGAGATTAAACTGAAATATTTGTCCATTCACATCTCTCCTAGATTTTACGTAGGTATTGCCAATTCATAGTATTTTGGGGCTTTTTTTTTTTTTTTTTTTTTTTTTTTTTTTTTTTTTTTGAGAAGTTTCTTTTGTTTAAGTAGCAGAGGAAGACTCTTTTTAAGAAAACGTAGCACTGCCCTCCTTCTGCCTACATATTTACATCATATGTTTCCTTCAGTTTAATGTCAGATTGTTATTCCTCCCCTACATAGTAGTTCCTGGAAGAAGAAATGATAAGTGCTTCTTTTATTCTGTCTTTAGGACAGAATTAGGTATAAGTCAAGGTCCTGATCTTTTAATCCAATTCATAGTATGTGTGGTACCTGTGCCATTGAGACCATGTAATGATTTCAAGAAGATAAAAAGGGTAGCAGAATTAAGTGTCTAAATCTGGGATTTTTGTTTGCCCTTCTATTATGTCCTACAAAGCCGAATTGAAATATATAATACATTAGGGTCATTTATCATCTTTTTGAATAGTTAGTCATGTACTTAAATTTTTTTTTCTTATAATGCCATGATTTCGTTGAATTTATAAAATAATTTTTTTCCCTTTTTAGTCACAGAAGAGAAAAGCAGATTTGGCTGCTGAGAACTCTGGAAAAAAAGATGCTAAGAAAGTGAAGTCGTGAACCTGAAAACTGAATGCTAAACGTAAAACTGCCACTTTCTTCCCTCCATCTACAAGTATTAATTGCCAACTTCTTTGTATTCATGGTACTCTCCCCCAAATTCCATGGTTTAATTTTGCAAATTTTGTATACTTTACAATGTCTTTCTTTACCTAAAATGTGTAGCTTTATATCTTAACGCATTCCAGTATTTTTGTGTACTGTATTTTGTGAGTTTCATGTCTTCAGCAAAATTCACTCAGTCCTTGTTTTTTTGAAGCTTGTGCTGAGGTTTTAGCTTTTATATGTTTTATATGCTGCTGCTTTGAAAGAAAACCTAGATTCTATAGCTGTATTATTGTTGTTTCATATTTTAAATTTATATGGCTGTTGGAAAATAAACTGACTTAATTATTTGAAGAGAAATATACTTCACCTTTGTTTTCCCTACCCTCTCTCCCTTTTTTGCATAGCTACATTTAGAGTGAACGTTAAGGTTTGTATAATTGTGCCTTCATCATCGGTCGGATTTTTTTCAGAGGAGTACTTAGATAGGATCAGGAGCATGACAGAACAAAAAAATCTAATTAGACTGACATCCTTGTTTGCTGTCAGCATTAAATTGACATTTTTCTCTGAAATGTTCAGAAGGAAAGCCAGCAAATACCTCTTTTTTTTTTTTTTTTTTTTTACTTTATCACTGGTTTCTGCTGGGCTTCATACATGCTTAAACACAGGGTGAGGTGTTTTTCAGAATGACCTCTGGATGAAAACTCTTCTATGCCTAATAAACTGAAGTAGTCAACTAACAGATTCTTTTTTTAAGTAACAAAATCATTCATCTTCTGATTGGTAGGCTGCTCAGCTATGCTGCCTTGTGATAAAAGATCTTTGTTGCTCTAATTATCTCTGCTAACTTTCTGCTTTTACCTTTGATTCAACATGTCAGTCAGAAGCAATGGGGATATGTTATGGAGTGCTCCTTTTTTAGTATTTCTATTTTAATGAAGGGATGAAAGTGTTGGATGTATGATTTTTTTTGACTTTGCAAGAATGGCCTTTATTAAGCAGGTTCATAGTTTCTGCTCACCTTGGAGTCTCTGCCTCTCCTGGATCAGTAGAACAGTGACTGTGACATCTAATGTTTTACTTTAATCTTCTGTCTCTGATCTGGTGTTTAGTATGGACCTTGCTACAGTGAGACATGCCCTCATAATGTCAAGTCTAGATTAATGCAGTGTGCTTTACATGGTACTTCCCTTGAAGACTACTTGTAAATTTCTTCTAGTGCAGTTGGCTTCCTTCTGTGGTTTGAGGTGTTTTGAGATGAAAAAAACTCTTTAAACTTTGTATTTCATGCTTTGCATTGGCTACCTTCTTCTGTATTTGTAAAATTCAGGACTTTAAGTTCTTGAGTCTTGGGACAGAGTTCTGCCCGTATTCTTTTATGTCATTTAAAATATATTGGAATGCCTTTGAAGTTTTCTGGGATTAATCTCTGTAAGCTTGATGAGTAATTTCCAGCCTTTCTTGATAGTTTGTGTTTAAAGTTTGGGGCAAAATGGGTGTGATGACTTGGTTGAGCATTTTGAAGGATTAATAATTTGATTTCGTATTTTGGAATGGAGCTTTTGTTTGGGGACCAAGTCATTAATTATTTCACTGGGCTTTTATTTGTAAGACTTGTAGTGTAAAAAAGGGTATTCATCTCTTGAGATTCATCTCATGAGTTGAGAGCTACATCTAACAATGATGGGGCACAACTTTCAGACAGAAGGTTAGTCATGGGTGTCAATGCACGCTTTTAAATGAGTATGCAACCCAGATGGGTAGGTCTGCTCAGAAAAGAAGGATGTCTTTTCAAATAATATTTTTTGTATTGGAGTGGTTGACATCCTGCTTTGTCCTTGGGAGAAGGACATCCCATGTAGTTATGGGCCTGAAAAAAGGCTGTGCAGCTACATACATATATAATCACGAATCCCTGGAGCATTGCTATTAATAGAGAGAGGAAGATACCTTATTTACACTTGCTTTTCGGCTCTCATGTCACTCAGTACATTTATGGCCTGAAATTATAAAAACAAGTAAAAAGATGAGGGAAATAAAGGCTGGAAGAGCCAATTGAATTTTTACTGAATTACATGGCTAGGTCTAGACCTTATTCCATTGCTCCTATTTAGCATCGGGTGAATATTTCAATGTTTTAAGTCTTGAAATAATTGTATTCTGGTTTTGTTTATTGTAGATTAGCTTTGTTTGACTTGCATGTTTTTGTGTATCCAGTTTCTCTGTGTTTCAAAGTGTATGGAAAGTCTTAAAATGGTAATATCTCAACTCGTTCTTTTATGCAGATTTCTTGGTTTGAGTTACCACTTGAGTTAGTGTTCACTTTTCTCCTGCTTCGATGACATGATATACTAGCTAAATAGCAAAAGATCATGCAATTGTTCTTCCAGATATTATCCTCTTCATCAGACAGCTTCTCTGAAGAATGATAGATGCTGCCAGGAACTATCTGTTATCTCTTACAGTCTGTAGTTCCTAGTTAAACTGAATGTGCTGTTGAACAACAGTCCTTGAGAGCACTTGTACACTATATGCTAGTTCCTTGGCATATTGAGTCTTCCCATCCATCACGTCCCACAGTGATAACTAAAGAAAATTGCTAACAGCTGCTGGTCAGGATTAAAGTAAAATGGATCTTTCTTTTCCTTTTTCGTTCTTCTAGTTGCAGATATACACACAGTATGTGCCTAGCAGTATCTAAATGATATGCTGCTGTGACTCAAAATTAGATGGACTGAAATAAAGAAATCTTCCTACTTTTAACTACTATTTTCTTAGGTGAGGAATACTGTTTGAAAGAGATTTGGAAGCACTGAATGTAATGTGATACAAAACTTCTGAAAAGTCTGGACCTATAGGCAATTTAATAGTTGCCAAAAAAACTACGATATAAAATTTTGAAAATAATTTATTGTTTCCTTTTGAGTAGGCAACTAAAATTGGATTGTGTTAGCGTTAGGCTTGAAGAAAGAAAAAGTAGTCATCTAGCACTTTTCACACATAAGGCAGTGCACGTAACATCCTGGGAGAGGTCACAACAGTTATTGTGTTCTTTTTCTTTTCACATATTCATCGCTTTCAAATGGTCAGTCCTTTTATTTTTGAGTTATGTTAGTGATGACAATAAAAGTCACACAGGTGACCATCTTCATTATATTTAATTTCAATTTATTATCATGATATAGAGAAAGAACGAAACTTTTCCCCTGCTGATAATGTTAGACCATCTTTAGATACTGTTTGCGCAAGTAGCATTACTATACTAAAATGTTAAGTAAGAATTTCTTCTTGTAGATTAGCATTGCTTGTTTGATTTAGTGCTAATG
Source organism: Oceanodroma leucorhoa (assembly GCA_030449065.1). Classification (NCBI taxonomy): domain Eukaryota; kingdom Metazoa; phylum Chordata; class Aves; order Procellariiformes; genus Oceanodroma; species Oceanodroma leucorhoa. Next base: position 15,515,178 of record JASVER010000011.1, read on the forward strand.
CTGGTTATGGTTTAAAAAAATCCAGCTTTCACTCTTTGAGATCATAAGCAAGGGATATAGTATATGGAAATTAATCAGAATCTTTCTAAATGTCTGATGGAAGTAACTTCTGTTATGCAGCTCCTGCAGCGCCTGCAGTTCCTGCTGTGCGCTATGACACAGGCGCTCTCTGTGCATGCCTCTTCCCCAGGTTCAGTGGAGGGATTAAGTACTTTCAGTGATCACAAATTAATGCCAAAGCTAAAAAGTGTGGGCCTTACAGGTTGAAAAAGCATATGGAATTTTGCAGTCAGCAGCGCTTTATGTGAATGTAAAATGACGTGGTTGGTGCCGACATTGGCACTTTGTGATGTTGGAAGGGATTGATCACTGACTGTAGTTCTGATCTGGTTAAGATCGCTTGACAGTTGTTATATTTTACTTAGGTTTATCTAGTCCATGTACTTAGCTTCAAGCATGTATGTAAATGCTTTGGTGGGTCACAGTTATAGTGTTTGTTATGTTCTTTTTCTGAAAGAGTTAAAGTTGAACTTGGTTTGCATATTTTGAAATGTAATGTACTCTTGAATTGCATTTGCATGATATCCATCCTTTCATAAGAGCCTTAATAGGAGTAATATTTGCTGCCTCAAAGGTATGTCTACATTGTGTTGTTGAAAGATAACTTCTGAACTTTTTCAAATTGAGATTCATTTCTTAAGTTGTACATATATGAAAATAAAAATTAATACAAACCTGACGTCTTCTGGTAATTATACTTCTGGTACAGATGGGCACATGCACTTGGATACTGTTCAAAATAGTTTGATCTTGTTTTGTTGCTCTTGTACCTCATAACCTTCAGACTATGGTAACTGAATGTAAGGGGTGTGTGTGTGGCTGTTCCACATCTGCTTTCAAATTTCCTGTAATCTAAAATAAAATACTAGTAGTGCCTGTATCTTTGTGGCAGCCTTGCCTGTGTTGTCTCTTAGTACAGTATGATACAATGTATGTTGATCCTGTATTAAAGTATATGACTTTTTTTCTGTTATTCTATACCTCTGGTGTGTTACTAAAATAAAATACTTTGGAGCTTAAGTGTAGGAGACAGAATGGTAGGGACCAAGAATTTTGTCACTGCAGCTGTTGATTACTAGTAGACGTGCTGGATATTCTGCTTGGAGAGGTGCATACCCTAAATGAATRCTCAGTTTTCCACTTTTTTTCTCAGGACGACCCCCTAAAAAAGGGGAGCGACAGTAAGGAGCTCTGGAAGACCAGTTTATCCTGGCATTGGCTGGTAGCAATTCTGTCTGCTTCACAGTGACTTTTGATAGACCTCACTCTTTTTCAGGTGAGGCACCTAGACCAGGAAGAAGGAGCTGGGAATAGCGATGTGGATTGCCTTACCTTGTCCTCAGTAGCAGGCCATAACAATTATTGGGTTCACTACAAGAACTATAGTTATTCCAGATAGCTTTGCTTAGTGCCAGGCTGAGCATGATCTCATAGCTAGTTTCTACTTCTTACATATTCTCTGTGGAGGTCTACCAGCACTGAAGTCTACTCTTTTGAAGATTTTCTTGGAAGCAGTGCCTGCCAACTCTTCTGGAGAAGATGCTCTGTTCAAACATCAGAACTTTTAGTGGGAGCAGTGATCCTGTCTGCAGAGCTACTCGGTAGCTGTGGAGTTTGCAATGGAGTTTGGTATTGTCATGTGATGATCATTCTCGCTGTATGCGTTCAGTGTTTTTGGGAAGGTCAGGCTATAGACACCTTTTTCAGGGAACAGACCTTTTTATTTCTACTTGGCAGTTTCTTGCCATAAGAAAACAGGCTGACAAGTCATCTTAATTTATTTTCTCATTTGTTAATTAGGTGGATGCTGCTGAAGGCCACAAAATCTTAAATTCCACTCAGCAATTTGGTAAATGGCATTCATTATGTGTCTTCTTTCTCTTAAACAGATGGGATAACTTAACAGGTTAACAGGTGGATATTCCTCAGGAGACCACTTCACAGTGAAGGTTTAGAGTCCAGTAAAGCTTCTGTTCTTTCTCTTTCCTTAGGACTGTTGCTTTCACATTTTCTTAAGATGGCCTTCTGAATTTCTAGAAACCTTGATTCCCATGTCATTATTCCTTCAGGGTTTTTTTGTGGTGTTTGGTTGCGTTTTTTTTTGTTTGGTTTTTGCCTTTTATTTTGTCATTTCTGTTTAGGAAAAGACAAAAAAGTGTATTGACTACTGAGTATTYCAAATTATTAAAATAATCCTAAGGATGATAGTCCTTAGACTCATAAAATTGTAGTTGAGATTTTGTGAAGATAGCACAAACTGTTTTGCACAGTGGTGGTTTATGAATTTCATGGAACTTCCATGGAACTTTTTATATCCATCCTGTTAGCAGTCAGTCCTCGCTTCTAAATAAATATAGCATTTTGTTCAAGTAGTAGCTCATTACAGTTTAGGGTTCTTGAAGAAATTGACTGTTATAAATTTTTAATCATCATTCACCTTGAGGAACTGGCTATAAAATACTACCATCTTATAGTAAAGTCAGCAATATAGTAAATAGCCATATTGGTAAACCATAAATTTTCTTTTCATATTTATCTGTGTCAGTACTTGTTTCCTTTATGTACATATGGGTAAAATGTTGACAACTTTGCTAATTATTCTTTTTTTTCCTGCCTGAAATATGTTTTCATTGACTAATGCTTTGTTAAATGAACATATTCCATGGTAGTAGGCATGATAACAGATAGAAAAATAGAAGTTAATTTTCAGCTCTTCACTGATACTGAGTCTTAGCTTTTATTTAGTCAAAATACCTGAATAGATATTGCGAGTGGAGTGCTCTTGTCCTCTTCTGAAAAGAATAGCTGCTCAGTAAAGATTTTGAGACACCTTTTGTAGACAAACACTTTCCTAGTTGAGTACGTTAGTATCAACTAATTGGGGGCCTAACTCAATGCATTGGTAAATGTATTAATATCTTTGATTCAGCAGTGTCAAATTAGAGCACTGATTACCTGATTTAAGTGATGCCACTGAGCAGCTAGATATTTCCAACTATGTTTTCTGGGTGTTTGTGTTTGACTCAGAAGGCTGTTCCAGCTGGGTGTGGTGTAGCCTGGGTGAAGGTGCGGGATGATGTCTGCTTCAAGAGCCCCGACGCTGCAGGGACCTTTTAGCCTTAGCGGTCGGTATGAGCAGGCGTGAGTTCCCCTGCCTGCTCTGCACCATCTCCCCTCTTCTTCAATCAGCTCCTCTCAAAAAACTCAACCTGATATGGCTTGTGCCTGCCTAATTTCTGCTCTGGGTGGCAGGAGAAAGCCCTCTGGGCTGGTGGCTGCCCCCTGTCTTAGGGTGACACTTGTGCCTGGTCCTGGAGCTGAACAAGGCCATTTGTGGGCTTGGAAACCCTGAGTGCCCCATAGGATTTCAAATATGTGGATCAGTATTTTCATTTAGTACCTTGTACCTGGGCACAAAGGGGGCTGTTGCTTGTCTGGTCTCCCCTTCTGCCCTGCAGCCTGTTTGAGGCCACCATGGGTTATGCACATCTCTGGCTGGGGGTTACAAACCCTCCTCGGGGGCACTTGTCGCTCTCCTGTGTGGAGTCTGGACACCGAGTTGGGCCAGTCCTGGAGCCTGATACCAAGCTGTGCCGCTGCGTGCTGAACTGTGTTTACGAGGCTGGAAAATGGGAATGAGACAAGAAATGGCAAGTTATTGCTGTAACCTGCTTTAAATATTGGTTGGTATTTGCACAGAAGGGTGGTCACGTCCCTGTAAGGAGAGGAAGATGCACAGGTATACGTGATGCGCTTAATAAAAATGCGGCTCTTGGTTGAGAGGAAGCCTTTGCTTCTAGGCCTTATTTCAACTCCTGCTGGGTCAGTTGACATCATGGATATTTTCATGAGGAGCCTCCTTGGAAACCTGGCAAATTAACAGGTTGGGTGTCTTGGCGCAGTTCTTAGTTGCTGTGCAAACGCTGCTCTCGCAGCAGGCTCCTCTTCTGACATTTGAAAAGCAGAGGGAAAAGRTTGAATCTTGGAAACAATTGCCCATGCCAGGCCGGGGTGAGACCTGGGCGGGGAACCATTGTGTGTAATTAACTGGAGATTGATGGCTAAATCTATCTATTTTTATTGGTAATAAACCGAAATTTAAAGTAAAGCCACTGTAATTTGCTGCCGAGTGAGTGGAGTTACCACCAAAGGCACTGAAGCTGTGCGTGTGCCTCAGGACGGAGCGTAGCTTGTGAGGACAGCGTTGGGCTTTTCTCCTCTCTTGCTTTCCCTGCGCAGCGCGCTCGTGCTCTACCCGTTTGGACCCCAGGTGGTGGTGGTGGATGTGAAAGGAGGAAATYTGAGGATGGAGCTGCTCCCTTCGCATGTGGATGAGGCCGGTGGTATGGCAATGCTGGGGTGCTCTCTGCAATTGCTTAGATTTGTGTCTTGACGGGGCTATAGTCCAGCTCTCTCCTCAGAGTTTGCCAGTCCTTACCAAACGTACCTGCAAAGTTCTTGGCTGGCTGAGTAGTTACCACAGGAGAGGCGATTTGGGTAGGTCTTCCTGTCCAAAAATTGCATTATGTTCAACTTAAAAGGCCTCTATCAAAGTTTAAACTGAGTTATTAGCCAGTGTGGCACTCGGTGCAATACTCTCAGCAGCTCTGAGCCAGCGTGCAAGAACTGTGCTGACTCTATACGCACGTGCATTCAATCGCTGCTTGAAGGCAGGCCCCTCGGCACCACAAAACCCAGCATCACTTTGTGCCACAGGATTTTGCTTCAGTGACTTACTATTGAAATTATGTTGCTGGAATTTTGAATAAATAAACAAATACTGCCCTTTCAAAACCAAATGTTTCAGGATTACTTTATAGCTTCTGTAGGTATGTATCTCTGAAATAATTTTACTTGTTTACATTATAAAGTGATTTTAGTACACGCTGAAATTCACCTTTCCATGATTCACATTTCTTGAATGCACATATAGAAGAGGTACAAGAAATTTCTTTTGCTTAAACTTGGAGCCCCGGAGACTCAACATTTTCCTTCCACACTCAAAAAGAAATTTAATTTTTGCTTTTTGTGATACTCATTGATAATTAACTGCTCCATGCACTGCATCTTACTATTCTATGGGCCCTAAGATTTTCTGTTGGAAAGAAAAGGAAAATCAATTTCAACAAATCCAGTTGTTGCAGTCTTATTACATTATGGTACTCAATGTAAATTAATGTTTTGAATTTATGTCATCGATCGATAGGTGCAATGATTGATTTGGGATATATGAATGAGGTAAAAAGTGAATAAGTTTTTGTCTTTGTTTTTATAACATGAAAACACGTCAAAGTTTATTGAGCTGCAAGTTACTTTGTAGTGAACCTGAGGTGGAATCAGAAACACGGGAATAATGTTAGTCTTTATTTCTCAGATGCTCATAGAATTTTCTTAAAATGCTGACTGACAGGTGTCCCATTTTAGAAGTTTAATTAGAAACCCGGGGTGTAAGAGTTTGCTGTCTGATCACAGGTCCTGATGCCCATCCGATCTTCTGTGGGACTGGTTGAAAAGCGGGAAGTCATCTTGCGTACAATCCTTTTAATTATGGTTTTGTGCCTTTTGTGTAAATTTGCTCAATTACAGGTGCTGGTAGAGCCATGACCACGCTGTGCTGATTTGGTAGGACAGGGCGGATTTCAGGCTCGTGCACCTTACAGACAATGATATCTTGACTTGATATTGGCCGAAGGAGATGACTCTTTCCACAATCCCCTAAAATGCCGTAGCTGTGAGACTGGGAAAGTCAAGTGTGGTACTCCTTGCTCTAAACTAGATGTTCATGGTCTGGACTAGGTGAAGCGATGTGAGTCACCTGTCATTCAGAGCCTGCCTCTGGGTGCCAAGGTGGAGGAGAGAGTCTGCTCTGTCATTGGTGCAGCAGAGTGAGTTTGCGTTAAAGAACTGCTTTGCTAAGACTGTGTTAGTGGATTACGTCCCTGTTTTTTCTGTGTTGTTTTTGGATGAAGGCAGGTGCCTACAACCTGAGATCAGCAGCATTGCCAGCTTGTCTACATACATAATTTATTTTTGATTTAAAGAGCCTTGAGACCTTCATTTGAGGGTTGCTGTAGAAATTATTGTTCTCATTGGGAATTAGCTATTGTAATAAAAGTTGAGAAAATACAATAATTTTACTGCTTTCATGGATTTGGGCCACTGCTTTTAAAAATAGAGGGAAAAAAAAAACCCCAAGGAGAAGAATTGTTTGAGGACATAGTACCCTTGATCAAATGGAGGCAGAGCCCAGCTGGCAGGAAACCTATTAAAATAAAAGACAAAATAAGATAGTCAGTTTTGTCAGATGGGGACCACATTCCTGTTGGACATCAGAGGATTCACAGCAGTAACTGCAGGCTGTACGTAGTAAGGCCTGTGCAAAGACTGTAGTTTATGTCTCTATCTTCTATAGATGGAAGTAGATACAGATATCAAAGAGTCAGTGGTATCAGAAGAAAAAGTGTATGTGAACTGATCTATAAAAGCTTGGTAGATGTTTTACCTGTTGAAGCAAAGTTGAGGAGGTATCTCTAAGGTTTGCTATATTTTCCAAATGGAAAAACGAAGACAACATCCTCTTGCGGTTTAGTAGTCACTTAATAGTCCGCAAAAGAAAAAGACCAGACTTAACTTTTCTTGTACGTTGTGCTTTTTTTGKTTTTTTTTTTCCCTGCAGTTTGACTGCAGCAAAACTGTGACATTTATCTGTTTACTCAGAGCCATTTGATGTTCTTTCCAAAGGGACTGCTGGCCTTCTCTAGAAGGCTTTCGGTACTACTTGACCTCCTTCATCTCCTCCACTGTACTGTTTTGTGGCTGGGACTGTCTTTTCCTCCTTCTGTGCAGTGTCTACTGCCCTTGGCCAGGATCTGGACTTGTTCCTTGACCCTAGTTCAGAAAGCCCCAAAAGCCAAACAATTCTTCTGTATTGCAAACACTGCTCTTCTAATGGCCATGTTCTGTCATTTGTATTTGTTGAACACAGAATTTTGTACTCTGGGTACCACTCTACCTCAACATTTTTTTTCCTGTCAGAAGCAGAAATGTTGACAAAATTAAGCAGAGTTTGTCAAGGGGCTTCACAGGTGTTCCCAGGATGCCTTTGTTTTGCATATTCATATAACTCAGACTATGCAAAGAAGCTAATGTTTATGCCGCTGTAGCTCTTTGATATGTGTGTTTTGCAGAATCTCCTCTGCCAACCCACAGAAACTGAATTACTGTAGCCCACAGCACAAAGCTGTGGCTTTCTAATTTCAAACAATAGCTGCTTATGTTCCTAGTTATGGGGCAGTCAGATTTCTGGTTGAGTTCTCGGTGCTGTGCAAAAAGCAGGTATCACCTCCGCTCCTCAATAGTAATAGCTGGCAATCATTTCAGCCATTGTGTTGATTTCATCAGAATGAAATAAAAATCAGTGTTTTGCAATTCGAGTGATTCTTAAAACCCAAGATCCCCTGGGGAAGTCCTTGGCYGCTGTGGCAGGTCTTTATTATCTTACAGCTCGGGTGGTGGTTGCATGCAGTCTCCTGCCACTGGAGCTACTCTTAACTGACTTCAGGGTATTGAGCAGAACTCCACAGTGAACCCAAGACTTAATTTTACTTTTAAATATGATGACACAGTCCAGCCTACTTTGCCTATGCTCACTGCTGATGGACTTGTACCTAGGTTCCCTGAAAGTGTGGATACACAGATACCAACAGTGGATTGGATTTTCTGTTCTTTCCAATAGCTCCTTTGATCAAATTCAGCAGGATTTCTCTGGTGGTAGCTGTAGAGAAATGAGCTGGTTGTGTCTAGATATTATCTCAAGATTGGTGTAGAACTGGTAGTTCCTTTTCCAAGTGTGAAGACTCACGTACACCTGAGTTGGGTAAAACCACATAGAAGCAAAAGAGAACATCTGCGTTCACATGCGATAGACTTGTGCAGCCATGGCAATGGCAAGAAACTCTGTAAGGCTGGAATCAGTGTAATTGCAACTCGTTGGAGTGCTTGTAAGCTCCCTGGTCGTGCCTGCAGGATTTGTACAGCCTTTGTGCCCAGGCAAGGCTGGAGAGCAGCGCGGGGCTTTGAATAGCAGTGCAGGACTGCGAACGGGGACACTGCCACGCAYTTCTAGCTCTCCTCTCTGACTGCAACAAGCTCCTTCCTCTGCAGACTCTCTGCTCTTTCTCTCTACTGCTAAGGTCTGTTTATGCTATGTATTTCCTTTAGGGTTAGGATGGGTATTTCTCTGTGTTACAGTAGTGCTGAGCGAAGTGGGCTACGATCTTGGCTAGGGTCTCTAGGTGCTGCTGTAATATTAATAAGAGCCTTGTAATAAGAGTCAGTGTTTACAGTTCTTTCCAATTCATGCCTGTTCTGAGTAGTTCACCATATCAGGGCCTTAGCTACATATAAAAATAAGTAATTGATTTGCTTCCTATTGAATAAATGACATACCTGTGGAATGATTAATGAATAAGAAATCATGAGTGTCACTGGCACACAAATGGGAATTATCATTCCCTTAAATTTTTTTCTAGTTGGGTTTAACTTTCCGTTGGGGATTACAGTTTCACTAATTCAACAAAACTGCCCCATAAATAACTCATCACTTTTTATAAATATCGGTTTAAAGAAATCTGTGTTGAAGTACTRAGAAATGACACTTGTAGAAGAAACGCTGTTGCAAATAATGGGAAAATTGCAGATGTATTTTATACCTCTTCTGAAAATCAAAAGGTCTCATAAATACAGTCTGTAAAAATGTCTGTGGAAGAGTTAACATAGCTGTACAAGCAATAAGCCTGACCTTTCAGTGTAATTTATTTTAGATTTGCTCAATCCTTTTTTATTAAAACTAGCACATCTGAAGCAGAATTAAATCCTATTATACTGGCTCTGTGATTGTATCAATTTTTCTCTGCCATGGCACACTTTATTAAAAATTACTTTGTTTCATATTGGCTAACGCAATCAGGGGAGTAAATGAGGTTTTGTGGTCTTTGGTAAAGAAAGAAGCACGTGGTTTCTATCCTTGATAGCAGTGTAAATTACCATGAGGCACAGCTGAGTTTCAGCCCTACAACAATCATTGCAGGTATTTCCTCTGTGGTGGTAGGACACAGGTCCCCATCCTGTCCCAGTGTCTGCACTGGTCCATGGACTGGGCTACACAGGGTCAGCTGCATTACATGACTGTGCCTTCTTGTTAGCAAAAATCTTCCTATGAACTAGATACCAAATCCTTAGAGAAGCCATTTATATCAGATGGGGAGCCTTGGAACGAAAAATTTATTTCTCAGTGCCATGTGGTAGATTCGCCATACATCTCAACCTCACAAAAGCAAAGGTGTGCTTAAGGCAGGCTAAAATAGCACAGAGAGTAATCTATCTCGGTTACTCAGCTTGAGGTCATTCTCATAGGCTGGAACTTAAGCCTATTAGCTTAAAATCCAAGTAAACTAACTTTCCACTAGTTATGCAGGAGTTAAAAGCAGTGCATACATCTATGAAGTTTTAGATTCTGTAGTGTCTCTATTAATATGAATCTGGGGTTGATGAGAAGAGTTGGTTTTGGTCTGGCAACACTGGTACTTGCACCAGGATCAGTGCCCCAGGACCACTGTGGCAGTGCCAGCCGTGCACCGATACAGAACGCTGCGTAGCGGTGAAGCTTAGCTCGCTCTTGAACATCCSCAGCACAAGCGTTTTCCTGATCTACTACGCTTGATTTGATGTGCTATCAAGACTTCTGGACTCTCTTCACTATTACTTCTGTGATAGTAAAAGAATTATTATAAAGAAAGAAATTGTAAGGCAATGTAGCTTTTCTGTGACTGGAAAATACATGTGGCTAATGAAGAGGGAAAGAGCCCGAGTGTATCTGCCCTTAAAGGGAGTCACTTAAAGCTAAACATAGGTCTGAAGCACTTGGCATAATGTGAGGCACAGACGTGACCCAATTGAAGGTTCCTATCTCTGTTTTTTATGGGACTTTGTGTGGCTGCTGTGACTGTTTGGAGGTCCATCAGCTCCCAGAAATACGGAGCTGGCAGTCTGGTGTCCTCGTTAGTGCTGCGGATACGCACAGGAGGGATCAGCTGTGCTGTTTACGTTCACAGCAGGTTTGCAGTTCTGTTTTGCACCTATCCTGAGCACAATACCTCTGAGACACGAGCAATGTTCTTACTTCTTTTGATAGCCAAAGAAATTGAGGTTTTATGGCTTTATATGCATTCAAATGGGAAATGGGTGGTGGGACAAGGAGTGCAGAGTTTTGTAGTGCTGCATTGAGCCGCCTCCTGGCAGCCCAGAAGCTCTCCAAAAGCTCTCGCTCTCTTTCTGGCTCTGTACTCAGGATCATCTGATGATATTTCTATATACGTTGGGCTTTCTTCCTCTTTTCCCACTATCTCTCTGGCTTGTCTTTGTTTCTGCCTCTTACATAGTCCTGTGTTCCAATGCAAGATCACCAGTTAACCACCAGTGGAGCCTTCTGTTTAGTGTTTCTACTCCCTGAACTGACTTGGATACACCTTTTTTGTGTGCTCACCGGTATCCCCTGCCTGTGTTTCATCCCTCTCTTGTCTTTTAGTGGAGCCTGGTTTTCATGCTGACTGTTGATGTTTGCTCTAGAAGCCAGTGGTTACTGAAGTGCTAATGTATTTGCTGCCCTTGTGTGGATTTTACCTGGCTGTTTTTCCCCTCAATTTCTTGCAGTGCAGAGTTAGGTTGGATTGCAAGAAGGGGATTTAGATGAAGCCAAGTATTTTTTCAGTTTTAAAGCCTCTACAGTGCTTTTTAAGCGACCATAATCTACAGCGCTTTGGAGTATTTACTGCTTCTATTTAACGGGCTGTTTACTCTTTCAGCTCCAGCCTCAGTAGCCTTGCTGGGCATATTTCCACGTTTATGACATATTTACAGTGAATAATATGAACTGACACATTTTGCTTGTACAGGTTAATGCCCCCAAATCAGGTGCTATAAATTGTTATGGGTGGGTAGCTGGGGCAAGAACCTTTTCCCCATCTGCTGTTTGTTTTATATAGAATTATGGCGAGATCTGGCAAAYGTGGGAGTTCATATTTTGCTTCCCCTACTCATGGCAGACAAAGTGCAATGTTCCCTTTCTCTTCCCCTCTCCCATGTCGTGTGCATAGACTGGGGGAAGAGGCACTGCTGGAGCTATCCTGAAAGGATGCACTCTGTAGGAGAAAATGATCAGAATAACCTAGAGCAGCTCTTGGTTCTTTGAAGATCATGTTGGTATCTGCTGCTTGGGTTTAGGAGGCTGGGAGCATGCAGCAGCCTCTCTGCCTTCCCGCTCCAGCGTCTTCCCTTCCCCGAGAGCACCGCATTCAGCTCTTCTCGGTGCCTGGCTGCAACGCGTTTATTAGTGCTGTGGTTTTGCTAAGGTCCTCAGAGCTGCCTTCGTGAGAGCAGTAGTCTTCTCCCTAAGACAAAGTGCCTCAAGTTCTGGTCTTAAAAACGGTTTTCCAATTTGGAAAATCTCAAGTAGCCTTCTGCCTTTAAAATACAGTAAGTGTGTTATCTCACAGGAGTAAAAGTAACTTAATATGCGTATCAGGTACAGAACGAGGCCCCTGGGCGGTGTTATTGGTGGTGTGGGACTACATAAAGGAAAAATGGCTTATTGCTTATTTCCATCTGCCCACAGCTGACCTTTCCAGGTGCAATGTGTTTCGTCTGGTGCATCTGGAAATGCTCCAGGACTGCAGCCTCCTAGGCTTTGGGACTGTACATATTTCTTTAGAAAACCTCAATATCTGCAAATAGAAAAAAGGAGRAACTTTTAAAGGGGAATAACCTTTTCACCACAGAATCAGATCTTAGTTTCCAACAGGTGCTGTCAGGTTTTAAATGCTGCCTTGAACATTCACTTAGAAGAAATTTAATTCTGGTGACAAGTAATGAGCTGATAAGCCCCGATGCCATGAAGTCCTCTGTTTTGTTACTGAACAACTGCATTGCAGCCAGCTCAAGAGCGGACTTTCCTTTATGGAAAGGGAACTCTCAGGAAGCGTGAGGGTTCGCTGCTCCCTGCACTTGCCCGGTCCTTGGCCTCACTGCTAAGACACTCAGTAGTGTTACTTGGAATGAAGGCACAACCACAAAACTCATTTCACATGGGCCATTGAACAACCATTAGACATTAAAAATTTTCAGTCCCTACCCCCAGATGGAATCTGAACCAGTGACCTGGGGGTGAAATGCGCTGCTGCAATCCTTTGGAGCCTGCAGAGTGTTTGTGTTCACTCCAGAGCACTTTTTCTGTATCAAAAAGCAAATTAATCTGTCACTGAGACTAATCCTGTTTGTCTCAGAAGTAAACACAATTTTCAAATGTAGAGGGACTATTTGAGACTATTTTTACATTCTGAGTTTCAAATGTCAGAAAAAAAAATTTTGTGTCTATTTTGTTTATGCTTTTCTCTATGAAAAGTCAAGAGGGTATTTTTGACCTAKATGACTTTTATATGAGTAAAAAGGTGGACAGCAGTAATTCCCTCCGATAATGTAGAAGCCTTTTGCTTCCAACAGGCAACTTTTTTTTTTTTTCTCTAATTTAGAGGTGGAACAGACAGAAAACGGTTATGCCTAGAAATGCCACACACCCCTTTACATTTTTGAAGTTCCTGGTAGTTATGCCAGCGGATGGACCCAACTGTCATCCCGATCACTGTGGGCTTTGCTTCTCTTTCAGAATCTAGTATCCCCTTTCAGGCCAGGGAAGACTTGGAGAGGTGGACAATTAGAAAGGCAGCTGCAAAACTGCAAAAGTCATTTTATTATGCCAAAAGCCTGACATTTTCCAGCTTTTTTGAACTATTGGCACTCTGGTAAGGTAAATGTAGACACATCTGTTTTACATCAGTAGATTTGGTCTTATACTGGTAAGACTCCAGAAATGATCTGCTTGCACACCTGGTCTGGTACAGGGCCTGTGGCTGAGGAACCTGATCTTGTGAGCACAGCCCAGTTTCAGTGCACTTTTCTGAGTGGAATATTAGACAGCAGCTCACTGCTAAGGGAGCCCATCTTCTGATGTCTCTGGGCAACATAAGATAGAGAAGCTGCTTGTATTCCCACAGTTTATATCAAATGCCAGTGATGACGTGCATAAAAATAATTAGTTAAAGAAATACTCAGGTGTCGATGCTCTGGCAGGAGATAGCCAAGGGAATTATCTGTATGAAAAAGGACAATTTAAGTTGAGACCATCTACAGGGATAATCAATGCCAAATCTACCATTACCATTGATTTAGGAATAAATAGTTTGGGTGAAAACAAAAGACTGTAATAAAAAATAATAAATTGAAGCATAGCAGCTAATTCAATAGGCAGAAGCTTCCATCAGAGATGTTTGAGGAAGGTGTTTTGATCCTCCTGCGCTGATTATGTGACTTGATGCGTTGGCTCTGGCTGGTTKGCACTGCGGTTGGGCATAGACACTGCGCTACAAGAAAACTATCCCGACTCTTCCAGCACAGCATTAACCAGCTTGTTTGTTGTGTTATATTCGGAGAGCTCTGCACTGAAACAACCTTTCTGACCTGTTACTATGTTAGGGATTTCATGTGTTTCCTTTACAACTCACTTTAAGATTGGCTTTGGTTTTTGGATCTGCTACTAGTTTTTAAAGTCTCATATAGCCACTCCCTGTTCTGAGCTTTTGTAACTGGATCAGAACCTCAATTTCTTGGTATTGCCCTTTTGTTGGTACATAGTTTGAAACTCTTTCTCTTTACCTAATGGACTAGGCTTTCTTTGAACTCTGTTCCCCACTTGCTCTGCAGCTTGTTTGTCATCTGTAAAGTGAAGCCCAATGTAGTCATGTAGTCCCTTAATTCCCTGGAGAACGTGTGGGGCAGGTCCAGGTTCACAGATGATGTGTGTTATAGACTCAGCTACAGTGAAATCCCAGACTTTATTCTTTCTCATGCTATAGCAGCTTATGTATTTAGTAATGGAGATCTCCGGTGCATAACTTCTGCATTAGCCACAGTGCTGGTTATCCCAGTAACATTTTGCTTGTTTGTGCTGAAGCATCCAGTTTGGTACCCCATGGTAGCTGGCTCTGTAGGGTGCCAAGCAACCTTAGAGCTGGTAAATCAGCACCTGCTCTCTTATTTTTGGGGTGGGGGTAAAATCACCATAGATAAAGCATAGGAGAGTTGACTGTGGACTGATGCCCTTTGTTTATCAGGAGCTCCGATGCRGTGAAGAAGGTGCAGCCTTCCTACGTACCACCTTTCTGAAGAGATGGCTGCGGTGAATTGATGCCACTTGCGTAGTCATTCTCATCTGCCTCCTGATGGACACTGCTGCAAACTGTGAGCAGTCCAGGGAAGCAACATAAAGGAGTTACACCTATGTAAAATTTGTGTGCGTGATGCGTGTTTGCAGGGGAGGAACGAACTAACAATATGCTGGAAAACTGAGTGGGACAAAAAAAGAATTTGAGTATCAGAGGGAAGAAGCAGTTGAAAACAAATCTGTTCCAAGGTGAGTGTGATCTTCCACTCTAACCATCTTCACTCTGCTTGGGGCTGTGGTTGTACCTGAATTTACCAGCATTTTTCGTATTTTTCCACAATGAATTGCTGACCCTGCACTTGACAGAAAACATACTGAGCAAATGGCCCACCGCCTTCTGCTGAGCTGTATCAGCTTTTCCTGGTTGAAGACCTGCCCCTGTGCTCAGGTTTTGGTTGGTTAGGGGACAGGCCAACTACCTGCCGAGTGGCTGACTTGGGAGGTTCAAGAGCCCCAGTCTAAGTACAGATCCAGCGTTCAAGCAACAGCAGGGGAAGGGGATGCACTGTGTGGGTGATCCACACTTTCACCATCAGCCTATAAATGTGTCAGATGATGTCTAAGGGCCAAAACCAACACAGGCACTGTGGAAAATGGTAAATGGGGAGGGAAAGTGGCCGGAGACGTGAGAGCACTATCCGACTGGACAGCCTTAGCTCTCCAGACAATCCAGCTCTGTGCATGAATGGAAGCAAGTAGTTGCCACCTTTTCTACTGAGGTTATTTCTTCACATAATAGAAGGTCCCCAACTGATTTCTGGCTGATCAGCAGAACTGCTTCCAGCCTGCATAAATTTAATGTGGCCTTTTATTCTTTTGTGTAGCTACTTCTACCAAGGGGCACTTCTTTATTGCTGGAGAATACCATGGAGACAGCACTGCTCCAAGGAAAGGGGAGGAGGAGTACATGCACAGATAATCTGCCTGGGATTTAGGTAGAGAAGGTTGTTTAGAGTCTGGCCTAGTAAATGAATTTAATCTCTATAAACTCTTGATCAGGAGCTGGTTCCTCAGACACCAAATGTCAATTCACTGGTACCAGAATGGATTTATGCTGATAGAGGAGTTGGGTCATATATATTTCCTTTTTAATTTCCATTTTGCTGTTTTCTATTTCTGGGAACTGAATTAAGCAGAGCTAAGGCCACTTAGAGAAAGCGTCTGTATGAGGCTGGAGGAACATCTAGCTGGACAAATCTGCTAGTTCAAATTCATAGCTGTACTGAATTTGAATTGGGTCTTCCAAATGTCTCGGTTTAAACAAGCTGTGGGGCTAGGCTGGAGGAGCGGGRCAGAGGGAAACTGGCTTTGTCCTCACTGCTGGCATCCCCTTTTGTACTGTGCACGTGGCCACAACGAGGCCCTGGACGGTAGTGCTGCATTTACTGAGAAATCATCTGTCCCCCGAGTGAAAAGGAAATAAGGGGTTAATGCTGTCCTCACATGTGGGTCAAGGTTCTTTAAATCGGTATTAAAAGAAGACCAGCTGTGGCTTTGAGGGGAAGAGACAACACATGAATGTGACTTTGCTTCCCAAGGCCTGGAAGGCATTTTGATTTCTGTCGGACTGARGTGGTCTGAGGAAGGCTGTGCACGGTGCTGCTGCCCGGCCATTTCCTTATGTGTTGTAGCTGGGACCATATTCCCATWAAGCCATTACTTCTGGGGGGAACAAAGAGTTAAAGATTTAAAAAGCAAAGATTCTAGGAAATGCAAACAATGTGGTTTATAATAAGAAAGTATGAATTAACTAAGGAGAAGAAAATARCATGTTGAAAACAGATTAGTAAGGAGCGTGCCCGTGGATGCCTGGGTAGCTTTACCAACTAGTCAATTAGAGCCAATTATCGTCCTTAAACTCCTAGCACCGTGTTCAGTATGCTTGCAGTGTGTCCAATTTAGCTTGCGCTGTTTCATAGGTTTACAATTTTCTCTCTGTGTCTGAAATGATCTAGCTGGAGACACCAGGAAAATGCCAAGCATTAAGTATATAACAATTGTAATTCTTTTGACTGAAACCTGATTTGATTCAGTTGAAAATGACTTTAGTGTATTGGATTTACGGTTCATTTAACAAGTGCTGTAGATGTCAATACATTAGTGTAAACCTGAAGCAGGTAGTAATTTGGTTTCTAATGAGGTTCCCCAGCAGTATCCAGCTATGAAAAACGGGACATTCTTCAGTGGAGCACAAAGTGCACCTGCCTGATCGCACCTGGGAACGGTGTGGCATTATGTCTTGCAATGGGCTTTAAAATGCCTCGAACTGATAAAAAGTGAGAAGCGCAGATTGGGAGGAATAAAAGATTGCCCTTTAGAAGTTTTGTTTTAATTATAGATTTAAATTACAACTTTATCTCCTATAGTCTTAATTGTGCAGTTGTTGCAGATGCAAAATTCCAGCCAGAGTTAATGGAACTGCAGCAGCTGAGATCAAAAGAAACCTTTTATTTTTGTGGGGCTGTGTGATCAGACCTTCTCCTTACCTCCCCACTGTCCTCAAAATGTTTCACTGAATGATCCTTCTGGTGAAGGATCAATTTTGTTGTATACTCATGGGCTATGATGGAAACAGGGGCAGTGCGGAGAGGCCAGGACAGGGAAGGCGGTGATGTCCCCCTGTCCCTTGACCCGCATCTTCCCTCTCTGGACATGAGACAAGTTCCAGAAAAGCAGCTGTGGAAGATGTAAGCGAGGGGGAGATGTGACTGGGTGGAGGACAATATGGTATAGAAGACAAAGTACTTGTATGGGTGTTTGCTTCACCTGAGAAGTAAGGTGTGGTTTTGGAGAGGCGCTTGCCCATGATGTGTTTGTTCTCTTAGGCTTTAGCTCTGGCCCTGGGGTGGCTGCGGCTGGGGGGTCCCTCCTCAGGCACCAATGCTCGGCTTTGCTGCCATGCCCAGGGAGCTTCCAGAGACGTGGGGCTCCACGCAGATGCCCTTCCAAGTCATTGTCCCATTCCAGGGCAATGTGTGTGGCCAAAAGTGTGTCGGGTCCCACAGCAACTCTCGGTGGCCTTTTCCCCGTGGGAAAGACCCTTCCAGGCTGCTGGGCAGCTCACAGGCCACCGCCCTTCAGTGCAGCTTTTGTGCTCACAAAATATTTTAAAATTTTTCTATGCTGCAGCCCAGCAGGTGGCTTTTGTTTCAGTGTTAAGGTGATTTCCACAGGTTGAGACGTTACTGATCAATATGAGGGTATATGAGAGCCTGATCCCAGCAGACTGCGTTGGTGTGATTAAGGGTACAGAAGATATGTTCAACCCTACATAAAGCAGCCTTGCACTGTCTCTCGATTCACTTCACGTCTCAGCTGGAAATACAACTCCTTTCTTTCCTCTATACTTCTTAATTTCCTTCCTTTGCTGTTATTTAGCTGCTAAGTGCTATGTGCTGCAGTAGATAATGGAAGAAGCTGTTCAGAATGAAATGGCGTGGCATTTTATGCCCTTTTGTAAACTATATAAAATAAAGATGAACTTCTCCGCTAGTTCCAGACAAGGCACACCTTGCTGTGGCGTCTTGGCTTTCGTATTTTCCACTGGATCATGGCTGACTCCAGATGGCAGCGAGTTAGGAGCACCGTTCCCAGCCTGTACGTAGAGATCAACGTCTGTGGGGCTGCTTGTCCACAGTCGCCCTTAAAAGTGTCTCTTTGGGGTTTGTCATCTCCAGAGGAAGGAAAAACATTTTAAACTGAATTCTCTTACTGCACAGAGGTGACTCTGGGGTAATGTGAGTGCTCAGTACTGCAGTCTCTGTAAAGACACCATGGTCTGCAAATGCTGCTCTAGATGGGAGCCTTTAAGAAAATTATTCCAAAGTAGCTTTTAAACCACATGATCAAATTCTGGCTAGACTTGTTCCTTCAGAATTTAAGTGACTAAAATTTTGGTAAACTTACTTTTCCTTTGGAAATTAATAAACCTCAATTGAATTAAGGGTACTTTAATTCTGAGAGAGAGTGTCCGTACAAGGACTTAAAGCAACTTAACTGAGCCTTTCAATTGATGTTTGTAGATCTGATTAGCTTCCTTAAGAGTGCCCTGGTCTAGGCAAGTCCCCAGTTCCTCTGTTTCAGAAAGAATTTATCTTCTCCACCCTGGCACCGACTTGGTGGGCAGCAGACAATAGCTGCACTGTATTTCTCTGCAATAGACCATCACTTGAGCTCAGCCTTTAGGGGGGAGTAAGATGCTGGACAACATGTTTTAAGCAATCGTTCAGTCTTAAGTATAGAATACACACAAAACCACAGAACTGCTTTGACAGTGTATTAAATACTAAGTTTAACATATCAGAACTACTTAACACACTTAGCTATTACAAAATGGCGTATGTGTTTATAGATCTCCCAAGTCAGCTGAAGCCAACAGTCTGTTTTCACTCTGGTGTCTCAGTTGAACAATTGCACTATCTAGATCTACTTCCAAACAAATCATTTAAGAGCTCCTGGAAAAGTCACTGGGAGACCATCATCGTTATAGGGAGGGGGATGCACCACATAATAATTCCTATGCAAACTTCTGTTCCTGTGCCTAATGCCATTAACAGCTACTAGTGACATTTAATGCCAGAATGTGATTCATTTTAGTTAAGAAAGGAGCTCTGTCTATGCCCACATTCATTTGGGCTTTATTGGTCTAGCTGGTGGAAATGACTGTAAACTGCTAGAAGGGACTTTTTGCTCTGTTGTCTTTGTCTTGAGCTGGGAGAAGGTACGGGCCAGGTTCTGACCTGCAGTGTGCTGGTGTGAATGCAGGTCATCTGTTGGTCACGTTACTGCAAAAGACTAAAATTCAGCTGTTGGTGGGCAGGACTTTGCTAGTGAATTTTACCAGTTCTTCAGTTTTAACTTTGGAATAACTTCTGTTCCTAGCAAATATTTTATTGCCTTTCCTTCAAAAGGTGGCTTAGACTTCTGTTTTTTTTTTTAATCCTCTTTTTTTTTTTTTTTTTGCAATCTTTGAAAATGACAGACAAATGTTAACGACTGTACTTGATTGCTTTTCCTATGGCACCCTGACGCAATTGCAGAGAGGACTTGTGCAGTTCTGGGCGTTCTCTTTTCTCCAGGAACAAATTCTTCCCAGAATTTACAGGCAGGTTATGTGTGTTAGTGTTATTATCTCATTTTGTATATTCATGTTTCGTGAATCAAGGTATAGTTAATAGTATGGGCATACCCAACTGCTAAGCTAAAATAAGAAAAACTTACCTGTTGGAGGTTCAAAAAGTAGAGTTCACATCTTAGCACCTTTCTTGGCTCACCACTCCTGCCTGGGATGGAAAGAGCCACAACCCTGCAGCAGAAGACTACTCTGCCTGCCTTGAGTAATGGTTTCCTTCAGGATTTGCAGCAAATAGCACCTTTCTACCATYGCTGTGTGGTATTGGTGTGGCCACCAGATAACAGTAACACCTGCGTAAAGTTTTGTAGCAGCCAGGATCTCTGCCTTTGGTGATTTTGTGTCCTCATCCCTTTTTTTTCTAGGTCTGAGCTTGCAGTACTGTGAAGATATGACAGAACAGAAGTACCAGTGTGGTCATCTCCTAATGGTCCAAAGTCAAGAGGGAGGTCAAACCGGTCACAGAATTACAATACGTTCAGGTGAAGTTATTTTTCTTGTCTTCATATTTCTGCTTTCATAATTCCTGTTTTCTAGGCTTTTAGGAAGCTACAAATGAGTTGAATTTTTTGGTGTGTCTGCTTTAATGACAGTGTGGGTCTGACACAACCTCAGGTTTCCCAGCAATGGAAATTTGGAATAAAGAGCCTAGTTGTTCATATCTGAGAGCTGGCAATACTGCTTCTTCCCTCCTGGTCCCTTTTATCATGCAACTTGACAGAAATATTTTGTTTGTTATTTAAAAAAAATGTGTTTGTTAAAAGTTAATATTATTTTCTTGTAAAGGCTCATCCATCCTGGTATTACATTAGCAATTCTACTTTGTTCTTCTGTGAAGCAAGTTTCAGTTTACAGGTACATCTGCTTTCCATTCTATGGCTTAAAGAAAGTCGTCAGGAAAATCTTAAAACCTACTTAATGAAGCCTTTTAAATGCTCATCCTGCACTTTTGAGTGAAGTGCAATTTATATTTCATAAAAGTAGAAGCTGAGCTGCAAGCTGTAAGTAATTATCATATAATTAAATGTCTACTATGAAAGAAATGAAAACTCAGGCTTCTTGGGAGGTTTCCGTGACTGGTTTATGCAATCACAAATTAAATTACATTTCTTAACCTTATGAATGTTCTGGAGGTACATTAACCCAGTTTGGAGATGCACCTCTGAGACTGCTAAGCTGCTTTGAAAGGGGAAGGAAGGTGATCAAACCAGTAAATTCCATGGACCAAGAACAACAACATGTAAATATCTGTGATGGGTTCTGCAAACGTGACTATGCTTTTCTTGTCTGGAAACACTTGCAGCTAATAATGAAGAAATCAACCCCTATCTGAGTGGTAGYTTAAGTGAACTGCTGTGGTTTTAGATTACAGACTGATGCACGGGTTCCAGTGGACATGGAACATTTCTGTGCAGGAGAGAAAAATATTGTCAGTTTGTTGGGAGTGGGGTGGGGGGTGTTGGATATCGGGAAGTCTGGACAAAGGAGTAACCCTTCGTGTATTTAGACATCCTGCATGTTTAGCTAGGAATCCCCTTCCCAAGGAGGGCAGTGAATACATAGAATCATAGAATCCTTAAGGTTGGAAAAGACCTCTAAGATCATCGAGTCCAACCATCAACCCAGTACAAATGCCCACTAAACCATGTCCCGAAGCACCACATCCACACATTTTTTGAACACCTCTAGGGATGGTGACTCCACCACTTCCCTGGGCAGCCTGTTCCAATGCCTGACTACCCTTTGGGTGAAGAAATTTTTCCTAATATCCAATCTAAACCTCCCCTGGCGCAACTTGAGGCCATTTCCTCTCATCCTATCACTTGTTACTTGGGAGAAGAGACCAACACCCGCCTCTCTACAGCCTCCTGTCAGGTAGTTGTCTACTGGAGCTTGCAGGGAGGAACCTCAGCTCTGCATGTGAACGCTTCCTTTCATTTTACAGGGGACTAACTCTACTTCTGTTAATAATTATTCAAATGATGCATTCAATGAAGAAAATTTCATGGCAAGAAAGGAGATGTACTAGTAGCATGTCCACATGTGCACTTTGTAGTCATGCTAGTCATGTAGCATTTTAGGGCTGGAGGGATGTACCTGGTTCAGTTTTACCTGAATGTGGGAAAAGCTGAATTATTTAAAGACAGGAAGCCCTGACTTGGAGCTGTTCTAATTTAAGGAGCTGCTGCAATAACAGTCTGTTATGGCTTTATGCAAATGATGAATGAAATATTTTCATGCGCTGATGGAATTAAAGAGCAGTTTCTGTATGACTTAGCTTAAAGAACAGGAAGAGTGAATGTTTCATCATATTTTTGCAGTGTATTGAGCTTGCATGAAACTCTTTAYTACAAAAAGGACAGTTTTAGTCACGGCTCTCTGAGAAGCTCTGGTACTGCACTGCTGAAGGGGCTTCTCCTAGGTCAAGTGTTTCTAGACCACAGGAGCATCATTTTTATCTCCTCAAATGAAGATAAAACTCCTGGTGCCTCCAGTGTACAGTACAGTGATAGTTAAAAATCTCAATTCACAACTTTATACAGTGGGGTGATGACAATGTAACGGTATCCTTTATGGCACGTCAAGAGGACGTATAATTGGTGTTGGCTTTTCTTTTCCCTCTCGCTTTTTTCCTAAGGTTAAGTACTTAACCTTGACTTCAGGCTGTATTTTTTTCTCATTACATTTCTCCATTATACATTATTTGGTTTGGTTACAGTCACTAGACTTTAACTGCTCTGACATATTAATTTTTAAGGGCATAAATGACTTCATTAAAATAATGTCCTTCAGATAAGTGCACTTGGCACTGTGATTGGAAGTGGACAAAAAGAAATATGAAGCATCAGCTCCTCTACATTAATAATATATTACAGGAACTGAAAACAGTATGATATGTATTTATAAAGYTTCTTAGCTAACTTTTAGAAGTTCAGTCTGTAGGCTACATCCTTGAATYGATTATGTTGAATCATTTGTACAACTGTCAGGATTTTCTTTTGTAGTGCGCTTCTAGTCGAAGCTTTGTGTTATATTTGGAGTCTTCCTTCATTTGTGTGCCACACTGGTTTCTTAGTATCCGTGCTTATTCTGCGTTATTTCTTTGCAATAAACGCCTGCTTGTTATGGATCTGAAACAAAGAGGAGCACTG
Organism: Oceanodroma leucorhoa; assembly: GCA_030449065.1. Lineage (NCBI taxonomy): Eukaryota > Metazoa > Chordata > Aves > Procellariiformes > Oceanodroma > Oceanodroma leucorhoa. Next base: position 15,537,853 of record JASVER010000011.1, read on the forward strand.
TCTGTTGGATCCTGATATGAAATATTTATTGGAAGTATATTACAGTTAGAGTAGGTGACTGGGAACTGCAGCTGCTTTCCTGTTCCCACTTCTGGACTCCTTTCTTCTCTGTCTCCAGCACAGAGCAAACCATGTTAAATACATTCTGCTAAAAGGTGGACGTAGTCTCTGCTGGTGTATTGTGCTGAGGAGTGGGGATGGGGACAGCAGGTAGTGACTCCAAATCAAGCATCATTCTTTCTGTAATGGTCCTGCTATACCCCTTGCCAAGAAGTGTATTGTAAATACTAATGCATCTTACAGCAAACCTTTGAAGTAGGATAATGGGCTGAGATGTGCAGTAGTTACAGTGACTTGAAACTTCAGTCCAGATCTCTTAAGTTTTCCTTTCTGGTTTCCCTTCTGCCAGACCCTTCTCTTCCCCCTGTGCTGTCTGTGGGTGCTCCCAGAGCCCCGGTGCCACCTCGCCTGCGCCTGGATGGGGATCACGTAAAGCTGCCTTACGAAGTCCCTGCTCACCCGAGACTCCCATGGCATCTTGTCAGCTTGTTTTGAGGTGACCTGAACTGAACAAGTTATTTCAGATGTGTACTAGTGCAACTGAAAGCTTTTAGCTGAGTGATGATTTCTGCTTACCCTTCTCCCGGGCTGTCCTTAGCTCTTGGAAGGGCTTTTAGCTTTCTTCATTAATCAGCAAGTTTGTATAAAGTAAAGTGCTTTGAGATAGCACCTTGTCCAATGGGCCTATGGACATGTGTGTGCTGGAGAGCACGTCCTAAAATCCAGCATTACCAAGCAGTATTTTTGCCTTGTGCTGGAGGCTGAGGAAAGCCTGAGCTGAAATTACAACCTATTTGCCCTGTCTCCCCCGGAGCCTCACAGCGCRTTCGATGGACATAGCTGGCTGCTTTGGGGTGATGAGGCCTCGGCCACTTCCTTCATTTCTTCAAGAGTAGCACTGTAAAATGAGGTATATAAATGCTGGGCTGCTGCAGATTAAAAACATTTCCTAAAAAATAAAGTTAAAATTGAAGCTGACCCAAGTTGAAAAGCAATTTTCTGAGAATGTAAAGGCATAAAGGAAAGTGCCTGAACATGATTTTAAGTGGGCCTGTGAATGTGGAAGATAGGCGGCAGGAATAAAAGGACGCACGTGTCAGTGGGGTGCTGCAGATGGAGAGAGCCCTAGAGTCACATGCTAGGAGCAAATTTCAATTAAATGAGCATACTTCATGTAACTATTGAATTCTGTCTGGATAAATGGATTTTGGAAGAATATATGTATATTTTGAAATCATGAAGTCACTTGATAAGGTAGTAATAAATCTGTCAGAATTTCTACTTTGACCAAAGCTGAGCTGTAATATGGGATTCATTTCAATACCTAAAGCCATTTTGGGGTGGGAAGAGACTTTCCCAGCTTTGGAATTAGATTTCTCTGCAACGGGTATTATGTTCTTGACCCCATATCATTGCCTTTGAGGAGCAGCAGTATTTAAAATCCACTGTAATGCAATAAGCCTGAGCTCCAGCTAAGTGTGTGCTGTGCTGTTATAATGCAGCACTGATGGTGGCCGTTGTTAAGGCATTGAACATATGCGAGGTAAACACAGGGCTTTTTTCAGGAGTAATTAATAATTTAATCTCTGTGAAGTAGAGGTTGCACTTCATTTATCCCAACTGCTCTTTGATTTTTCTCTTCAGCCCATTTTAGCTGGCATCTCTCCCTTTCTCCCTTCCTCACCCACACAGGTTGCCTTTATAATAAGCTCTTTCAGCAACGACCACCTTTATTTCTTTCAGATTGCACTAAGCTTTTATTTCTTGTAAAAAATAATTGCGACTTACTGTAAAAGACATTCTCTGATTGAAGAGACCACCTTTAAGAAAATGGCATGATGAAGAGCTGCGGTCCCTGCTGTGGCTGGTACGAAGTGGGACCCACTTTGCTATAACCACCGTTCCCAGGCCAGGCTGTGGAGACTTGGGCTAATGTGTCAGTACGTCTGTGTATGCGTGTGAAGCTGCAGAGAATCACAGTGAATTAATTCGCTGTTTGCTTCTGCTMCTTGCTTTCAAGTCTGCCACAAAGCCTTGGACCTGGCTGGCACTAGAAGATATTTGCCTGTACCCCCCAGAGTGCCGACCTGTTGCAATACACCAATCTAGTGTCTTTATGCTGGGCAAAGTCTCCAGGCTTAGCTTGTGTAGATCTGCCCCMAACCAAGATAAACCAAATCAGCAAAGCACTTGGGGATTTCTTAACTGAGTCTAAAATGGGACTTTCGCTACTATAACCAGTATTTTCCATCAACAGCAGTATTCACAAAGCCTTGTTTTCTGTGAATTTGTATTTTGTGCTTGAATTTCCCCTGTGTATATGTAATTTTGAAGACTTCTTCCTGCAGTTTGGATATCTCTAATGTCTCCTTTGTATGAATTTTCTGGTGTCTGACAGGCAAAGTCTGTGGTACCCCCTTTGCCTTGATGAAGCTATCGGAGTCTGTCTCTTCACAGCCACTTGGATTCAAACGCTTTGTTATTTGAGTGAAACTGGACAATGGGGGTCAAAATTGTTAGYGGAGGATAAACAGGAACTTATACAGAATGATTAAATGGGACTAATTGTTCAGGATATTCATATGGTTATCAAATAAAGCATTCCAAATCTCATTCCAAAGTACTGGAAAAATGTATCTAGAAAGAAAATTGCTTCCTCCTTTCTGCACACGGTCTTTAACAGGAGGAGCAATCATAGACAATGGATCACCGGTTTTAGGTAGTCTTTTCTCTGGCTTTCCACTGCTTCTTGTTTTGTCAGTGAAGGATGGGGTTTATGAAAATCTCCTTATTAGAAGTACAGCCCTGCTTTCTTACCTTTTCAACATCTTACTGCAGGAGAGATAAGCTGCCTGATAGGTGATGACTCCAAAATTGCACCCAAAGCCTCTGGGTCTCTGCTGTTCCATGTGTGAAACTGGGGTGAAGTTCAAAGATTTTACAGCTGACAAAGGTTTGTAAAAGTCAGGGGCTAAAAGCAGAGAATAACACAGAGTGTACTGCCTGGCAGTCTACTGCTACCCTGTGAGCAGTTGGTCAAATATGGAGTCRTGTGGGTTGGTTCCATTAGTAGAATCTGATGAAAGGACTCATTTATATTTTATGCACTTTTTTATTTAAAAAGAAYGCATAAAGTTCCATTTTATTAAGCATGGCAGGAGCTGAACAGTGGGAGAGAGACATTTTCTCTCTCACCTTTGCATTTTTTAAGTCCTTTTTAGCAATCCTAAAAAGCCTTTAAGTAGCTGTTGGTGTTCATCCAGGATGCATTCAGGTTTCCCTGTGCTTTCTCCCCACTACCCTGGTCTCTGCTGCCTCTCTTTTTTGGCCACACAAGTCACTATAAAGCAGTAGCTAACAAAAATCTCTCCAACTACATGGGCTTTGTGTGTGAGTTTTGATTTCTCTCTGGAGTGGTACCATTGTTTCAGATGGCTAAATCTGTACACAATAATTTCCAAAGAATGACCCAGCACCCCAGAGTTAATAAACATTCCTTGTCACAGAATAAACTCTCTAATATATGCCCCAAATATGTTTTAATATGTTTATTTCCAAACAAATATAATGCTAAATGTTATTTAACTTCTTTTTAGCATTTTCTGTAATGGTTACTGATTAGTAACCAAGAAATCTATTTTCAATGCTAAGTGTTGCTGACATTTAAAAGAATTTGAGTGACATTTTGGTGATGGCTTGTTGCATGTCCTTTAGCTGAGCTTTTGCTGCAGCAGCATGGGGAAAAAGAGGTCTCCTGGAAGGTCTGTGATTCCCCCGGAGTTTCTCTTCAGAGCCAGTCATGTTTATACCTAGGGGAAAGGACTAGCTGGATCTCATRTGGACAAGAGGCTGTGATGACTCTTTGACTGAAGAACAGGGCTGAGCTGTGCCAGTGCTGGCTCAGCCGAGCCCTCGGCACGGTGACGGTGACCCCCCTCAGCCTTTCCCCAGGCTGGTGTGAGGCTGTTGGTGCACACGTGGGGAAGCACTTTCTTCGTAGATGATACACAGTTTAGGAGCTACATGGGAGCCTCATTTCAGCTGTGGTGAATCGGAAGTTGCCAGAGAGCCCTAAGGTTGGGCAATGAGCTGTTTTTTCCAAAGAGTTAGGGGGTGAGTGCAGCCTGGGGGTTGAGCTGGGCGCTGTGAAGGGGGAGTAGCTGCTGTGGATGTGGATTGGGGTTTGGGGATGACAGACTTGGTGCTGAGGTGTCCTGGTGACCTCTGGTGAGTCAGATCCCTTGTTGGTGCCTGAGTACACTGAGGTTTCAGCACAGTTTTACTCTACTGGATAAACTGAAGGTAAATGCAGTAACACCGGTGGACTATTGCAGGGTACGAGCAAGGAAAAGCATGAGAGCTGTAAGCTATAACACCATGCTTTATAGGGGTTGTAGACCTCAGAACTGGTATTCCTAAAAGTGGTGCTAGAACATTCCCCCTTCCCAGGCCCTTTATCCTAAGTGTGCTTTCAGTCAGTCCTAGCACAGGAGTGAGCAGTTCTCCAGAAATTCTCTAGTTCAGGCCCAAGACATCGAAAGGTGCAGAAAAAAAAAGGATGGGAGCCTGGGAAGTAAACAGGAGATGCCACATAGATCAGCAGGAGGGGAAGGAGAAGAAAGTGGAGATTTGCCCAAGCACAGTGTAAGGGGTAACTGATGGTTAGAGAGATGAAATGCAAGGAGAGGTTGGGTTCTGGTCRTCTTTGCTGATTGTTAATTCATCCAGAGAGGTGACCACCAGCCCGGGCTGCTGGCTGTGCTGCTGCCGAGCTCTGCAGGCGCGTCAGCCCGGCGGGTCGGGATCACTGCCTCCTCCGGCAGCACCGGCGGAGAAAGGGAGCGGAGCTCCGTGCTGGGCGCGCCTGTCCTGCCTGGGGCACAGCGGGAGACCGTGCCCCACGCTTCCACCTGGATTTCGTGCACCCAGGCGTTTGAGGTACACCCAGCCCTGTGAGTGCAGCCTGCACCAAGTGGATATTACTTGGGTTGAATTTTGAGGCAAATTGTGACAGTAATTCAGYGTAACACTGGGGAGTCAAGGTAGGGAGATACGTCCTTAGTTTATTTTTATCCTCTAACATGCAAACAATTTAACAGTTCTAGCAGATTCTGATTTCAGAGCGACTGACAAACAGTTTCAATATACATTTTCAAAGTATTTTCTTCCCCAAATTTAATTTGAGCTAACAATTCTTTAAGCGCTCCAAACTAAATTGGCTGTGGCACTGTCAGGTTGGCTTTAAGCATTGCCTTTCCCACTCCTGATAACTGGAACAGTTGTGATTTTGTTTTACCATTAATATTTCGACGAAAACTTGTAAGGTACTGTAGGCATAAATATTTAATATCTTCCTTCCATGTTTCTTTATTGCTGAGCTTGGTGATAAGTTAGTAATTCAGACTTAGATGCAGATAAAACAGTAATGTGAACAGTTTAAATCTGCATTTTTTCAAAGCTCCTGTGGTCAAGATGACTGCGTTCTAGCAAGAGTATTGCTATTTAAAATTGTTTACCTCTACACTTCAGCTGAATGCTGCTGTACATGATAAATGAGGTAAATAAAGGTGCCTTTTGGGTCCCAATAACTGCACAAGAAACCTAATCATTCTCACTAACATAAAATAATTTAACAAATGGAACAGTGCCATAGCAGCCTAATAAGAAATTTCTGAATACCGCACCACATATGGCCAAAGCCTCTTCAGGAATAATTCAAGCTTTTTTTTTTTTTTCTTCCCCATTTATAGTAGGTTAGTTTCATGTTTAATGTAGAATAAAACTTTGCATGCAGCATCCCACATTTTGCTTTTTCAGAGTTTATTTGATTTTTGATCTGGACATGAAACATTATTATTTAATAAATGTATAAATAAATAAATATTTTTTCCCATGATCTCTGGTACCACTTCACCTTATGGGTAAAAAATGTTGGAATTCATGGCACTGTTCCTCAGGAAAAGGCAGACTTAAGCCATTAGGCTCAGCTTTTCATCTCTTCAGACACACAGCTATGTCACTTAAGCCAAATAGAACAATGCCTTTAAAGGCAGATGTTAATGCCTCTGTCCCACTCTCTCTTCCTCCTCTTCCTCCTTTCCTTCCTTTGGCTCTCCCAGAAGAAAGTAATTTCTGAGCAGATGGAGATATTACTATGTGATAAGAGTAATTTTTGCACAATRCTGATGGGCTTTCGCTAGCCAAGTGTCTTTTGACTTTGTATTTTTAAATGCTGTTATTCTTAACAGCATTACCATTTGAGGAAAAAGAAGTTAATCCACTGCTTTGTTAGCGTAATCTGGGTTATCTCATGTGGAGATGTGCTTGCAAGACTTTGGTCTGAGAGAATTTGTCTGGAATTTAACTACCTCTACTGCTTGCTTAAGCTGGATAAAAATCTTGGGTTTCTGTCTAGAGTACACACTGGCAGAGAGCACCAAACAGAGATTTAATAAAATTTCAAATTCCTCTCCAAAGCACAGTTTAGTTGCAGGTTTTGTATATTTATCTGAAGAGTGAACTTGTGCCCTAATCCTACACGTTGATCCAATTTGTTAACCTTTCTGTCTTGTCTTGCAAGTGCCAAAGTACCTCATGTAGCAATGCAAATAAAAATAGAGCTGAGGGGAAACGCAACTTTATTAGAGCCTTGGGATCCCGAAGAAACGTTTATCCCAAAGACTGCTGGTTAAAACAAACATAAGAACCATCTGCGAGAGTGTGTCTCAATTCCAGCTGTTTGAATCCAACCATTACTTGAAATCTATGGATACTAAAATCTCCTTGGCCTCATTATGTCTTAATTGTAAAAGAGRCTGGATGTTGCTGGTGCGTTTTGCACAACCTTCTCCAGAAGCCTCCTGCCAGCCGTGGAGATGAGCTGTCCCCGGCGGAAGGGTGGCARTCGGATACGCCGTCACCTCGCACTACTTCAGCTTCCCGCGAGCGTACGTACAGTCGCAGCTGCAACTGCGGGGTTCAGCTTCCTGGCGACGGGTGCGTTTAATATCACTTTTGTGCCTTAAAAAACCCAAGAGCTGTGTTTCATTAACACACCACGGCGGAAGCACAGATGGAGCATTTTAAAAACAAACCAGGAAACACTTTAAAATAAATGCGGTGCTGCTCTTCTCTCTTCTGGTGCCTATTGTAACCAAATGTTAATGGGGTTGGGCGGAGGCTAGATATTTCTGTCTTTGGTGTGATGGGAGCAAATGAGGACAAAGTGGGAATTCATCAAACTGTATCTATCTGTCCCAAGCACAAATACTTCCATCTTTGCAGAGGAGGAGTCTGAGCTTTCCTGATGGGGAGCTCTGCCAGGAGGGCAGAGTGGGGCAGCGGCTGTAAATCCTGACACCCATGAACTGACCATGCTGCTGAAAAAGGGTGTCTGGGGGTCCCTGGGTAGTTAGGCACCACAGAAATGTTTTGAGAAGGCCAAATTARGAATATCCTGTCATTAGGGGGGCCCACAGTTCAGAATGGAGCTAATAGGTATGTTTTAARCTGACATTTTTCTGTCAAAGCCAAGCCTGTTTATGGGAAAATGGTTAGTTTCAGTGAAATTCCCATTTTGAAAAGGTTTTTAAAATGTATTTTCAGTTCAAAGTGCATTTATAACTTGACATTTAAGTTATAAAACAAAAYAAACCTCCAGATTTAACTGAAAATAAAATGGCCAAAGCCATTGTAAGTTAGTTTTAAAACCATTGAAGCAAATTCCTTCAATAAGCCCATTTCTTTTTTTCCTTAGATTTTTTTCATTCAGCAGCATTTTTAGACTTTGTACTTCTTGTCTAATTGATGRGTATTGATTTTTATTCCTTTTTAATTCGCAAAATTTCTTTTCAAATGGCAGAGCAGTTTGGGTGCAGCTGCTCTCGTCCTAGCAGGGCCCAAAGGGCGGCATGCCCCAGCCCGCTGGCACTGCGGGGTCCCTCGCTCCCAGTGGCGGGTGCAGGACGCTGCTGCTAGTATGAATTCGGGAGTCGTGACACTGGAGGAGGGAGACAGCACTGAAATCTTGCCTGGTCACTCTTCTCTTAAATAGCTTCAGGATAGGCACACTTCCTCTGCAGGGTGATCGCAGGTAAGCTTTTCTAAATTGAAAAGAACCATCCATGTGTTGACATCCTATTGYGACTACCTCACAGAAAGCCTGTTGTTGTTTAGCTGGGCAGTTTATAGCAAAAATAACAAGTGTATCTCTCTCAAGTTTTGGATTTGTATTTTTTTGCAATTCCCAGATAAAATGCTGCTTGGAAGTAGCATGAGCCTGAGTTTGGCTCTGTGTGCAGCTGTAATCGTGTGGCTCCAAATGAGATTGCTGCTGATTTCCGTCCCTGCGAATAAGCGTGGGTCAAGGCTGGTTTGCCCAATGGCTCACTCTGCAAATGCRGCCTGGTGAGTGGACATCCAGGATGAACTTTGTGCACTTCGAGAGACTTGGGGAACAAGTCTGAGCTCCGAGTTGAGGTGTCAGTGGAAGGGTGAAGGTGGGGAGCTTGGTTTGGGTGGTGGTCCAAGAGCTGCTAGCACTAATTGTACGAAAACATGCCTTCCTCATTACAGTCAATGTCTGAGTATCCTAACAAATGTGGGAGCATGCCTGTCAACAAGAAATCATTTTCTGATGGTTATGGTTGTTGCTGTACTGTTTTTCCTGCCCTTCTACACAGGATCTTGACTTAAAGGTATTTGCTTTTCATATGGATCTCTTGCTGTTCTTCAGTGCGTTGTCGTCCTGCCTTCTGTGTGCTCCTTTCCCCAGGAAGTCCCATATAACCTGGTAAAGTTAAACTGATGGGATTTCCCCCAGACTGTAAACAGTTTCTCTTACTCCTATTAGTTTGTTTGGAAAGTTGAAAAGCTGGAGTAATAGAAAATAATCATTGGTGTCAAAACTATTATGAATTATTAAAAGGAGCACAGCAACGGGAGCTATAGATAATTCCTCATTCTGAAAATGAGCATGTCTTATGTTATTGCTGCAGTAATTACCTAAAAATACCTAATACTTAATTACTTCCAGGGTGTCAATCTTCATAACAGTTTATTAGAAAATTCTAATGGATGGAGCAGCTGCTTCCACAAGCAAATCTATTTGCGGCTGAACCTGACATTCTGCTCTAAATATTATTCCACCTTGATCAACATTATTTCTCCACGTATATCTTGTTACAGCTGTAACAGATTGGGAAGGGAGGGTTTATCCAGCTGCAGTGGGAATTGCTCTGCTTGCTCACGACTTCCAACTTCATACTRCTAGAGCAAGTAGAAATGTTTGCAACCAATTTATAATGAGGAAGAAATTGGAATGGTCAGTTCATGATCCTGGTCTTGGCTTCTTGGTATTTCAGCCATCCAAATGCCTGGCTGAGAATTCAAAGGCTCCTCTTTTGGGAATTGTCARCTGTGTGAGACTGTTGGTGTGAGGGGACAATATTCACCTGTGTCTGATGCAGAGAGTGAGCCTTAGGGAAAGGGGTACGGACAGGGCTGCTCTGTGTTGTGGTGTTACTGGTGGCAGGGCTGTTCCCTAGGTGTCCTGGGCAGGAGGATGCAAGTCAGAAGTACATAATGTCTTTTAGTTACAAATGCAGGGTCCTTGTTTGTGCGTTATTATTGGTCTTGATTGCCAAAAGCATACTTGGCATTTTGAACAGACAGCTTCAGTCTGGAGCACTCGCAAGTTTAGCTTACGTGCAACTCAGTGGAAATAGTGAGTAAAGTAGGACAGAGTAGAGTGCAAAAGTCTAAAATCAATCTCTTGTTTTTTTACAGAAAATGTTTAAAAAGCCCCAAATTAATAAATACACCAACAGAAGCAATTTGAAAGCAATAGTCTCTAATAGCAAGCTCTACCTTAACTTGATTAATATTGAACTCTATAAAGCCGTGACGTCAAACCCTGTTGTGTTTCTGCATTGTTGTTTTCTGTGCTTCTCTGTCCTTTAAAAATTTGCTGGATCAGGTATTAGTAAGAACTCCAGGACTGTCCCTTCTTTATTCCAGCAGCAGGAGTTTCATGCCTCTGAAACACAAGGGTTTGAGTTTTATCCTCCTACTACTGCAATTTCTTTGGAGGCCAAGACCATATTACAATTTACTTCTTTAGACCTTGAACAGTCCTACTTAGTGTCACATCAGTGACTGAGCCGCTTAATGTCCTTTATCCTCTTCTGAGCTATCCTGCAAACATCCCTACACCTTGGGCAAGTTAAGACTGGATCCAGGTTTTGCTGCACTGCCTGGCTTTCTCCCCCTGTCTGGATTTGGGACAGYAACACTATTTGCACAGCCAGAGTGGTCTGCTTTGCCAACGCTGCAAAACAGAGTAATAAATTAAAAACAACCTAATGAGAACGTCTATTCTTATTTCTGGTAGTTTTCCATTAATTCTGAGAGTAAATAACAGGTGTCTTGAGACATAAGATTTGTATTTTGAAAACCTGTATTTTTCGTTTAACACTATGGATGCTTGTCTGTATAGTCTTACTACATCTTCAGAGCCACTACACTGTATTATGCATGTGTTGCATTGTAGTTAGCAGATACTAATTTAACCAAGTGTCCTTCTAAAAATGCATTGCAAATCCTGTTATAGCAGGTGCCTTGCAAGAACAAAATCTGAGTGTTGTCAGCAAACTGAGCTGACTTTGCACAAGTTTTTCTGTCTTAGCTAGCCCTTGTATTTGCAGAATATAACTAAACCAGCACAGTAGTATCTCGTTGGAGGGAAGCTGAGTTTTTTTCTTAAATATGTGTATAAAGTTCAAACTGGGTCACCCTGAGGAAGAAGCTGATATCAAATGGTGGTGAACAGTCAGCTTTAATTCATCGATAGCGGGCGAGCATTAGTAGTCCCACTTTCATGAGATGAGTTGTATCAGTCATACATGCAAATACTCAGGGTATGGATATATTCGTAAGGAACGAGGTCTCAGGTGCTAGTTTCCATCTTTTTAAGAGAAATCACATATTTCTGTGGATTACCTAYGATACCTGTTGGGAAGATATCACAGGAGAGAAAGCTTAGGTATGACTGTAAAGTGAACACAATCCACAGATTGGTATCAGACCATGCACTTGTGATGGCTACGTTAAAAATAACTTGGTTTTTGTGATGAGTTCTGCCATGAGGGACCCAGAYCTTTGGGCTTTTATCCTGACTGAAAACTATAACTAGCAACTAGCAAGCATTCGTAGGAAGGGCTGCTTACTAATAAGCAATCCTTCCAGCTCCTTGATGAGCGGAGGAGTGTATGGAGCGGGGAATTTGGTGGCAGCTGTCCTAGCCCCTCGACCCGGGTCCTGCAGCTTTGCCTCAGGGGATGCCCATGGGACTGAGCACCCCTTGGGACCCCACCACGACTGCCACCTCRGCAAGACCTGGCTATTCTCCAAGTCGCTGAGGGGTCCCTCGCTTGTCCACTTGCCAAAAATGAGGTCTCGATGTCCCATTTTGACAGCTCCTTATCGATAGTTGCTGATACTTATTTTCTGGCAGTTTCCTCCTCAAGCCTCATTGTGGCTCTGGCACCAGCAACCCCCTCGGCGACCGTCAGGCAACCAACGTGGCCGTGCTCTCGGTGCTGCCCCGTACCACCCTGCTTCCCTTCACCTGTTTTATTTGCTTGTGTCTCCRGTACTGCACTTAGATGCTAAATTCTTAGTGCTTTGTAATTTTTATGAATACCTATTGCCATGGTACAAATGAAAATAAGAATAGTTATCAATATTGATGTCCACGAAATTACTAACCCAAAGGCAGGGATGCAGCTAAAGTTCTCTCTGGCTATTGACCACTAAGTTGTTTGGTTTTTTTCTCCCTTGAATGGCTTGGACTGAATTAGGCTTTAAGATTAGTGTCAGAATTACATTTGTGACCTTCTTCTGGATTTTTCAGCAGTTCAGATGTTATATAGACTGTGACTGCTCTTCAGAGCAGTCCAGGGAGAAGGAAGAATATCTTACCAGAAAATGCTCCCTCTTAGCCTGTAAAAAATGATTAAAAATGGACATTTAAATTGGTTCCTGTTCTAAAGGAGAAATCTCCAACTGAATTACCTCCTAGCATCCTGATCTGCACAAAAAAGGTTTGACTTTGTGTTTTTTTTTTTTTTTTTTAATTTGGCAAATATTAAAATAAGAAAGAAAATTAATTCAAAGCAAAGGCATATAAACAGAGAAGCTTACAGCTTAGTTACAGCTTCCTAAAAGCTAACTAAAGAAAATGTATTGTGATGGTTCATTGGCTTGAATCTTATCTTGCAAAGGGTAGCTACCACCAGCAGGGTAGTATATGCTGCAGAAGATCCAGTTTATTCTCTCTGTTACCCTGGATAATGAATATTCTTTAGAAGAGAATGCAAATGTTTTTTCTTATTTCCTGTCTCTAAAATTGGGACAGAGAGTTTGTTTAAAAGGTAACAAAAGGATTAAAATGGGATGGAAAACCTGCAATTATCYGTGATAAACAATGCATTATGTTTTGGTTTGCGGGCTGCGAGTCTGTCACTGAAATGTTCCTCATCTCATGTAATATTTTGTGCTACTGCGTTGCTTTTCAATTATACAGCTCAAAGGAAAGTTTCCACTGACAAAAACAGTGAAAGCGCATTGCTTTTAGTATTGGTTTTTGTTTTTTTTTTTTTTTTCTTTTATAGGTCTCAAGTGTCTCTTCAAATATAAGTCCAAATGACAGGAGTCCAGGAGTTTGAAAGTTATTAGAGAGATATGGATATATGCAGCTAATGAAATATGCTCGCTTACAATATATCAAGACATGCAGAACATTGAGGAAAACTCAGCAATTTCAATATTTAATGTAAGCTGGAGTTAAAGTATTATATTTTTTTGCAAATGCAGCATATGTTAATCTATTGCTGAGCATTCGTCTAGCAGATTCAATTTCCACTCATAATTTTTCATTTATTAGTTTCTCTTTCACATAAACACAGCTGTGTATTCTGATCTACGCTGTTGAGATCTGACGTGGTGCAGTATATGGGGAACTCAAGTGATTTATTGTGGAGAGCCAGGGAGTAGATTGAGGGGTCTGCAGAACAATCTCAGAATAAATATTGGTTCTGATTTAAATTCATCTTTGCAAAGTTTTTACCCCAAACTTTCCACCAGTTGCTCATATTGAAGGTGGACCAATARATGTTGGATAGAGGGACAGTTTCAGCCATGTTGCAGCTCAGGAATAGGTAGCAGTTTCTGCTGTATTTGGCCCAAATATCTACGGTATGCAAATTCATTTGCAGTGCTGATGTATTGATGAGGATCATATGATGCTGATAACAATCCAGCTGCTGCTCTTCTCTGGCTGGCAGAACAAAGCTCTTGATTTGAGGTTTTCTGACACTGGGGGKTTGTAATCAAGAAGCTTATAATTTTGAAGGCACAATGAGAAACAAATAGTTGTTTTATTTAAAATGTAATACTGAGTCTGCCACTTATGTGTGGCAGCTTGTTTTGGAGTGGTGGTTCTTGTAAAATTGTTTCAAAAACAAACCAAAAAACCCCAAACAAAACAAGGCTCTCCATCATCTCCAGTGGTTTCCTTGCTGTAACATATGTCTGGAAATCAATATGTATTTTATTTAAAATGTCACACTAGGCTACCTTCTTCAGGTACAGAACTGATTTGCAAGTGGCTACTGCACAGCTGAGTAGGAAGGGCTTTTGGAGTTTAAGCCAAAACCTGTCTGAAGTTACTGAGTAACTTTTCTTTGCCTTGAGTGCACTGCGGTTCCGCCCCTGCGAATGGCTGCCTGTGCCATCAGGGATGTGCTGCGCAGAATAAAAATAGCTGTTGTAGGTGTGAGGGAAATGAGTTCAGCCTTATCCCCTTGGGTTTTTTACCCATCTCCCTACAGAGTACCTGTGCTCAATTCTCATCTCGCCAATGATTCCACCTACTGTCTTCACTCCTCTGTTTCCACTCTGTTGTCTGAAACATGCTAAGACACACAGACTCATTTAATAGATTGCACTATGACTTCACCCCTCCTCTTCCCACCGAGGGAATATTTTTCCCATTGCTGTTAAATGCACTTTCATTCCTGGGTCTTGCTTGACACGTGAGCCCCATCCTTTCTCTGGCCACTGCGAGGCGGGGAGCAGGGGCGATGGCCTTCCAGGAGGCACTTAGCCGACCTGCTCCCTGCTGTTCTCGCTCCGTGCGCTGCTCGGTGAGGGAGGGTCTTTGGGGAGAGATGATACAGTTTAATAGAAAAGCTGATAGAACTGGGAAGAGGACTTGTGTCCTGTCTTTTCTTTATTTTTAATCTCTGTTGGTTGGTTTAATGAAATCCAATGCTTGACTGCAAAGCTTCTCTTGATTGCATCCTCTGGCTATCACGGCCAAATGCTGTGGTGACAGTATTTTTTAAAGCTATGGAAAATCATTAGAGTATGGTATATTTATTACCTGGCTATTGTGAAAGCTGTCTCACTTGTGAGCCCCTTTTTCCAGCAAACTATCTACACTCAGCACGTGGCTAATGGGGTGTTCCAGCCCTGTGCTCTTTTGAGATCATACAGTGATGCTGAGGGAAGGGTTGTATCTCAAATAAGTAAAGAAATAGTGCTACACGCAATACTTGCCTGCATCCCCTGGGGTTTGGCCTTTGAGGCGCAGGCAGCGATGTTCTGCAGAGCAAAAGGAGAGTTTGGGTGCTGCTGGGTGACAGCTGCTGAGATGTGCGGTCGTGGCAGGACCCCCGTGGTGCGGTGGCTCCCGCGCCGCGCTGGGCCCTGGGGCACCTTCCCACGGGAGTCACAGCTTGTGCAGATCCAAAGGCCTGTTCTGGTGAGAGATCCACTTTGGCTTATTGAATGTCTGGAAGGTGTATCTGGCTCGGGAAATTCCTGAGCTGCGAGGTGTTGGAGGCTGGAAGAGTATCYGGGGGAAAGCATTGCTTGATGCCTGCCTTGCTCTTGTGTACATATTTCTGGGCATTTGCTGCTGACAATTATTGGAAATGGGACAGTGGGTTAGCTAAATCTTTGGGCTGATCCAGTACGTCACTTCTGTCTTCATAAATAATTGGCATGCTAAACACTGCTGTTAATTGCACTRGAATTTGCAATGATTAATTCTAATTACTATTCATTATTTCTGTAGCGTGTCAAATGTACTGGAAACAATATCTGGTAGGTACTAGGCACTAAGATATGGTTACAGTAAAAGATAAGTACTGATTTTTGTCTGTTCTGTGCAGTGGTGGGTATTTTAGCCTATGTGTGTTGAGATGTCTGCCTGTGCGACATGATGCAAAGTTTGCTGAGATCGGGTCCTCAACTGCTTGTAAATCACTATATTTTCTGACTAGTGGAGCTTCACTGGTTTAATCTCAATTTAAATCGGAGTCTGKGTTTTGGATGGCTGCTCATAGCACTGTTATTACCAGGTTTGGTGACAAGTCACCTTTGCTTTGGAGCRGGAGGCTAAGAGGTAGGGATTCCCCTTCCTCAGAGAGATGGCTGGTAGCAGGAGGAAGTTCTWCCAGTTGCCTCAGTAGATCAGAGGTGTGTGTTTAGATAAATGGACAGACCACGCTTCATTCTTTTTCACTTCTCATGCAGTCATTTGCTTGGGAAACACAGATGTCAGCCTCAAAATGGGAAWTCTGCATTGAGATGCTTGGTAAATTTTACCTATTACAGTTATATCTAGTTCACCTTTTTTATAACTGGGAGTGCTGGAAAGATGAGGTGTGGGTTTTTGAACAAGCAATGGCAGGGRAAGCATGGCTATATCAGCTGCATTACAGTAAACATGGGCTAAATTACTGCTTCAGTGCTTTAAATTACTTTCGGTTTACTCCAGGATTAGCATATGCAYGACAACTCCTGCAGAGAAGCTGATGTGCTGGAAGTATGTGCTTTGCAGTAGCTAACAATAACTTATTTGTGTACCTATTCTTGATTATTTTCATTTTTAAAGATCATTTTTAATGAGTCTCTAACGACCCATGCAGGGGCTCCTGACTTAYTCCCAAGATGAGCAGGAGTTGGAGTCGGAAGCTTCCTGGGGCATTGCAGGCGGTTTCTGGGGCAGCGCCTGTACTTAGCTGCGYGCTGACGCGCTGAGGATGGTGCTTTGCAGCAGAATAAACAGGAGAGGGAGTTGATTAGGCAGATACAACTTTCAGGCAGCTTATTTTAGCTGATATTTTTACGACCCTTACCAGGCAATCCATAAGCAAAATTTTAGTCCTCACGGAGATGTTTTATTTCTCTTTTTACTTCCTCTGGCAATCTTGTCTGAATTAATATATGGCTGAATAACTACTGACTGTGGCCACGTAGACATTCCTTACAATATAATACTTGGCCTTTGGGTAGACCTGCAGCAATTTTTAAACATTAGTTTGGCGATGGGGTAGTGATACGCGTAGTTACAACTCTTCACTTACRGGGAACATCTGATTTAAGCAGAATTAAAAGGGTGGATGTGGTAAGGAATGTTTTCCAATCCAGTCTCGCTGAACAGACAATTAGCAAGATCATTAAACTGCCTCATTAGTACCGTGATAATTACAGGATTAACACACTTCAATATCTCTAATTTCTTTTGTAATATAAGCAAGATGGGGAGATGATTCCGCTATATTTGAGACTTCCGGACAGCTTGCATCAGACTTAAGGGCTTCTTGGTAGTTAAAGAACAATGGAGGTGAAATGGCTGGAGGAGGGGGGGTGTGGGGCAGCCCCCAAGGAACGCCATAGGCAGTCCTTAAGTTTTGGATTAACTCTAGTTAGTGTGCTTGGTGCTGTTTTGGGTCTGGGAGGAGATTTCAGATGAATTCCCYGTGGGCAAATCACTGCATCAAGGGAAAACATCACCCTACCTAGCCCGTTTTGATAGCTCCAGTGACAAAGTTGAGGAAACGTATGGCCTGGAGTAACTTAGTGAAACTTTGTCTAAGTCAGGTCACTGAATCCACCAGAAAATCAGTAGCTACAGCTCTTCCAGTGGGAGCAGGCATCTTCTTCTGCAACCTGCCTGCTGAAGCTGGAGCCGATTGCTGCTGTGGGGCGGGGGTGCCTGGAGAGGCATGTTGCAAATACTTGAGCTGTGCATGCCCTGCAGAGGGACGGGGCTGCAGGCTGTAGGGCTGGCACCTTCTGGGACTGCTGGATGTGCTCATTAAATAAACAAGGCCTATTTCCACCTTTCCTTATATCTGCAGCAAAAATAATGGGAGATTGACAACAAAACTTCTCTTTTATACTCTGCACAATAGCTGAAGTCTGTTTATAGAGCGCAGCAGGATGCACAGTAGCGTGTGAGGATGAGTTCAGGCGTCCTGGTGAGGGAAGAAGGCTGTTATAGCCGGGGCTAGTGGCACCTGCTAGAAATGCTGAYGCTGTGTCAGTATTTTCACTGAAGAACTCGCTACTCGTGTTCCGTCAGAAACACGCTGCAGGCTGGTGCAGGCGCGCTCCCAGCCAGCGGTTCCGTGGAGCGTTGGCAGCTGGTGTGGTGCCTGCTTCAGGCCACCGCACGGTTGCRTTCAGTCAGCACGGCAGAGACTGCGGGGCCAGACAGGCACGATTTCAAACCACAAGGAAGTTAACGTGGCTTACAGGGAGTCTGGGATAAAAATCTCAAAGGTAGGAGGCACGCCATTACCCCTGAGGTGGCAAACCTTTCGGGAGCCTGGTGCTTCTCATGCTGCTCGGGAGATGTGAGCTGGGGAGATAACKCAGGGAGCTGTGTTTAGGAGTGGATTGTGCATCACCATAACCATGTTGGTATGCACCAGGAACCTCACTTTTAAGAGAGGGAAGAAGGCTTGAGGCTCACTAGAGAAAGGTATCCAAATGTAAGAGCTTGCTGTGGTGTGTGGATGTTCTGCCAGTGAGTTTTAAAGGAAAACTTCCGTGTTTTGTATGTTTATTAATTCATCTGTCAGAAGGGAAAAAGGAAAATAGCTGGTCTGTGTAACTGGCTAGCAGGAGTCACCTAATGCTTTAATAGACTGATGAGCTGTTCAGAGAACTGCTGTGGCTCTGTATAGTGCAGAAAAGTACTGTCCTTGAGGCCAACCTCATAGGAATTTGCCTGAGAATCCCCTTGGATATCAAAATAGGCCGAGGAATGGGTAGGTGTGTATCCATATACAACTAAACAGAATCATACATATCAAATAGATATAAAAAAGCTACATATGCTAATACGTGATGTCTATGTGAGCTCCAAAGATCACTTACTCCTGAGATAAAGTAGTAGATGCCAAGTTTGATCATGATATCAAAGGTACTCTAGGACCTGTCAAGTGTGACTCCTCCACGTTATTCTGAAAATTTTAACATGAAAAGACAAGGCAGAAATGGGTCTGACATTATTAACAATGACAAGATCCTTCCCCAGCACTCCTTGCTTGTTTTCCCTTAATGAGCTTTGGTGGGACAGATTCTCTGACGAGGTGCTGTCGCTGCTGCAGCTCGTTGTGATGCTGAGCCGCGAGGCTGGTCCCTGCCTGTTCGATATACCCACAGGCTCGTTAGTGGTGGGACAGAGCTTGGGCAGCTCTTTGCCGGGGGCACGGAAACCCAAGTGCAAGCTCCAGTTTGCCAGCAAAAAAACATAAAGCAAGTGCATCGCCTGTCAGAACAGAAAGAAATTGGGGCCTATTAACGCGAGTTCGAACAGTCTGGCAGAATTGGGAATGTTGGGAGAAAGAGTGCAGGGAAGCAGATGAAAATTGAAATGGTTTGTCTTTAAGTGAAACTATTCACAATAATAATTGCACGGCAGRACAATAATCCTATCGGGACATAACCCTGACTTTATTTGGGCAAAAATGAAGCCYCATGAAGGTCGATGTTCTGTGCCATGTGCTAATTTCTGTATTGCAGCTCTCGCGCATTTCAGCCATATGGTCAAAGCTGGATTGCAGCACGAGGAGGTTGGAAACCTCCCACAAGAGACTGTGTCAAAACATAGCATGATGAGCAGGGCCTGTTAYGGGCTGAGTGTGACAGAAAAAGCCTGGTGTGGTCTCAGCTTGATGAGGAAAAATACTGTTATCAGCTGTGAATGTGAAGGTTGATTTATTGTATCCGTAGAATAAAAAGGAGACTGGTCAGAAAGGAACAGGCGTTTCTYAGGGCAGTTTTCTAGGATCATTGCTCACTGGGAAATATCTCTTGCAAAAAACATTATTCCTCTCACTGGGCAGATCAGGTTGTGACTGCACTTTTCTGGCAGCCTCCCTCTCTGATGCAGTTTGGTTTGACTGCAGGCTGTACTAGCTGTAATGCTATCATTATCACTCAAACTTGACAACAGTGACAGCAACTAATGTGGCATTTGACTGGGAGAAGGGGCATCTCACTTGGTTTTTTTAGACAAGGCAGGGCTAGAAGTTCAGTTGCTTGACGGCACAGTGGAGTGCCTTTGTCCTGAGAGCGCCATGTCAGTACCAAGCTGCAGTGCATTTATTGAGCACTGAATAAAACATTTTTCCTTCCTCTTCCCCTGTGTTGCCCGCTGAGAAATGCAAAGCTATCAAAATCAGCAATTAGTAGTGAGAGAGACTGGTAGCAAAACCATGGTTTTTCCCTTCCTGATTATTCTGACATAGTTTTAGTTATGCATTCATTATTTTCTAAATCATTATGCCACTTTGACAGTACTGCCAAATCAAGGAGGAGGCAAAGCCCTGCTGCATCAGCTTCCATCTTCTATTGTGCATTGTAACGTTGGTGTTTTGCTGTTTTATTGTTCCCTTTGTGCTTACAGCTAAGTATTCCTGCATTATTGTTTAGCTGGAGCTGCAATTGCAAAGTTTATCTGCAAATGGAACAAAGCAGTCAATCATACCCATTTGTTTCTGCACAGCTGCTAGATCTTTTACCTCTATAGTTTATAAATCTGATGCTTGACTTGAATCCCCATTTTCTTCTCTTGCTATTATTTATTACAGTGATTTATTGTCTGGTATCTATTTATATCTAGTTTCATACAAGAGCTCTGTTATTTTTAGCCTGGTTAGAGGAGAATTGTTGGGTGCATGGGTCCAGTTTTGTGAGATATACCCACTGATTTTAGTGGAAGATGGATCAGGCCAGTGATGCATGAGGCTGTGACTAAATTTTTACAGCCTTTTGTGCAGGAGAAGCATATGTGCACAAAAAAGTGTCTAAAATTCATCTGTGTTGTATGTTCCTATTAAACAGAAAAGTGGTAAATGTACAGAGCTGCTTCTTCCTCTGAAGWCCAAAGAAACATCTCCAAGGTTTCCTTCAGGAAGAATAAAGTTGTCTTGCACAAACCACTGTGAACCGAAAGTCCGGTAGTCAGGGGGTGCCGTGGCCATGTTCTGGAAAGGAAAARGCAAATCTCTTCTGTCCCGCTCTTCTCCTCTGTTTCACTTCCTGAATCAAGAAAGAAAATAAATATGTCCAAATTGGAGGGAAAAAGAAAAAAAAATCCCTCTAAAATGTAATCTGGCATAAAATCAAAGAAGTTCTGGAAAACTGGGAGATGGTAAAAGGAAATATTCACAGGATTCCAAGTAAACTTTTAACTTGCTGGACTGACCTCAAATATTTCACTCTACCTAAACCGCATGTCCGTTAGATGACCTGGTGCTGCATGATTTGGATGCCTGAAATCTTCACTCTTTTTCATGGGCTGAGCCCCTGGGAGACTGCTGTGCAGACCCGTGGGTGCTGCGTGTCCGCCCGGGGACGTCCTGCTGGGCCACGGGTGGTGTCACCGGGCACCAGTGGGAGCCGGGGCTGGTCCCGAACTGACCCGGGGCGAAGCGCTGYTGGCTGTTTCAGCAAGCAGGTGTATTTCTATCTGGGTTGAACAAATGTGAAACAAAATATATGTCAGCCTGCCTGACAGAGAATGAAAAAATCTGAGCAAAATATCAGTATTGTGGTAAATGTACAGAGACACGGCTCTGAGCAGCAGCTCTTGGCTCGTTCCATTGCCTCTTTTGCTGGAAGCTCACTTCCCCGCTCCCAGCAGCAAGTCCCTCCTCCTTATGTTGCCACCAGCAGGTACTTTAAACCTAAAAAAGACAAACTTCTTTTGAGGAAGATTCACTCCTCTCTTGCTGCTGCACGGACTGGTGTCTTACTAATTTTAACCCAGGACTGAGTTTTGCAGAATAGGGCAAGGGATAAACAGTTTAGCAAATACCACGAGGTCCTGTTCCCCGTGACAGAAACCGTCCCAGCACAGGCACAGGGACTCGCCCCCTGCGATCCCAGCAGGGCAGTCTGTGGGGTTTTGCGAAGCCGTTGACTGTGCCAWGTGCAAGCTCGCATTTGCGGGGTGCTTGCTGGCTGTTTAGTGTTGCAGAGGTAACAAGAGTTGGGTCTTGGCAGCTCCTGAAGTGCAGGGTCTCAGGAGGAGGAGGAGGAGGAAGGGGTTGACACCACTCAGCCAGCAGCGGGCCCTGCGTGGGCACCCGTCTCCACCAGCCCTCGTGGTGCAGAACCAGCGTGGGAGGGCGGTGGGCTCCCAGTTGGGCAGCCTGGAGGTGGGGGCGGTGGGGCTGAGCCCCCGCTCTGCTCGTCCCCAGAGACRGTGGCCATCCTGCCTGTGTGTACGTGGAATAAACCCCCCCAAAAGAAAAGGTTCCCCCTTTCTCATAAGGAATTTTGATATTTTTGTTTGGTTTTGGGTTCAGTTTTTTTTTTTTTTTTGGTCCAAAAGAAGGTGAATCTGAATCTTGAATACCTGAAATCCTCTGCAAAGCATCTTGCTTTTAATTCAGATTGGTAATGCAAGTGAACTCTGCAGTGGCAGCATACACTAAATAGCGTTTTTGCTTTAGCCCAGGAGCTCTGGCTTTTTTGATGTTTAATATTTGAGCAGCAGATGGAGCAAAGGACCAGACAAATACTTGCTGGATCAATGTGCTTAAAGGAGGTGGAAGGACAGGAAGGAAAGAGGGAAGTAAAACTGCTGCTGCATAGTCTCTTGTAGCAAAGGGAACAATGAAAACAAGAGCCGGGTGCCATGGAGGGGCGGGGGGCTGAGGGGTGCTGCAGGGTGCGCGGGGGCCGTTCCCCAGAGGCACCTTTCCTTGGCCTGCTCCAGCAAAGTCCAGCCAAACACTCTGCAAAAGGCGGCATTTGTATGAGCTTCTGGGCACTGGGAGGTTAAAGGGCAATGGACTATTATTCCCTCCACCCTGGTTGCAAGAAATGAATAAATGAATAGTGCCAATGCTTGGAAGAAGTRTGTATTTTTTGCTTCCCAAGTTCCAGCTTCTAGATTCAGATGATTATGTAAAGCTATCAATTTCTGTTAAAAAAGAAATCATATTTCAGAAAGGCTGGGAAATATAAACTTTCAGGGTTCAAAAACTAAGATGGAATGTGAAAGAACTCAAGAAACTTTTTTTCTTTTTTTTTTAAGCTAGTGATTTTAGAGCCTGACACAAGACTTCTGTTTCAATTTGGCAAGCTGAGGTGGAGTTGTTGGCACAGCATTGGAATAGGTTACCCTAGTTAGGGAGTCTACATGCTGAAGGATTTTTTAGGATAATAATTTAGGCAAGGATGGGTCAGGAGTKATTATGTTCTAGTTGGTTCTGTGTTAAGGATGAGGGGTTAGACATGACTGATTTCTTGTGTGTTCTTCCAGCCTTACTGCCTCTTGTGTCCCTCCTGATTTGAAGCAACTTCTCTGTGCCAAGGTCTTCTGCAGAAGGAAAAAARTATTGCTTTGATTTTCAGGTATGTTTCTAATGATTTACATAATTCAGATGTAAACTTTTACTCAAAATGAGAGAGAAAACAATTGCTGGTGTTTTGAAGGGCTAATCTGGCCTTTTATTTTATATGCACACTGTTGCTCATTAGATAACTAAGCAGCATGAAAGTTTATAATTTATTTAGGATAATGAGTCTGAAATAAATGTGAAATTTCTCTGAGCCTACACAAAATACTGGCTGTCAGGTGTATTAAAAAAAATCCATGACATACTTCCAAACAACTGCAAAGCTATATATTTTTAAATTATCTCCTAAACAGTGATGACTTCGGTGACTTACTGGTTCATATCACACTTATTGTGTTATCACAATAAGTAATTTTCTCTAAGCACCTAGATGTTTCAATTGTAGACCTGACTGCAATTCTGTTTCAACGCATTTGTATTCCTATTAAGTTTGGCTGAAAGGTGTCGCATTTTTCGCTTTGCTTGGATTCAGTGCTGACAGTTATACCAATGAATTGAAGCAGCTATTCCATCTGCAGTCAGACACCCATGATATCATTCCCTGCTAGTCAATAAATTAAAAATGCTAAAAYCTCTGCTTTTCTTTTGCCTGATGCCTGTACTTTGGAGATGTTTATTGCCTTCTCCTATCTGAATATTGCATGGTGGTTTGCATTTGATAATTCTCCTAATGCATTGGAAAGGTAGGTAAGTAACTCTCTCCTTAATATTGCAGATGTAGAACCAGATGAAAAAGATAGACGTTAATAGAAATGTGGGTATGAGGGTCCTTGTGGATCTTGTCTTCTCAGAAAGCTAGTGTGTCACATTCAGGTCTGTGCCAAGTCCTTGTCTTCAGGGCCTGATATATTCATTAAAAGGCCAGCCTAACCCTTACTCTATATATCTCCTAATGCTCATCTTTCATGTGTGACACTTTTCTCTTAAATCTTATGCTGAATTGTAAGACAATTAAGCAGCCCTTAACCTTTTCATGGCTGTTTTAATCATGTCAGGGCTCCCATTTATGGGTTTGATTTGATCTGGCCATCAAATGATCAAGTTAATAATGAAAAGTGGAAGAGTTCTCAATATTCATTCTTTTGCCAGATCTTCTGCTTCAACAGTGACTTCATCCATTTTTAATGTCGCCAATTTGCTTGTTGASTGTCATCAAGTGCTATTAGACCAATCCATAACATTCTGTGAATTTAGCCCTTTTCATTTTCATTAGTTATAGCCTCTTTACAAATCATTTATTAGTTGATGAGATTATTTGTAGAAACCTATTTAAGGCTGTGAGTTGATGAATAAAGGATTTCCTTAGACTATTCATAACACATTAGTACTGGTGTTGCAGTCCTGCTAGCAGACCACTAGACTGCTCTGCCTGGTATCACGGGATTCGCTTCTTCAGCAACATTGGCATTCAAAAATAAAAAAAGAAAAGCATTTTTTAAGAAAAATAAAAGGTGAATTTTTGATGAGACTGTGCCATGATGCTTATGAAACAGCTGTTCTTCCATGGCAGCTGTCTATCACTRTAGATATAATGGCTGCATTTACATTGTACTCCTCTCTGATCTGCTCCCACCACTCATCGTGTYTCACCATGCGGTGCAGAGGTACCCGGCGCGGGTACCCTCGCTGCCATGGTTGTCTAGCCCTGGCACTGCAGCACCCTTGTCCTGATGGAGTAGCATCTGTGTGTCTCTCCGTCTGTCTGCAGTTTCCTACTTAGCGATAATAGGTGCTGATGAGCTGCAGAGCCTCTGATCTGTGCATAATATTGCCTTGTTTTCATTCAAATGTGTCTGAAGAACAACTATTCCCCAGACATCTATGTGCATACAAATCTGCTTCTGGAAATGTTTGCAGGTTGCAGATAAAACAGGGAGATAAGACAGTCAGACCAAACAGTCTGACTTCAAGTGAACATGAAGAGATAGTATATTTTAGGGTCTTGCCCTCTGTCCGGTCATCTTTCCACTGCTCTCTGTGGGAAGAGATGGACTATAAAAGAACCTGCCCAGCTAGTGTTAAGCTCTAGTAAAATGTGAGACCTCTTCAGGAGAGTAACTGTGTCTTTGAAGAAAGCCTGCTTAAGAAGCAGCCTTTTATTTTTTTTTTTTTTTTCCCCAGCAGAGACCTTGGTGTCCCACCCAGGCTGGCCCACAGGGGCAGATCGTTAGAAGATTTAGAGACCCAAAGAAGCAGGCAGGAACTTAGTAGATTTGAAGCCAGTAAAAGTTAATTTCCAGTTGCTATCTTTTGGTACCAAATCTGTGTTATAATTTGCCCATGGATTGTAAATTAGTACCTGCACCTGCCACAAGAAGAAAAGCTATTCCTGCCCACACACTGCTTTGAAAAGGAAATAGCCCTGGAGAGTTAAATATGACACAGCTGAAGGACAACAATTTCTCAACCTTTCTGGTGGGCAGATTTCATTAACTTTCCATAGCACATCATGGATGCTCCTATCTGAAGCTACTGATCGTATTAAGAGAATTCCTGCATGGGTCAAAAAATACCATATGTAGCCATTGTGTTGTAGGGAGTGTGGGCAAATACTGGGGGAAAGGATGAATGAGGGTTGGCATTTTGTTCCTATTCTGGGCCAGCTGGACCCTTCATACATCTCCAGGCTGACAGATATTTTGGAGGTGAGAGTTCCTTGAAAAGGGGGTTTGTTTCTGTTCCTTTCTCCAAGTTCCTTGTGCAAGCCATGCTGGGACTGGCTTTCTGTTAGCATGGGCTGATTAAGTTTCTTGGAAGTTCAGGAGCTCCCTTGGTTGTTTAGACAAGGACACTGGAGAGAGCAAAATCTGCCTAAGGATGCCCTCGTCCCTCATAGGCATTTATATGAGTATTATTCCCACCATGTCATTCCGTGTACTGGGTTGATTACTTCAGATGTCTGGATGCTGTAATACAAATGTGCAGCATTTAATACTGTTGCTTGGCACGTTTTCTTTAAAGAAGACTCAGAGTTAATTTCCCAGTGTCATTGGGGGCCATAAATGGTACGGAATGTGTCAGAAATAGTTAAGAGAAATGATGGTGAACACTAGAACCTCAGAAATAGACATTATTTGCAAATAACTTTTGGCTAAATTAATGAGTATCTCCGTCAGTAATGAAAATTTGTTATAAATGGATGAGCTGTCATTTAGTTTTCTTAGCAGTGCTTGCTATTCCCTTGTCTTTAGTGTTGTGTGGAATCAAGAGCAATTTCACATGATCCTTTTGAAAGTACAGGAGGAATCTCCAGAAATTTTATCTTCCAAAACAATTTACTGCACTTTCCCAGCTAATAGTTGCCAAAACTCAGCATGTGGCCAGAACACTAGAGAATATTGAGTTTTGTTTGTACTCAAGCAAAGCCATTTTTCTATTTACCTAAGTTACAAGATTTTCCTGTTGTTTTTGTGCAAAGTTGAATCTGAAGCCCTAAAGGCAGCGCTGGTGGGACTAAAAAGAGCTGCTGTTGCAGCCTCAGCAGGGGAGCGGTTTGGTGGGCTCCGCTCTTCTGTGCCAGCCTCAGAACTGAGCATTGCAGTTGTTTTAAAGGTGYGCTGTAGGGTCAGCAAGAGTCGGGGTGAGACTGTGGGTTACTGCGTCTCATCCCCAGTTTGGCACGATGGGCCTTGCAACTTCATCAGCGCAGGCTGCCTRTGGCGATTTGAATTTCACGCTGCTCCTACCTTAGAGGTGAAGTATATAGTTTATAGCACAGGTGTCAAGGATGAAAGACAAATAAAGCAAACGCTGTTCCCCAGTTTTGTGCCTTGGTAAATCCAGCCTCGCCGTGTGCAGACGCGGTCATTGCTAGCCCTGCCGCAGGCACAGGGAGGGCACTGTCTGCTTGCTAAAGCCTGCAGCCGGCGCGCGGGGCTCCTGAAACCACCTTCCAGCTCTGCCGCTGACACACAGAGTGAAGGTTGGCAAGTCATTTGCTGCTGATGCTTTCCAATCACAATCCTTACGCTTATGCTTCTAAATAAGAATAGCATTAATTGTGTTTTCACTGTCAGAAARGGTGATTGTGTGGCTTGTGCTTGCTGTCAGTGCAGCGCAAGCACAGCCGTCTCATGGCTTCCTGGCCGTAGGGACTGGGTTTTGCAGTGGCAATAGAGTAGGTGCCTGATAAGAGCAGGGTGCTATGGGGGGTTTGGGTTTTTACAGGGCTTGGGTGGGGAGTCTCTCTTCCCTTCTTCCGGCACTGGGGCTYCCCTTTACTTCCCCCATCTCATTCTGGGACTTGCAGAAATCCTGCTTTGCGTTCCCCTATCTCCAGCTCTCCATCTCCAGCAGAAGTAGCATTCTTCCCTATTCCCCTCTTGTGTTTCCAGCTTGCTGGGGAAGGGACCACAGCTTCAAAAGAAAGGAGGAGGAGGGAAGGAGAATAAGTGGTGTAGGGCTGGCACAGAAAAGTGGAGTCAGACCCTAGTGGGAAGGGTCCYAGGGGCTGGGGGTAGGATGCAGTGGCTGTAGCAGGGCAGAGCTGTCCCTTGTGCAGGCCCTGCACGTCTCTCCCTCTTCTCACCGAGCAGCAGGCTGTACAGGTTTGAAATAGTCCATCTCAGTCTCTTTGGGCAAACGTAAAGCGAACGGGCTGTCCTTTCCTGCAGGCAGCATCCTGGCAGCTGCCTCCTCCGCCTGTGCCCTGCGCAAGCTCTGTGTGCGTCCGCTGTTCTGCTGTAAAATCCTAATGGAGACACGGTGTGGCTGGTCTTTGCTGGGAGAGGTCAGTGCTGTATTCGCCTCCCTGCAGTTTTCCTCACGATAAAATGACAGTGCCGGGTCTCCACCAGAGTAGAGTTATACTGTATTAAAGCAGTGCTGGGTTTTGGCAGTGAAGGTAAAGCCCCAATTAGCACAGAGACCCGCAGCTCTCAGTGACTTTGCAGAGAGCACATAGTGCAAGACAGAGCATCTGCTGCTGTCTAGGAAATAGCTCTGTGTGATGGAAAGTCTTTTATCACTGGGAGAAAATAAAAACTGTAGAAATAACAGATGACGCTAAGGAAACTTGAGGTGGTAAGGTAGAGCGATTAAAGCAGAACAGAAAGCTGGTGTTAGGTCTACACGGTCTTGGTCCTTCTAGCTAGGTATTTGCATTCTGAAGTCATATACTGCATTTTTTCCTTCCTTGATTTAGAGCAGTTATTAATACACAAACTGCCCAAACTATGTGACTCACTTATTACAGAGGCTGGACAGCATATCGTGCATAAGAGGAGCAGCACAGAAATAATCRTGGTCAATGTTGACAGGTTGCCTTATTCACTTGCCTGAACGCAAGATAAAGTGGATCTTTCCAGAAATTTTGTGTGTGATGATGTAATTAGAGGCACACTGACGTAGCTGGGCTATATGGATGTTTTCAGCTGGACATTTCAGCATCTGAGAGCTGTATCCAGCAGGTTTATGGCTTTTTTATTGTGGTTGTCTGCATAGGACTTACTTCCTGAGTATCTGGAAAGCTGCTTTTATTTTTAGTATTGATCACTGAATAGTAAGACAGATGTGCAGAACAATAAAGCTAAACAAGAGAAGCAGAGTTTGTTGAATAATTAAGAAAATGATCTAAAATTGTTAAAAATTTTCMTGCAGCCTCTTCCCTGAAATGAATTGTTTTTCACTGAAATATAAAGTTTCAGGAAATACTAACTAGCAGGCAGCAAAACACTCTTGCAGAGGAAGGGCTCGCTGACTTTGTTCTCTTAGAAGAGTGTGCAAGATTTGGCACAAGGCAGTTCTGAGTTAGGTAGAAGATAAAAGAGGGGTTATCAACAGGATTAGATTCTTTGTCATATTTGTTTGCTGAAAATCAGATGTTCAGAAATGCCTGGAAATTCTTCACCATGGAAATAGAGAGGAGATTTCTTTCAGTTGGAGGAATGGGATGCAACTCTCGCTTTCCTCCCAAATCTCACGTTTCCTGCTCAGCCCTCCTGTCAGTTACAGATTTGCTTATTCACCTGTTAGCAGAAAAACATCTTATCTGTCCATTCTTAGGTTTCCTGAGCTAATTTTTCTGCCATGACCAACATGATGGTATAACTCAGTGGTGTGTTTGGTGAGTTCTTGCTAATAGGAGAATCTTGCTAATGGGTGTCTGCAGTAACTGGAAGTCAGAGGGACCCAGATGTCATTCAGTGTTCCCCACAAAATAGAGYGTCTAGCCTCTGGATTTAAATAGGTATCCAAAAAATCTTGTTCCAGTTTTTATTCCAATGTTGTAGACCTTYGGGGATTGATCCAAAGCCTCTGCTGTAAGTTTCCGCTGTGTATTTGGTACGGGATGAGTTGTGAAATATTGGTAGGAGATTAGGACTGAGAAGTTCCACTTGATTTCATTGTTCAGAATCTTTCCACTGAATAGCTGAAATGTGTAAAAAAATAGGACTTTTAAGAAGTGGACATTTAAACTGGATGTTAAGGTGTTAAGAGGTATTGAAACATCTTGGATTCATTGCTTTTTGGTAGAGTGGCTGTGAATCATTTAAACATTGAGGTTCTTTATTTGATGTATTTTTCTTATGGATCATGGAGGGCTTTTAAACAAGGGCATAGTAATGCTAGGAACAAACTAATTTTCCATGGTCTCTTGTTGAAGGTTCTCAGAGCTGCTGAAAGGTGCTGTATTTACACTGGCCCAAATACACATTCAGCAGGGAGAGGGAAATGAAAAGGATTTATTGTATAGTAGTTTATCAAAGGTCAAGTATATAAAACAAATTCCTTTTTATTTCAAGTAGACAGAAATAATCCAGGTAGTAGTCTGAATTTTCTTGTACCAAAAGACACTTTTTCTTCATGTAAAAGAAATAAAAATGTCAACTGGAAGCAGGTGAAGAGTTGTTTTTCCTGAAAAAAAAACAACCCCATACATCAGCCTGGTATCTAAACAAGTTTGATTGTTAACTTTGTAGAGCTTTTCTTTAATATAATCTTATTTACTTCTATCTTGTTCTGCAGACCAGGGGAAAGAACAAAGTGCGCTGCTCCTATATTAATGCTTCAGTGAAACATTTCATTGACACATAGCTGTTGCACTACATTTCCATTCCCTCTTGACAATTCAGAACAGGAATGAATACYTTCCTCTGGAAGACAAAATTAAATGTAAACATTAAACATAGCAAGAACCGCTGGCTAATGGTAAAACTGATGTCCCAGTCTTGTTTTGGCCATCCTGGTCATTAGCGACCAGCTAATGAATTGCATGTGCAGCATGCAGAGAGCAGTCTGCTGTGTCAGCTTAGCAAAAAGCTAATACTGATTGTGGCTTGAGATCCTGAATGTGTGAAAGTGCAAACTCTTCTCTTCATTGGCACCTGCACGCAAATGTTGCCAGTCTGGAATAATAATAGAATTTCTTTTTAAAGGCTGGCTAATCTTATGTTAGTATTGTTGGTAACAATGTGTTCTCAAGCTATGAGGACTCAAATCTAATGTTTWAAAGAGAAGAATAGTCACATATAGCAAAGTAAGGTTATTCAGCCCAAAGTGTGGCATTGTAGCATTGTGTTATTATGTCRGAAAACAGACAAAGGCAATAGAACTTCAAATTCTCCTACGAATCCACTGAAAATGCGTTACGATGATGAAAGRCTTATTTGACATTTATGCATGTACATGTTAATGATGTGTACAGCCCATGAGTAGGTTACCCAGTACATATATGTGAAAAGATGGCTTCATTCCCCATGCTTTGATGTGAGAGTGAGTTCCTACAGGAAGCTGAAGACTCTGCACCCACCAGCTCTGCAATCCTTCATCATGCATGAAGATCACCCAGATGTATATGTATGTTGACTTATTTTCCTTCAGCCCTTAGGACTGTGCRGATAAGCAAAAATATTACCAGCACAAACATATCCAAGCTCTCAGTCTGACATTCCCTCTCTTATAGTAGGGGAAAGCTTGGGATTTTGTGGGCATGTGAAAGCTACCATGGCTGAAAGTCTCTAAAAAATATAAAAGGCACATGTTTGGATGTAAGAGGCCTCCTTGCCAAACAAGATTGTTGCTTGGTTTTGGGCTGCGTGAAGTTTTTAAATTTATTCTGTTGCTTCCACCTTCTTTGCTGGCATAGATTTCTTTTCCCATTATATGTATGATGTTCAGTGCCATTGTAGTGAAAACCTCAAAAGACAGAAGTTGGCCAAGGAAACCAGGGAGCCTAAATGAAATAACAATCCCCAGGACTTTTCACAGGTAATAGTTTGAGGGGAAGAAGTGCATGTTGGTTATTGAAGCCGACCTGACTTTCTGTTCCCTGATTATTTTTCTTCTCAGTTTACATGTGTTAGAGCTGCTTGGGGTCAGTATTCTCCGTGTGGCTTGGATCAGTTTTCCAGCTCGGAAAGCAATTACTCCTTTCATTTTGTTTGAGATCGCACTGCTGCTGGCAGGGAGTGAAGGTCAGACGGGTTTTGTCTAATGACTTTAAGGTCCAGTCTTGAGCTGAAATCTCCTCACTGGTACTGGACCGAGGGAATTAGCGGTAGGGGATGGCATCTTGTTGCTGATGCAGAGCCGAGGTGCCCCACCTGCGTCGGATGCCTGCCCTGAATTGCAGGGTAGGGGAAGGCAGCTGCTCACAGGTAGACACTAGCCCGTGCATCTTCATAGAAACAGCTTTTAAAATGGTCTCRGGAAACTGAAAGCGTGCTTTGCAGCTCAGTGTTTGCTGCAAGAAATGTGGGTGAATAGTTCTTCACGTGTGAGGTTTTAATGCTGACTTGATCCACTGCAGGGGAATACGCAAAAGCCCAGCATGGGTGGATTGACAGCTATTTATTCCAGGAGCTAAAATATGAATCTCAAATGTTTGTCAGATGTTTCGCCCCATTCTTGGTGAAGACATACTGTTTAATCAATAAAAATGAATAATTTAAATTCAATATCTTCCTGTCACTATCAATAATACTTTTGTGAGTGATATATTACTATCGTAATTCAATTTGTCAGACACCACCAGTTTTACATGACAGTTTGTTAAAATTTTAAACTTAATTTACTATAGGCAGTTGACTCAGGCTGTTTGAATTACATTGATGTTTTATCTTAAAAACATTGATTTTCCTTAAAGTATCTTTTCTGCCTTTGTGTTTATTGCATTAATAACCAGTGAGAGGAAAACTTTAGTGGGAAGGCATGGGCAGAGCTGGAGGCTCATCTCCCACCACCCAGGCTGGCTTTGTTCAAGCAAGTGGAGTTTTATAAATTCCCAGGAGGTGACCGTACTCGCCAGGCTGTGGCGAGCGCGCTGGTTCTCTGCCTGCTGGCACGCTCCTTCGTGTGCCTTGTGCTCACCTTGGCACTCGTGTCCAGGCCGCTCGGGGACCTGTCCTGGGTCACGGCCTCGGCCTTGCAGACTGCAAAATGGTCGTGCAGAGCAAAGTAAAGTGGCCTGGCCTAACTGGATGTGTTCGCATCGCCAGCCCTGTGTCGCCGGCAATTTTGTGGCTACGGAAATTACGCCTCACCTTAAGAGACAAAGACACAGTTCATCTCTTAGGCACATGATTGCTTTATCGCTTTGTTAATTCACAGGCGTAATTACTTCACACAGAGATGTTTGGACCTATGGCTTTTCCCCATTTCTTCTGTCTCCATTTGCAGTATTTTACCTTTTTCTGGTGGCTGGCTTTCAGCTCTCCTCTCCCCTCCACCTTTGCTGTTCATTTATTACTGGATTTGAGGAGACTATGCTTGCTCAGTAAATCAGGTTCATTGTATATGGATCCCTCGTATTTTACAGGGCTGCTTGGATGAATACAGCCCACCATGTGTATAAAAAATAAAGTGGGTGAACACCAGAAGATGAAAGAGCTCTCAACTTGTGTTCAGGCGTTTGGGGAAAACAGATTCTGTTTAAAGCCATTATGAATAATAACATATTTCATGGAAATAGCCACCTTTTGAAAGCTAAACTTAACTTCCTAAAACATTTGGTTAAAATGATTGATGTTTTTGTCTGCTGCATAGAAAGGAATAATCAAACGATTATAGTAATCCTGATAAGAAGGTGGGAGGGACAGAAAACATGGTAGTCGGCAGCTAGCTCCTCCTAAGAAAGGAAAAGGCACAGCGTGACTGACAAGGGCATCTTTTGAGGATTTACAGCATGCCGTAGCTCCCGTTGACTTTTTTCCCCCACTTTGTTCTGGAGCCATAATGCAATCTGAGTAATTGCCTCCTGGAAAAGGAGAGAATAGCAATTTGATGGCTGCAGTGATGCTCTGGGGCAGGCACTTTGATAGCAACATGCTTTGTATCTTTGCGTGGGAATGGGCACGCTGGGAGAAAGTCAGCCCCTGCTGAGTGCCAGCACAAGGTCTGTGCACCACTTACATTGCTCTGGGCTAATTTTTTCCTGCACGTAGGTGGTTCTTGCTCCCTCTATGCTGGGGTAAATTTCCTCGGCCACGTTCTTGCAGAAATAACATTCTCCCTGGGAAGTTGAATGCTCCAGCTCTATGCTAGAAACATTTTTGTGTATTAGTTTTACACAAGGAAAAATGACTGGACTGAGTCCCATAGATCTTATGTCACCATAAACATAATTTCATTGTTTGGCTTGATGTTTGGGATTAAAGGTCAGCAAAAACAGTGGGAGATGAGTGAAATGAGCATATGCCTGTGCTTTTCATATTTCACCCCTGCTTATTATTTATGTGCACTCTTTCTGGTGCCAGAGCAAGCTGGAGCATTATTCATGCACCAAAATCCCAGTGGACAAAAAGATGGTGATTGCCCAAAAGAAGCCACTGTCCAGGGCACAAAACAGCTGATGGATACAGTCCTGACACAGGGGAAACACAGGGCGGCATCAGCCAGTAGCAGTGACTTGCTTGTTGTGAGGCTCTTMGTTGTCATTAATTAAATGAATTTAAATTATTTTTAAATTAAAAAAGGGGGAATTAAAAAAGGGGCTGGGATGAGCAAACAAGGCTCTGGGGTGGTTTTACAGGTGGTGCCTTGGGAGGGTGAGGGTCAGCATGGGAGAAAGGTGTTTGCACAGGTACCGGGTGGCCCCGGCACAGAGGGGAAAGGGGCCAGAGGCCAGAATCAGCCGCTTCTGCAGAATAGAAAGCAATGGGTTAGAAAAATGCTCTCTGCACCAGTCTCCCAAATGGATTTGAAGAGAGCAGGGGTGCTGGAGAAGAGGTGTTGCATTGGTTGTCTCCCACAGCCGTGAYGGTGCCTGCTTGCGTCTGACTCGGGAGCGGCGTCTCCAGAGACCCTGGGGGTCTGTGCCGTCGCCGGGCAGGAGGGGCAGAGGTTACCTTGCKCCGGGTTGCGTGCGGCACTGTGGGGACGGGTGTGCTGCCCGCCTGCAGGAATTCCAGCCTGGCTTACAGCCGCGAGCGCTGACAGTCAGAGAACTGCTACTGAGGGTGGCAAAATTTTGCATGTTGGCAGCTGCCCATTTGCTGTCTGCGTTGATTACCAGGGGCAATGCTGGCACCCAGCCTTCCTCCTGAGAACTCATCAGCAGCTACATTTTTTTCTCTTTGCTGATACCACAGTCATTTTCACAGCATCCCGCTGTAGCTACACAAAGAGAGGATTATGAGTTCAAGTGCAGAGAAAAAAAAATAGCAGCAGCGGGAGTGGATGAACTTTTTGAAGAAGGAAGATGCTATTTTTCATGCAAATGTTGTTAGTAATGAGGAGCGAGGGGAAAGGAAAAACAGAACATACATCACGCAGAGGTACAATTGTTTCAAAATAGGACATTTTTCATAGGTTGCCGGGAGGTGTCGGTTGCTCTTTAAAAGTGGCTTGGTGATGTACTGAGAGTCACTGCACTGAGGGCAAGCACGGGATTGAGCAATATCAGTGTCTATCTAACATAGGATATCTAATTGCTGCATCCCAATTTCTGAGGAGGATACATAACTACTGCCAGCTGACCAACATGAAAAGCAATGGAATAATAAAATCTACCGCATGTGTGATGAAAGTTTGAGTTTAATTTCAGTGTATCAGCTGCAGTAGATGCTTTATTCTGAAATAGGATATAAACYGTTCACTATCTGTAGTAAGCATATATTAAGACAAGGGTGACTAAAGGCTTGACTTGCCCTATAAGTCAGGGATAATAATGGGTATTTCAGTATTGTCTTGTCAGGTTTTATAGGAGTGAATTCATTTTCTTGCTTGTTGTTTCAGTACTAATGAAAGATTTTGGCCTGGAAGATTTTGGGGGATTGAGATTTTCTATTTGCAAGGCACAGTTGAAGTATGAGGCCTGGCACCACTCAGGCCCTGAACAATACATGTACAGTAGCACTAAGGGCTACACCTCGTTTTCCTTTTGTTGTTCGTTGGATTGACCCTGGATAGAGGTGGGACTGAGAGATGAAAAATCAAGTTGCCAATAAGCAGTGTAAATAGTACTGTTCGGTGCTCCACAAAAATGTAATTAGATGAAGGTGCCCATTTTGGTGGGTTTTTGTAGAGTGGACTTTAACTGTATGATTATTTCACTAACAGGTGTCAGTGGAATTAGGGATCTACCCAAGCAAGGAACTTTTATAAAGCCTTAGGAAGAGTGTGCTGCACATCTATGTATCTAAATACCTTTGTATGTCTGGCCCTGCTGGAAAAAGCAGGGCTTCATGTTAGGAGTAGTTGAAGAAACACTACAGAGGCTGCTTTAGATGCACTTGTAATCAGAATTTTTTCTGATGTTATTAGTGAATTTGAAGTGTAAATATCATACCAGTTTTAATTACTTTGCAATTTAATATGGGCAGGATTTATTGTTGTGTTTCGTGACCTGTGATTTATTTGGTTTACTGCAGCATGCCTAATAGAAGATCTCATGGTGTAGTGCAAGAAAGAGCACATGTTGCTATAGTAATTATATGCCCAAATCTCTAAATCTCCCTGTCTTATTCATTAACTTCTAAGGTTTCTGCTACAGGTCTTATTAGTACATACATGAAAGGCACCGAGTCAACTTCATTGCAAAATTAAAGCCGCTGAAGCCCCGAGGCATTCTCATCTCTAGAGAGTTCTGATAAGTGCCAGAAATGCCAGCATCTGAGAGATTTCTTGCTAAGGGCTCACACTAGTGTTTGGAATAGGCCCTTCAAGCACCTCTTCAGATCAACAAACCTCTCTGGCAAATGTGGCATCTCAAAAGAGTCTTAACAGCACTTCAGCTTCTGCCCAAGGAGAACAAGATTTGGTCTTTACACGACTGCAGCCAAGCCCCACACAAACAGCAGTATTAATGTCCAAAGCTGCTTCATTGCAAGCTCTGTAACTAGCATTTGCTTTCTCCATTGCTCTTCTGTGCGTCATGATGAATGCGCTGGAGTACCACGAACGCAGTGAATGACGCTGTAACATTATAGCAGCAAAGCTGGGTACTGGCTGTCAGGTGTGTCCCGCCAGCAGCTGATGGCCACCCTGCGTCCCCCAGCCCCCGGGGTCTCACCGAGCGGTCTGTCCTCTCTCCTCTCTCCTTTCATTCCCCAAATCACAGTAGCTGTATTCAGACTGGAGTGATATGAGCTCTGAACTGTTATTAGGATTTCTTTTGGGAGCGAGTGGTTGTAATTTAGGTGAGAAGCAGTCTATTGACCCTCTGCACTCTGTGAGAGTTTATAATCATTGGCTGTGATTACTTGTTTATGGAAGCAGCTGTTAGGCGTGTATTAATCTCGCTTTTAAATAACACTGGGAGAATCCTAGCATAAAGTGAGGATAAGGCTGTTTTAAAGACACTTTTGCTGGACCGTTTGAGTTCTGCAACGGTCAGGCACGAAAGAAGCTGATTTTATTGACCTTGATATCAAAAAGTAAAGGGCTTGCTATCTTGGAGTCATGAACAAATCCTCCTGGATTTGTGAACTGGAGCCCTGTGGTTCAAATGGCTGATTTTAGGTTCTTTCTGTAGAAATGAAAACTATTCCAGAAAATGTCTGTTCAAGTGATGGCTGAATATATGCAAGTGCTTGGTCTCTATGTGTTAGCAGGCCTTGTGTTTTCTTCTGGTTCCTTGAGATAAGAATACAGACAGATTGCCTCTTTCCCCCAAGTACCTTCTGAATGCAAGGAATTCTTCTCCCAGCTAATGACCTCTTTCAAAAAGACAAAGCAGTAAATGTGGGGTGCTCTAACCTGTAGTGTGCTTTATCTAATGGTAGTATCCCGGGAGTAAACAGGATCCAAACTCTTCTTGGAGAACCAGTACCAGCACTGGGTGTTTTATGTTGTTCTGGCTATTCTCTAAAATTCTCAATCTTATGAGCAGAAAAAAGAAAACAGGACTCAATTATTTCCATGAGTAAGCATCATTTTGCACTGYTCTGATTTTCTTTTTAAAGCCATTTTTG
This sequence comes from Oceanodroma leucorhoa, assembly GCA_030449065.1. Classification (NCBI taxonomy): domain Eukaryota; kingdom Metazoa; phylum Chordata; class Aves; order Procellariiformes; genus Oceanodroma; species Oceanodroma leucorhoa. The sequence goes on from JASVER010000011.1 coordinate 15,574,997, forward strand.
GTGGCCCATGATTTTGCCCCTTTCCTTTTTTGCATTTTTCTTTCTCCATTTAGAAAATGCAAGACAATGCCACTGTTGCGTTACCCACCTCGTGCGGTGTGAGCCACAGTGCTTACAAGCTACTTGCACAGATGCTTCTCTGGTGTAGCCATGCCAAGGGCATTATAAYGCCATGTGGGAGAGGAAGGACATGGAGCCTCACTGACTGATAGTGATACAACCTCAAATATGCTTCTGTTTCCTCACCTGTCTTGGTGTGCCCGTCCCCAACTCACAGGAGGTCCCAGGCATTACCCGGCCAGAGCCTGGGCTGTCGAGAAGGCCAAGATATGGGCACATGAACCCTATTTCATAATTCCCTTTTCAGATGCAGATCTAACACCAAACCAAGGACCTAGATTTCATTTTGTTTCGACTTCTTTCACTGTGCGTAGGATGTGTAGCAGAGAGTCCTTCACCATTATAAAGGTCTCCTGTGCTGAAGTGAATGTTTTTCAAGTGCGTTACTTTTGCTTCAGCAACTGTGGAGTAAGAATAAATATACTGATCTCCCTGTCTCCCCCCACGTGTATGAACAATGTTTTGCAGAGGAGATAAGGCAGAAAGCCTTTAAGAGTCACATAAACCTAAAACTGGCCTCTGCTTTATTGTGCCCCTTGTACTTTTATGTAGCCAATTTTAAAAATTTTACAACCTTTGTGTTTGAAGTGATACAGTAAAAGAATGTGTTTTGGGGAATCTAGATGGAAGTTTATTGGTCAGGCTGCAAAGGCCAAAGAGAATTAGGAATTAGATGCACCATCAATTTTCCCCCATATTGGAATTTTTACAGGATGTAAAACCAAAAGGCGCATTCAATGTGTGAGACAGTGATGCGAGGAAAAGCTTTCTCTGACACCTTTTCTTTAACTCCTATCGTGCTCCTCTCCTTATTTGGAAGGAACAATGTCAACTGATAATGAACTACTTTCTATTCAAGGCTGCAAGTCAAATATTCGTTTCTCATTAATAATTCAATGTGACAAATTTATTACCTTGAAGGTGCTGTGAGGCAATTAGACAATGGGAAATTGTGTCTTCCTTTCAGCCCACTTAATTGGCTTTCAAGTGTGACATTCATCAAAACCTTGACTTTTCATGTAAACTTTCCATTATGCAAGGCATGGTTCTGACACTGGAACTACGAGCATTTGGCAAAATTCACCTGGGGGGTAACTTCACTTTTTTTTTTAATAACAAAGAGAGCAGGAAGGAGGGTGTGTGAGAGAGTCTCCAAGAAGCTTAATTAAAGTCAGTGGAGAAATTATCATCACTTGCTACTTTTCACGTGATGAAATGGCCTGTGGTTACAATGTAATTTTAGAGTTATGGCTGTTTGCTCTCTCTCAAGGAGCGTTACAAAATTGTCAGTAAAATTAACATCTTTATCCTGTTCTTTCCAGGTTTTTTATGTATTGTTTGGGATGGAATAGAATGAACTGGTTTTAAATATAATCTTTTGTACTCCAGGTATTTTAAAGCACTTCACAAAGTAATGATATGTTATTGAACAGCTATAGAAAAGAGATTACCTTTCTAATAAGGACCCCTGGGCAAAGAACTCATTTGAACGCTGGATTTCATATTCTTGGACTTCTTTTCCAATGTGACTGACTTCAGTGTTGACCTTTAAAAGACTGCTGTATGAGCTCTTGAGTCTGAGGAGCGGCTTTGACTATAGTAATTTATTTTGCAGCTGTTGCATGTATGTTTTCAATTGCTGACATTCACCCTGAGCTTTTTGTTATTTACGTGGCTCTCTTTTGTATCCTGTAACTTATTTGTATATGGCTGCAGTCTTTCAAGGACACCCTTAAAAACGAAATTGTTCGTTTCAAAGGTCTGATTTGTCCTTGTAAACTTAAACACAATTGAAAATAGCACAACAAGTAGCTTTAAGGGTGTGCAAGGTTCAACAATTTTTTGATTCCTTTACTTGATGATAATGAATTCGTTTTATTGAAAACGCTTGTCACTAGCACCTTCTCCTGCCTACAATGTGCTTTTAAAAATAAGTTGAAAAACTTTCATTTGTCGTCTTGTATATTCTTTCTCTGTTAGTGTATGCTCATCCTTTCATGTTCTATGCTTTCTTTCCTGAAAATACTAAGGACTACAATGTACTTTTCCAGGTATGAGTTGAATGTTGTTCTTGCATTCACTCTCCTAGCATTTTGCATGCAGTGGCATGGTGTAATGTTGTGGCAAGCAGTGGATACAAGGGGATCACATTAAAATATGCTTATGCACAATACGCAGCCAAATTTATGAATGCAGGCAGTGGAGACGTTAGAGTTTACGCACATGCTGAGGTCTTCTGTTGACCTACTAAGTTCATTGCCTTTACTGAGATTTATTGATTTATATAAACTGGTGCTTGGTCCAATTTTATGTAATATGTTCCACGCTATGAAGTTTCATCCTTCATTGTTAAATTCAAGAAATACTTCATATATGAGTACAGCTTTAGTGAGTGAGTTTGACTGTGGGTGAACTTAGAAACTAAGCAGATCAGGTCCACCAGCCAGATCATACAAAAATCCCAGTTACTGTGGACTTGTGTGAAAGGATTGTGGCTCAATGGCTGATCACCGTTTGGCCAGGGAAGATGAGTGGGTTAGAGGAGGAGAGAGAACTGGACTCATGAACAGAGGTCGTGTAATGTTGTTATTGCCCTGGGCTTTGCCTTGTTGAAGTCAGTGGTCCTTTTCACCCTCCACATTTCCATCAACAAATTTGTTTTTTGAATATTTGTTGTTTGGCATGTTAAAGCAGAGAGTGCAGTTGTGTGTGTGTGTTTGAATGCTCCCAGTCGGGCTCGGTGGCCAGCAAGGCGCTAACAGCCTGGATGAAGAACCATTTAAATGTAGTTCCATTTTATCTTAGGACAGTGGCAAACTCTTTGYCTCAGACAAAGCAGAGAAGGAAAGGAACTGAGAACATTTGTGAGGTTTGATCCAACATCCAATAGCATAAATGAGCCTCTACTCATGCCAAACAGTCATAGAAAACAACGTAGACACAGCCAATTATAAAGATGATGCTATTATATGAACACATTCCCTGGGGAAGTTAAGGCCACTGAGATGTCCTGTTTACAACCTTGGTCTTGCAATTACTTGCTATGAATAGAGTTTCATTAAAATGAGGTGTGTTTCCTTTTATAGATTTACAGACCATGTAAGTTTTTCAGGCTTCACATTCTTTCTSCATGTAAACTGTCCAAGTTCAGTATAACCTATTATTGTTTAGCCTTCTGGATCTTTACAGAGAYCTCACCACATGTGCAAATTTTTTTGTGAGCATCAAAAATCATGGAAATAAGCAGTCCTAAAATACATTTGTGCTTACCATGCATACATAATGTTACTCATACAAGGAAAATTATTAGTCTCTGGAATATTTGGATAGAATGGAGATAATARGAGTTGATAACTGAAAGACACAAGACTTGCTCATTTTTTAGGGCATTTTTCTTTTTGGATTGTAGGTAGGTGATGACTAGAAGAGAGATTGTGTTGTTTTAAAATTATGATTTAATTAAAAAAATACAACTGCCTGAAACAAAGTGGTCCATAAGGACAGTGTTGACTTTGGGTGTAGCTTGACATTTAAGACATATGTTGTTCTATTTGGAAATCTAGTTTAGGCTCCAGTCCAGAACAGTTAAGCGTGTCTTCAGCTTTCACTACTTCTATGGTGATATTGAATATTTGGTGGATCAGAACCTTACTGGGATAATGGCCTAATTTAATTTGTATTCTAAGAGAATACAAAAATAATCTCTAGTGTATGGAGCTAGTACACTTGTGTATCTGGCAGGTGTAGAGTAAYACATGAATTACCGGACCCCTGAGTACTTGCTGGTATTATATTCCATTGGAGTGAAAATGAGGCAGTACATTCCCAAGAGAAAAGCTGAATATTTATTACCAGCTTTACATAGCATTTTAATGATATGGAGCCAATTTTTTTTCTTAGTGATGCCAGTGAAAATCTGGACTAACTGCATTGTCTTCAGTGAAGGTACTACATGTCCAGAGACATTAAGCARTCACCATAACAGAGAAGATGATAAAAGCGTTGACACATTCAGTGGTAGCTGCCCCAGCCCAGCAYGGCTGGCAGGTTACTATGCAGTGTTTTGCTGTTTGGAGGGCGATTGGAGCCAGTAACATTAATACCGTAAGAGCAACTTTCTGACCTGGCAAAACAGAAGTTGTTTAAAGCACTGTTTCAAAAGTCAGCATGTGCTTATTGAGAAGTGCTGAACAGAAACTTTTAGATAATGCAGGTACTTTGGCAAGTCGGTTGAGGAGAGCAGTTACTTGAAGTGCATGCTTTTATGTTCTGCAGAAATGTTGTGGGTTTTGGTGATTGATATCCATGCCTCCTTGTGAACCTTGATAATCAACCTTACATCTCTTACAGCGAAAGTAGGTGAAATGTTCCACCTAAGTACTTGTTGACTTAACATCTGGCTGGATCTAAGCCTATATGATTTGTTTACCAATAATTTGTGCTATATACTTTAGGTAGTGCTGCCAAGGAAGGCTTCCAGTATCTAAAAAGTTATCTTAATAATACCTTGTCTTTCCATTTCACTTTTCACCTGGAGATCTCAAAACATTCCTTGATTAGGCAGGTTTTATTTACTTAACATTCAGCCTCAGAGAGGTAAGATGGCATCTACTATTGACTCCAGATGTTATGAACTTACAGTGTTAGTTAATATTTATGCCCTTGATGAGGTCTTGTATTGCTTTGGATGCAGGCTTAAAGCATCCCTGGATTGGATTGGACTGGAGCTAGGTCTTTGACTTGATTATGTTTCCCTGGGAGCCCAAGTCATTTGCTCACAATGATATAAAAAGTCTCTACAAGAAAGAGGATCTTTCTCTACCACAGCCTATTTCAGACTATCCTTTCCTACATTTGTCAGAGCTTTGCCATTTTTTCTCATTGCTTAGCAAACCYATTATGGAGTTGATGAAGAGGAATTCAGGCGGTCAGAACACTTGTGAATAAAAAATAAATATAACTCAGTTTTTAAATAGGAGCATGAAATTTGGTCTGATAGAGAATGAAAATGACAAGAAAAATATTTATAATAATTCTCCTACTTACAACAGCTTATTTTTCTTTTGTTAAAAAAMCATGTCTTACTAAACACTCATTTTCTAAAGCTTTTGTTGCATTAAACCATCATTAACACGTCAAAATCAATCTTCTTTCTTTTTTTTCCTTTCAAGTCAATCAAAAATGTTCTATTGTCAACAGGAGACGGGGGAAAAATGAAGGTCAACATTGCATCAGTCTTTCCAAAAAGCTCTGCTTTGTAAATTATTTAGGTGCTCAAATCAATCCATTTTTTCTTTTCAGTGGTTGGACAATAAAAGCAAGATTTACTGCAGCAAGTGAATAATAAAAAAAGAATTAACAGAAAACAAACAAAAAGCTGCTCGCTTGGCAACCTTCTGCGTTAATCAAAACCTGAAGACTAGACTGAAAGATCAATATTTGGCTTCAAGATGAAACATAGCAAAGCTTCCATTAAAAAAAAAAATTCGGAATAAAAAGGAACATAGGCTGTGTTAATCGAAAAGAGGCAAATACAAAAATCCATATAGTCTTTTGGTTATCTGTGATAAAATGGCCCCATTGGAGCTTGACAAATTACAGTATTTTTATGCACATATCAAAGTTCAACTTGATTGTCTCATATGGGGGAAAAGACCATCTGTCTGTATTCTAGAAATAATCTGCATAATTGACTTTCAAACAAGCCTCAAAGAAACAGGCATTTATCACCTTAATTGTGACAGGCAGAATGTGTGTCCCTGCTATTTTATCAAGATAATAGTAATAGCACTGTGGATACCTGGTATCTTGTCTTGCCCTAAATTTTTTTCAATTTGTGTGGGTGGGAACTGGATCCTTTGAGTTACAACTACTTTGACAAATTACATAGGAGGCAGAATCACCTAGGACAAAAATAGCAGAGTGAGACGCCACCAAAGGCTGGGCTTGCTGTGCGGGACTTCTTCATATGGTGGCTTGCTGGAATTTGGTGAGGGGAGCACAGGCTACTGCAGGAAATTTGTAAGCAGGCAGCTCGAACGCTAACTGCAGATGCAAAAGGTGCATCTAAATTCCTCTTATTAAGGAATCCATTCAGTTTTAAACCCAGAGACTTCTAAAATTGCTGTTTAGGAGGTGAAATAGTCGAGGTCATTCCTTGGGCTGTGTGGTTCGGTGGGTGTGCAGGACAAGTTAGGTGAGCAGTGCCCCACTGTGCAAGCGGTTAGTCCCCGGCAGCCACCGTGGGCTGGCACCTTCTTCCTGGGGGGCAGAGGCCAGGGGGCTGTTCAGCAGTTGGACAGGGAAGGACTTTCAAAAAGTGAAGTGTTACAAGAAACATCCGTGGGCACCCAGTTTCTAACCAGAGCTGAAGCATGCTTGGGTGGGATTCTGCGGTGCAGGGGGTGAATGGGAAGACAAATCATGGATTAAACTAAATAAAATTACATTATAGTTCTCAAACAAAAGAAGAGTTTAACTTTTTGCAATAACTTATTCCATTTGATTAACTTTTCTTGGCAGTGAAATGAGTTTAGGTAGATCTATATGGGCCTTCTCATTTTAAATTATACTCCAGTGATTTAAGCTAAACTGAAAAAAGTGGTCTTAACCTGAAATAAGTGTGAATTCACAAGTGGTTATACAAATTTAGTTAGGATTCATTTGTTGTTGCCTTGACATTTAGTAACTTAATGAGGTCTACACGTACATTTTGAACTGCTGTATTTTGTTGTTGCTTCAGATTTCCATTTTAAGAGCAGATTACTTTCTTCATAATCTGACACATTGCACAGTCTGTAAAGGTTTCTTTGTCATTCTACTCTAATTTCTACCCTCGTTTCTCCAAAACAGGGGTGCAAAGGCAAATTCAGTTCTATGGCATGCCAACGGTGAGCTTTGGCTTCCAAGCTGAAATATCCTGGTGAGTCTTATTTGGATCTTTTTGCGGCTGGAGAATTTTGCTTTTATAAACCAGCAGCAGAATTTGAAACCAGTGGGTTGAGAGTAACTGGAAATATTTAAAGTTGACCAGTAGGTAGAAATCTTGATACTGGTACCTGAAAACATGAAAGCATAGTGGGCTGTTTATATACCTCTCTCCCACATGAGTATCTAAGCGCCTCACTCTATAAAATTTTGTAATAACAACTCCTTTATGACTTACACCTGGTTATAACATAAAGGATTGATTAGGTCTTGAATCTTACAAGGAGGGTAGACAGCATTTAAAAATATATAGCCTGACAATATATTTTCACAAGACGAGCCAACACATTCTCCTGTGAAGTCAAGCTGGCAAACATGGCTGGGACTCAAGGCAGTAAATAAGGGGACTCTGGCCACGGCTCTGCACACTCGTGTCCTCCAGGCCATGTGTCTCCTCTTTGGAGCCAGGGGTGAATTACAAGAACGAATAGTAACTCTTCCCACCATGCTTGATTTTTATTTATTCTTTTTGTCTCCTGTTGAAGGATCACAAGGAAAATAGCCCACTCTCCCCCCTGTCCTCCATTTGGCAAGTTTATGTTAATGTGGCCTGGTATTTACAAGTGGGGCATAAACAACTGACAGTTTTATGTTGCTAATAAACAAGCTTTTTTGTAAGCAAAATGTTCTTGCATTATATTCAGAAATCCAATTCAGAGGAATACACTTGCATGTAGGAAATAGCAGAGGTGATGTGTAAATCTGAGCTGAAATACTGGATACGCACACACAACATTAAAGAAATTACTGAGAGAAATAAAATCCGCACACATAAGCATGGCTGGAGGTAGTGCTTCCAGTAGTGTGGTCTAGTTAACACAGGCTGCTGGGGAGAGGATCATAACGAGGTGGACAAAAGTGTGATGATATAAAAATTGGCTAGAAGATCTGAAAGCTGGTCTTCTCCATGTCAATAGGCTTAGTCTGAAAGGATTTTTTTTTCCCTACACTAAATGCTGAGTTTGTGTACATCATGTTTATTTGGAAAGATTTAATGTTTTAATTATTTTTTATGTATGGCACTTCTGTAAATGTAAATTATTTCTTTGTGCATTGTGTTTTAATACTAAGGTGGTAGGAAAAATAGGTGCACGGGACGAGCTCCTCTGCTGGCCTGAGYCTGTGGAGCGGGACATTAAGGGAACCGCGCTGACTTACAGCGTCTGCCTGGGGAGYCTGTGTGACTTCTGGGGCTGCCCAGCTCGAGGGGAAAATCAAAACTCACTTTGGCTCCTGTAGCTGTGGACCCAAGAGAAAACTTGATATGGTGGCTGCCACTGACGGAAGGAGTCTTTTGGTAAAGTAACTTCCTAGGTATAAAAATCGCTGAGGAAGGTAGACTTCAATCTGAGCMCTTCAGAGTCACCACGGTCGGAAGAGGAGGGATCCCAACAGAGATGTTAGCCTTGCTCATTTACTTGACAAGTGTACATGCACATTTTGGGCTGATGGTCCAACTTTTAGCAATCGTACATACTGCTCATTAGGTGAACACTTCCACGTTTCCTTAACTGTGGAAGTGAGCTTTATTGTGAATTCTTCATAGGTCTGCTTGTATTTTTGCCCTTAGCATTCAAAAAGACTGCATAAAATAACCTGAGGCAAATTCCTTCCTTGGTGTCGTTTCATTCAGCKCTAGCAGAGCCAGTGAAAGAGAGAAGTAAGTTTTCTGAATCATACTAAGAAAACAAACCTCTGGAAAAAAAACAGAGTGTTTGATTTGACATGGGAATGTAATATTGGGTTCTTGCATTCAGCTGTTTTGTGGACATTTCTATGAACTATGAAGCTCAATTAAATGCTGTCACTATATCTGTATCCATTCTCTTTGTCATCAAAGAAGAAACATTAACTGCCATTGCTCCATGCTATTAGGTTTATTTTCTAGTTTATTTGGTCTTGTAAATTTGATGATTAGAATATCTTATTTCACCTAAAAGGTACTGTCAGGGATTGCAGTTCGAAAAATATTGAAAAAAATGGATGCATAACAGAAGAGGAATATTTTAGTGTGTTATTTTTGGTTTTATGTATTTATGCGTGTGCACCGTTATACTATATATATGTGTCACACAGATCTAGAAAGGTATGCCATGTTTGTAATTGCACCGCACTTTCTCCTCAGCAGTCCATGTCCCTTGTTTCTTACAGTAAAACTGTAACACTTCTGTCCGTTCTGGATTTCCTTTACATCTTGCTACACCCTGGGACATCAGAAATTAGTTTTTGTATATTTGGAAGGTCATCAGATATTTCCCATGACAGATGGAGATTTTTGGCTTTTTGCATCTTTTTTCGACTTCTTTTTTTTTAAAGATTTTTTGATTCATCAGGACTTTGTCATCTCCTTGCAAAACAGACAGGCAAGACGACTGGCTTTATCGTGTCAGGCTCACTCAGCGAAGTCTCACCTGATATTTGAGCAGTTAAGTGCCCTTGCACATACTTTTCTAGTTTCAACACATGACACTTGCAGAGGTCTCCAGCCCCCAAAACCCACTGCTGTCATCTGGTGCCTCCGCATCGAAGATGCTCCATGCCCTGCTGTCACCCCCTTGAGCGCAAGGGCTGGTCAGGGGGTGCACCAGGCATGGGGGACACCCCCCCTTGGGGTCAGTCCCACTGGGCTTGTGGTGAGGAGCAGCCTCAAAGGTTGTTTAGAAACTCCCTGAAAGCACAAGCCCAGGGCCAAGGACAGGGGAGGCAGGTCTCGTTCRCAGGTTATGAGCCAGCCAATACCCTAAGAAAAACCCAGGCAGGGTTTGACATTTTTTGTAGCAATAACTGACATGTGGTTAATAAAGTACTCTGTGTTAGTTTAACGATAGGGGATCATCCGAGTCTTGCCTTATCTCTGAAACTCTGGCTCACTGCATGTGAACTCCTCTGAAATATATATAGTGCACTGTTGGCACCCAACAAATGAGAGCTGAGCTTTCTTTTGTTTTATGGGGCTTCTTTTTGTTTTATGTTTGCTTGGTAGAATTAGAGATATTCCTATTTGTAGCTTCAGCTGTGTTAGTGTAGGAGCCCATCTGAACCCAGACTGCTGCTTGCTCTGCAATAAAATGAAAAAAATTTAAATTAGCCTTTCATTTCATAGCCAAAACCTTTGAAACATGTTTTTTGTTGTGACATTTTTCCTCACTGCAAAAACTTAAAAGTTGTTATGCATTGATTCTCCTACTTCAGATTGTATGCTTTTCAGGGAAGGGGTTTGTCAGTTTTTTATTTGTTTTTAGAGCACTGTGTACACCTTAAGCCTAGTTTAAATAATGCTAATAATAAATAGAAATATGCCATTTGACCCAGATGACTTTTCTTTATTACTATTGCTACCTAAAGGGCTGTATATCCATTTCACATATTGAGCATATGGGAAATGATGTTATTTTTTCTCATTGTTGTGGTTTAATGTTGTTTTTGTTTTGCAATAAATCTGTAGAGCTCCTGTAGGCTTTTTTTCAGATTGCTTTAAAATAATTTCCAAGTATGTAGTCATTTGTTACAGAATAATATTTGCTTAATTTGTAAATGTGGGTGCCTGAGGATTCCCATTTCTGCATATTGGTGGAAAAGTGAGACTGAGGCACAAATATCCATTTCAGTGCCACATGAGTGTTCARATGGGGACAGAATATCATAATTTATGTACTCACATTTGGAAGACAACTTGCACAGGGCTAAATCTGTCCTAACTCTTGTCTGGCAACACCACTGTAATGGATGGCATGGTGAGTAATGTAGGTCAAGATGATGTTTTATTTCCTCTGTATGATATAACTCTTATATAAGGGCCTGGATCCATAGCTCCACACTGTGCTTTCAGACTTCCATTTGTTTTTCTAGCCCATTTCAATCTGTTCAGTGGATGTCACTGCATTAGTGATGCAGTACTTYGCTTCTGTCTCTCTTGATTTTTCTTTGCCTTCCCAACCCAGCTGGAGTTATCTCCCTTGCTTCTTCAGGGAATGTACATCCTCAGCTGGCCTCTAAATTATAACATATGCAGGTAAGATGCATACTCATTCTCCTCTGTAGGGAACCATATTTAATGAAGTTTGTGGTTAAGATTCAGCAAGGCATACAAACAACAGGTAACATGCAACTGCAGTGCTAAGTGCTACGGGTCTTTTTTGAAAGGCTATTTCAATGCTCATTTTGTGAAGTTCTCCTAATCCTGCCAAGTGCTGAGTGGTTTTTGAAGCTTCCATATATCTCATTGATATTAATGAGAGATTGTGGCACACTGTGTAGTGAAAAACTGGTTCATAATGCCCAGAGACAATGTAAATCAACTACAATGAAATTAGAACAAAAATATATGTGGTAACTAAGAACAAACGTCTCTATTAAGCACCACATTGTCTTCGGAGATCTTTCCAAAGCATCTGAAACACATAAAATATAATTTCTTACAACCTGAGTGAGACTTCAGCTTCATTAAGGCAACCTTTTTTTCACCAGTGCTTTGAATCAAGTTGATCCTTGCGAGTAAATGCTGGAGTCCCTAATGACAGGCAGTCTACTCCACTTTATTTTCATCTGCTATAGATTCTTCACCTGGTCTCTGTGCAGCTCACCCACTGACATTATGGTAATTTACTACTGAGTCCAGAATACGCTATTGAGACCTGCAGGATGTAGGTTAGAGAGAATGTGCTTATATGATTCCATGTGACAAATTATACGATAGGACCATATAATTAGAAATATTAGCATTGTCTGAATTCAATGTTGGACTCCTGCTCTCATTTTTTCCAGGACTAAAAACTTAAAGAGAATATAATGAAAATGTTTCTGGGGCCTCAGTAGCGTTTCTTACGCATATGGCTCTGGAAACCTGCACACTGCAAGGTTGCTTCTTCCATTGGTGGAAGTCCTTTTGTTGCCATCTAGCCAAAGTTTCTCTTCCCAGATGTTTACACTTCCCAGCCAGTCTTACAAGTCCTGTTACCACCATTGTTCACTTCTGGCAACAGAATTAACCGTATTAGCTTCTGTATCTCTGTTATAAGAATTACTTCTCTTTCCCTAACTTTGCTAGCAGATGCCACTCTGTTTTAGATGGCTGTCCTAGTTAACACTGAACATTTTTGATCTCTAAAGCTTTTCAATTCTGTAGTAATTCTGCAATTTAAATGGCAGGCAATGAGAGTTCAGAGCCCTGTTATTTCAAGTTTATATGCAGTAGTACATGCTTTTAATGTTTGAAAAGCTGCAGGATCTTGGATGTGAAATGAACAAAATAATTCACAATGCTTGGTTGGGGGTGCTCACAAAATGTCAAAGCCACCTTACAAACCCATCCCAAATTGCAGGAAGCACRCTTTCAAAGGTACAGGCTTGGAGACATGTGTAGGTTCTTCCTTAACCTGCATTTTCAAAAACCAAGTTGTTTTCCAATTTCTTTGCTGTGACAGGTAAATTGTATTGCGTTCTTATACTTGAGTAACATAAAACAAGGCAATGTGACTCTGGGAACAAGATGTAATCCTTCAGCATTGTGAGGTGCCAGCATGGGCATTTAGAGACCAGCAAGTCCTGACAAGCACTGTTATTGCCCCTGCAGCTAAAAATTGCTAATCTTTATGCTTATAAAACAAGGTTTTATAAACTATTGCAGAAAATAGAACTTGGACTGAATTATTAAGTTGTAAGTGCAGTGTATCGAAGTCGGTGAATTTGGATGAGATTAGTCACTGTACTCTTTTCAGAAATTTCCATGGGATGTTTCACCTAACCACAGTGGGAGTTGGGTATTGAAATCCATGGGGTCAAATTTTAGCTTAGTYCTGTTTCTCCTCAACAATGTGTGAGTGATTAATTAATTACAAATGCAATAAAACCAGAATGCAAGTCTTGATGTAAAACAGTAATGGCTACTTGACAGCTGGCTTCGTAAGAAGCACTTAGAGATCGGTATTATACTTTCAAATGCAGTAAGACCYTCTATTGACCAAATACTATGTGGCACAATAGAAAGCTATAAAAGGGTTCCCTGTGAAAGTGGGCAAGAGCTACAGGGCAAATTTCTTGGATGGTTATGCTTGTATAATAAAGGTGGRTGGAGCTAGTTATGGTGTTGATCAAAGTTCCACAGTGCTGCTCTTCTCCAGGCTCAGAATCTCAAAGCTGAGCTGGACTTCTCAGTGGTTTGGTTTTACATGGTGGCTATGCCCCGATACCAGCTAGAGCAGAGTGTCAAATTATAGCCCTGCCTATGTCTTTAGTCACAATATTCACTCAGACTGCTGTTATTGTCAGTAGGAGTTTTCTCCTGAGTGCAGGCCACAGACTGTGTTACATGGCTGTGTTCACACTGAGTATTTTGGAGAGAGGGCAGTTCTTCCCCCTGGCAGCTGTGGGTTGCCGAAGGAAGACACCAGTGAGAAAGCCGATACCCAGAAGTTTTTGCTGCAGGTCATTGGTGGATTCCTCCTCATGTATATGTGATAGTTCATTTGAGGGACTGCCATCGGCTGCATTCATCATGAATTTAATATTATGGGACAAATCATGACTGAATTTAGGCAGGGGTTAGAGAGAGAACCTTCCCTGCCTCTGTTCCTTGCATAATACCCAGGCAAGGAAAGTGGAGCCCTGAGCTGCCCATGTGCTGTTTCACCTTGGTGTGCCAGAGGGAAACATGTTGTTTTACCAGTTCTGCCCATTTGTCCTTTTCCCAAGACACGTATATAGCAAATTTKTGCCGTGCTAACCCAACTCCAGCTCAGGTAAGGGAGAACTAAAATGGGTCTGCAATGCTGAAGGTCAACCTCATTACTAATTCACCCTCCTTTGGCAAAATTTGAGCCTCCGTTGGAGGTGAAACTGGCAGAAGCCTAGGTAAATAACCGCCCAATTGCAGGTGAAGTTATATGATGACCTTTTGAAAACGTAAAGAAGCATGAGCAGTGTCCTGCAGTTGACTTTCTACTGTCAAGTCTGGTATGTTCTGCTTGGTCRTTATTGCTGTTGACTGTTTATGTTATTGCAAATAAAATGTAGATACTGCAGCCTTATGATCTGGCAGTAGAATAGTTTTTCCTTGGGTTCTCAGCAAGTCTTAATGACATAGGTAAGGCCAATTAATATTTTATCAATGAAAAATATATGGGTACTTCTTGTACTCATAGACACCAAGTTTATATAGAGACTTTTCAGAATGGAGGTAATTGCAGAAGTTTTTTTTGGTCCAGCTGACAAGCAATTTGTGAAAATGATAAATTATTGCATGATGCTTAGAAGGCGTAGGCACAGATCAARCATTTCAAAGAGTTCTCTTGTTTAAACAGCTTATTAAATTGTTAATGACTCTGGAAGTTTTGCATATTATTATTTAAAAAGAAAAACGTGTATGTGTACAGTGTATTTAATGATGAATTAAAACTTTAAATCACTTAGTGCATGCAACTGCTATAATATGGCTTGGGATTATGTGAACATATTTGTTTTGTCCTAGATTGAAACTTGGATAAAATTGTTAAACACATTATGTTAGCTACATACCATAAATTTTGCACACGTTGAGCAAGTGGTATATTTTCCTTTGTCTGTTCACATCAGTTAAGTAAATATGATCCCAGTTAGCTGAGGAAAATTACTCAATTCATGAGCCTATTTGCATGACACATGGGATGGGAGAGCTGTGTTTTGTGGAATACCAAAAGCATTCGATCTTGAAAAAGCCTTGCCTATGGGTTTTGAATATAGATGTATTTAAAAAATGAATCCAAGACTGGATTAATTCCAGGGGCCTCAGTATCTGAATCTGCAGGAGATACCAAAAAGGCGAGGGCAAAAGTATGTGCCCTGATTTCAGGTAAGTACATAGGTATATGCAGAGTTCCCATTGCTGTCAAGCATGTGTCAGCATATGCTTAAATTTAAGCATGCACTTCAATGTCTGCCGAAAAGGAGTGCTTGGAGTCAAGGGGTGCTTAAGTACAGGCTTAGCGCTGGCTATGCAGCCGTCCAGCACCACGGGGACCTTGCTGTGCCAGGAATTCTTCTCTGCCTCATTAGGACGGCCATAGAGACGGCCAAGGATCAGACTTGACAAATACATTAAAGTTCATTTTGTGAAGCAATTGGGATGTGGGAAAGGTCCTACTGTAGTGAATAATTACTTGGTCAAAGGTAATTTTGCCAACTAGAGTAAAAATAATGTCTTTTAACTCACAGWGGAATACATCTTATTTTCATTTACATCATCGTTAAATGGATTTCTTAATTTCAAGTAGATTATTTTGCAGTCATTAGAGTAAGCTACCTGGCACTCTCCTGCTGTCACTCCACCCACACGTAAGAGGTATGGGCGCACCAAATGTAGGCTGAATGGCAGTGAGGGGTATTTTAGAGCCTTGGTATTAATATTTCAAATGTTTTTGTTTCGTTGTCTTACTTAATATTTTATTATCAGATTTCCACTCATTATGCATATGGCCCTATTCCTTATGTGGATTGATGAATTTATGTTGCAGTAAATTGAAAAAGAGAACTATACATACAGGGTGATTTATTGTTAATGTGAAATTCAGCATAAACCTGCAAAGGCGCTAGCAGAAATCCCTAGCTATTTCAAAATTCATATTATGAGACAGACAATCAGATGCCCAACAAACAGAACATCTTGTACTCTATTAATCCTGCAGTGACAGATCCCTTGCATGCATTTAACTTTCCAAATAATACAAACATATGTCACCATTTTGTTTTTATTGATTTTGGACTTTCAAAGTACAGCTACAGCACAAGGCATTATGAAGACATTTATTGCAGAGTTTGCTTTGATTTGTTGTAGTCAATTGAAATTGTGTCAAAGTAAAGTCTTTAATATTAAATATGATGAATTCCCTTAGGCCTTAATCCTGCAGCATTAGCCAGCTCAAGGTGACTCCTGCCACTGGCGCACAGGAGCGCTGGACTGGGGAGGGCTTCCCAGAGCATTGTCCAGCAGCCTACCAGTGCAGGAAATTATAACTCCTTTCATGTCATATGAAATATTCCCATTCACAAACATATTAAACTCAGACTACTTCCTTTTCTGTTGTTTCCATTATTTGAAGACTGTTCCAGAATCTTTTTCTTTGGTACTTCCCCCTGCCCCCAAGTTTTTGTCTTTAATCAGTTTTTGGTCAATATATACCCATTCATTCTGGGGGCAAAAATAACACTTAGCTTCAAGAGATGTTCTTTAATGACAAATTTAAAGAAAATAATCATTGCCATTCTCAGCCTTGAATTTTCTCCTGTGCTTGGAGAGTTGCATTAGTACATTCGAGTCCCTGCTGGAGCTGGCTGGCTGATGCACACTAGCGCTGTGTTTGCCGTTTCCATAGCCACGCACCCAAGTCTTTCTCTTCCGCAGTCCTCTCTAGAGTTTCCACTTTACAGCAAAATCCTTGTAGTGCTTAAGTGCCTGATGTTCAGCTTTGATCTTGTAGTTCTTGTGTGATACTCCATTCCTCCTTTGTGTATTGATCAGGTCTCCTAACCTGATATCATCAGCTAATGATTTTTCATTAGCACACTCTTACTGGTAGCCTGACTCATGAATAAATATATTAAAAAAAGAAAAACACTCAGGGCTATTCTTGCAAAATTGTTCTAGTTCCTTCTCTTCACCTTAACTGTCCTATCCTCTTTTCCCTACATTAGTTTCTCACTCTTAACTAATATTTTCCATATAGCATCAAGTTGTCAGAGGTGCAAACTGCATTATCCTCTACTAGCAGAGAGTCCTGCTCCCTAGGGGGAAGACAGAATTTATGTTGTTCTTTTTTGGAGATTTCTGTAAGAGAGGTGGCTTTATCCGCATTGTCTGCCAAGATGGAGGGGTGCTGCTCTTTCTTAATTCTGCTCTACATCATAGGATAAGGGAACTATTTTCACAAGGCAACTATTGGAGGCAACTGTTTTCAAAACATAATTGGCTGCTTCAATTTTCGGCTTGTCATTCAGCTTGGCAAGTGAAACCAGATAAATCAGTTTTGGGTTGGTTCCCAGTGGTCTCATGTACTAGCCCAACTGTTTGGTCACAAATGTTAAAGCAGAATATTGTAATCTTTAAAATGTTCTTTTTTAGCTTAGAAGAAAGTTTCATGTAAAACTGCTCATGTAGAAGTATATTATTGGGTCTAGAAAGTCTGGTGGTGTTTCTTTAGACTAGGGTAATCTGTTTAGAAACTGTAGGATGGATGCAAGTTTGGGGGCATTTCTTGCAGTCCTGTTGTGCAAAGTCATGGTAGTGCAGCAGCAGCAACTTGTGGGGCTGCTTGTGTGGAACGGGCTGTATGGAGCTGTCTGTCCCTGCAGACTGCCAGTTTATCAATGGACAATAAAGGAAACTTCAATAAAAGAAACATTCTACTGCCTAGCTTTGATTTTATGGAGCCTATAGTGCAGATAGGGAGTAGCAAGGGAAAAAAGGAATTTGAGATCTTRGCAAGGGAAAAATAGACAATAGAATGAGTTCAAATAACATTTTATCAGCAGAAAATTAATGGAGTTTATCCCTTTAACTCCCAAAACCCAGCCAATGCCAAGCTAAATTTCACTGTAGCTTGTGTTAGTGAATAAGGAGGTATAAAATGTAGGTTTCCACTTTTAGAAATCATTCTGAGAGCTATGTTAAAAAATTTACCTRTTGACCTGGGCTGTGGCAATATTTGTTAAAGTTTATTTGTGTCCTCTCAGTGACTACAGTGAGAGCAAATCTCCGCTGTTGCCCATAAACATGTATTTAAGTGGGGCGAGGTGAGAATGACAGCGGCTTTTGATACTGATCCCATTCTCTTTGCCCTGGTGGCAGATTTCAACGGGAATGTGCTTGGAGTGAGGAATGCACCACTGAACCCTTCACTTCTGGCTAACAAAAGCCAGTTTGATCCATATGGTGCTGACACTGTTATATATAACCTTATTGCTCATTGTCATTGGGCTATGCTGAACCTGAGCGCTCTTTGGGAAGGCGAGGGAGGAAGAGGACTTCTCCTTGTGCCTGTGTTGAGGAAAAAGACAGCAGGGCATCTTGTGCTTCAGGCTTACGATGATTTTGCAGATGTGCTCTTGCTGCTAACCCCTGCAGGAAGACACTTGGGGAGGGGAACCGGCTGCCTTCCTCTCTCGAGGCAGTGGGTGATTCCTGTCATTTCCCTGTGTTTCTCTGCAGCCCCTGCATCACCTTTCCCAGCATCATACTGCAGAGCTGTTCCCCTGGGGAAAGGCCTCATGGACACCCAGCGGGTCGGCTCATCCCCTTTTCTCTCTGCAGCATTGGGCAGGACGTATGTCCCCTGCTCTGGCATGCTGTGACAGACAGCAATTTATTTTGAAGTATGGAGTGACAGGGGATATTGTCTGTCCTGGTGCCCTCACTATTTGCTTTAATGGAGGGCAGGAGTGGGAAGTAAAGACCTCTTCTAGCACTGGTCTGCTTTCATGTCTGTTCATGTCTATGGATGTGCAAAGTGCAGGTCTGTGTTTTGGATTTTTTTTTTTCCAGGCTGCCCCTGATTCCTGACATGTGTGAACTAATGAATTTCAGCATGTTCAGAGTCGGATTTTTACATGTGTTGACAGAGGTGAAGGTCATGTGAGCTGTCCGGAACAGCGCAAGTCCATTCATTGAGCTAAAAACTTTACATTTTTTTTCTTTGAGATGTCTAATGGCACTTTCAAGCAATATGCACAAGTGGTATTTTGATGATTGCGTGGTGGTTTTGGGAATTTCCTAGGATCTTGAAGGGAGATTGTTTTTGGCAGAGAAACCTCATTCCCCCTTCCACAAACTCTCTCTCTCTTTCTCATACCTTTTATAGTTAGTGAATCACACCTTGATCACATAAAATAGCCACATGTTGTTGGGTACACCAATTCTGATTATATCCATCCRAAAATGAGAGACCCTTTTGGGCAGGACACAGCAGCTTTTCCAAGAGCTCTCCATGTTTCTACCCAATCACTGAGTAAAAGACACAMAAATTGGGGAAAAAACCTTTTCCTGTTATTTCTTAAAAAGTATAGTTCCAGGTCATTTGGAAAAATACATGTGTTTTGTAATTCCTAATCTTTTTTCCATTCTTTTCAGAAATGCATGAGGGAGATTACTGAAAGGAGTTTTCCTTAATGTTATCCAAGAGGCTTAGGTTAGTAACAACGGTGTGAGCTTTTTTATGACAGATTTCAGGATGGAGTAAAGTGACTGAAAAAGTGTCATTATTCAGCTGGGACAACTGATTTATCTCAGTGTTTGTTGGTTTGCCATTTAATCTAGTCATCCCCAAATTTTCCACAGCTCCAAAGAAAAAAAAAATAACTAACCCTCCCCCTAATACTCTAATGGAAGATATTTAGAAAATCCTGCTGTCAGTTATCATTCACTTTGACAGAAGAATAAGGATGTTGTTATTTTCCAACTACAAATTACCTTCCTGACCTAAACAATGGCWGTAAGTTAATCCATTTTTTTGCACTGAGATCCTACAGTGTAAGTATTAATGGAAGATCTTTCTGAATTGTCCTGTTGGGATGCTGAAACTGTCRCAATTTGAAGACAATTTTGAAAGATGTCAGTAAAAAGCTGGATTTCTTATTTTGATTATTGGAAACAACATCAAAGGAGAAATCAAAGGCACACCAATAGGAAGTAGAGTGAAAATAGAAATGAAAATTTGTGATGGATCACTTGAAAAGGCCAACATTGTTTTCACCTCCCTAGCTGGAGGGACAGGACTGTAAGATGCTCAGCAGGGATAAAGCATCCAGGTTGGTTTAGTGTGAGTGTCAGAAATATTTCTGCTGTCTAAAGTGTCAGTAATCACAGAGAAAATCAACTGGCAATTCAGGACTGGGTGATGTATAAAAAGGATAGTAGTGGGTTTTTTTTAAATCCATCTTCTAATTTATTAACAGTGGTGAGAGCAGAATTGAATCTATTCAAGTAAGTACAGCCAGAGGAATATCAATTAAATTAAGTAATCAGACAGGCAAAGGCTTTTGTCAGATAACAGCAATTGTAACACAGAAGAGCAGGAAACACAGTTTTGCAGGGTGTGTGTTATGGGGTAGCGGGTTAACCTTTTCTGGCTGCCAGATACCCACTCAGCCGCTTGCTCACTCCCCCTCCTCAGTGGGACAGGGGGAGAAAATAAGATAATAAAGATAGGAAGATCACTTATCAATTACTGTCAAAGGCAAAACAGACTTGACTTGGGGCAAATTAATTTATTGCCAATTAATCAACATTTGGATGGTGAGAAATGCAGATGAAAACTAGAGCAGCTTCCTCCCACCCCACACCTCTTCCCAGGCTCGACTTCGCTCCATCACTCCCCACCCCTCTATCTCCC
The DNA here is from genome assembly GCA_030449065.1 of Oceanodroma leucorhoa. Lineage (NCBI taxonomy): Eukaryota > Metazoa > Chordata > Aves > Procellariiformes > Oceanodroma > Oceanodroma leucorhoa. The sequence goes on from JASVER010000011.1 coordinate 15,595,459, forward strand.
CCGGCCCCGAGCGGTGCAGAGGGGATGAGGGCTTGTGGTCCGCCCATAACGGCTCCTCTCTGCCTCTCCTTCCTCCTCACGCTCCCCTGCTCCAATCTGGGCCCTCCATGGCTGCAGTTCCTGTCAGGAGAACCAGCTCCCCCGGGGTCCCTCAGCTGGGGCCTGGAGCGCCTCCTCCCTCCTCCTGCCCGGCCCTGGGTGTGGCGGGGCTGCTTCTCACACCTTTTCCCTCAGCCCTCGCTGCCCAGCAGCATTTTGCCCTTTCTCAAATACGCCTTCCCCGCGGTGCCGCCGGCCTCGCTGAGGGGCTGAGCTGTGCCCTGCGGTGGGGCCGCTGGAACCGGCCGGAACCGGCCGTGTCGGGCGCAGGGCAGCCCCTCAGCTCCCCTCAGAGGGGACCCAGCGCCTGGGCACGGGCATCCAGTGCAGGTAGGTAGATACACCCTGATTTACTTGAATAGTCAAGTTTAAGGATTGTTACACAAGCTCAGTGTGATGCACCCAGACGGTACCTCACAGGCACTTCCCTAGAGCTTTCCATTTTCTAGCACCATGCCCTCTAACTGTCATCGGTTTGGCTAGAGCCTGTATTTACCTGCTTTGTGTGTTCAGCTCCGCAGGTATACAAGTGTGTGTAAGGTGGTGCTTAAAATCTGTCTACATCTCCTCTTTAGAGAACAGGGGTAAAAAAATCAGGTCTGTGGTAGTGGTGGGATTCATTTTACCCATCTTTATCTGTTTAATGGACAGAYGGAGCCCCCCAGTCTCTCTGGATTCCATGGAGAGGGACAGGTCCTTCTGGAGTGCAGTTTGTCTGAGCCTTTTCAGATGTCTGCCTTAGGACAAAATGAATCCCATCCTCAGTTGTTTAACTGCTGCGAGGTCAGTCTATGATGGACTGATGAGCTGCTTTTTCCTGGAAAGCAGTTTTTTGAAAGT
>JASVER010000011.1:15596442-15688854 GCA_030449065.1 Oceanodroma leucorhoa
CATCAACACTGCTGAATTTCTTTCTTCTTTTGGGAAAAAATATAGTTTTCAAACTTTATCAAAATAAGTGTATTTCCTTACTGAACACCAGATTTTGACAAAGCAAAATGTCACTACTGATTTTAGTGATGCTTAGAGGAAAACATTGAGGAAAAAAAAGGGGAAACCTCACAAAAAGAGGCTAATTTTAAATACTCTGAAAAAGAATGAACTTTGAAAAGTCACTTTTTATGAAACCTCAATTTTAGTTACATGGATTATGACATGAGTACCAGTCTGGTGCTCATTTTGGTTCCCTTTCTGGTGGGGATCTCATGCYTAGAGGATGGTTAGATGGGTAAGGTGGAGTGTAGCAGAAAACTATTGGAGGCTTTTGGTGAAACCCCAGCAGGGCAGGCTCCCTTGACTTTGCAGCTTTCCTTCTCTTTTCTTGCCATCTTCTTTATATTTGTTTACGAATGCAGATCTTACACCACTAGTATATTCCATCTGAACCAGTGAGGCGTGAGAAGTGCAGATGAGCCTCGCTTGGTGTGTTATGTTTATCATCTTCAAAGTGGTGCTTGATTGTGATAGAATTAGAACACAAAAGCAAGATAGGAATTTAAAAAAAACCCCAAACTACTTTGATTATCTGGAAAYGAACAAAATGCAACAGTGGCTTAGACGCCTCAGGATTGTGTTTTAGAGGAGCTGTTTGGTGACGGAGCCACACAGCTCATCACTTGAGTCAGGCAGCTGAAGCCTGAGGAAGCCCCTTGTAACAATTAGCACAGGAATATCTGCATGGAATATACATATGGGTTTGTTGTCCTCTAGATCTTCTTGTCACTGTATTGCATGAGCCAGACTTCTTTTTAGAGTTATTAATTTTTAAAGATGTTTAATTTGTTCATGCCAATGTTGTGACAACAGGTACAAACCTGCATATTTACTAGACTAGGAGTCCAAGTGTTTGCACAAACATAACTCAAAGGGGTGAGTGCACCTCTGCTGATGCACAGCTCTCAATATTAAAGCATGTCCATTGTTTTCAATGGAAGCAGAATAATTCATTTTTACCATTTGAGAGTTGGGTACTTCCTTTTTTATTCCTTGAATCTAAATTGCCTCTATTTGAAAGAGGCAAGTGCTTTTCCACTGACACGTGTAGAAGGTCAGTGGAAGATAGCCTGTCATAGCATTTGTATTTCCTCTTTGACGTTGCAAGCTCTCAGAGTATTTATGCATGGCGTTCTAATCCCCTGGGGAAGCATTCAGATTTACAATTTTAAACCACCGCTCATCCAAATTTTGGCATTCAGTCAAACAGAAATTTGTCATAGTTTATAATGCTTGTTAACGAGAAACATCAAAAATTAATGCTCATTAGGGTGCTCATTAATATGCATGGTAGTCTCAGTTTTGACTTAATTAAGTGAAGCACCACTTCATAGTGCTATTGTGTCACTGCAGTAAAGAAAAGTTCAAAACCATGCTGCAGTAACAGGATGGAGCAATGGTCCCTTTGGAAAGCATTACCCCATATTTTGCTGTGGGGCATTGCTCATCTGCCGCTCTCTAGCTTCCTGACAGCTAACAAGAGCAGCTACTGTAGAGCTACTGTTGATATTTGTTATTCAATGTTGTTGCTACTTGCATTCCTCAGAGTTTTCTGAATACAGTGCACGGCGCAGAAGTAGTTACTAGATAGATTTGTTGGTGTATGTGCCTGCCCTTACACAACTTATTTCTGGGGAGGCCACGGGGGTTTCTCTTCTTTACAAAGGTCTTGCAGGTCCCTGGAATCCATAGCACGGGTTTAAATCAGCATTGTCAAAAGTATAGTTGTGAATATTGATCTGACTGGCACAGGTAAGGAAATGTGCACTAAGCAGCTGCTGGTAGGCCTGCGTGACTGCTACTTTCCTGAGCTCAGCTGGGTATATCAGTTTGAAACAGCCTGTGTGAAGTCCACTGGGCTCTTGCTCAGTTCTGCTGCCTGACTGGAGTGGGGTCAACACATCTAAATGCAGTCCAGAGCATGGCAGGACTTCTGCTTCCTTGGAGTATTAATTAATTAAACAACTGCCATTAATGCCTTACCACTCAAGCCATGAGAAATTCAAGAGTAATTTAAAAAAAAAAAAAGGCAAATGTCCACTTGGGGATGTGAACTTGTCAAGAAGGTTTAGCGCTCACTCAGCACAGCAGCCAAGAGTTTCCTGGCTCCGTGTCCCCTTCCCTGCTTGCCCGCCCACCCACCCTGTGGCCTGTCTCCTGCCATGGAAGCACCTGGCCAGGAAAAGGCCATGGCTCTCGCCTGGCTCTCCTGGGCAGGCGTTGCTTCCCAGAGCAGGGTACTCTGCTACAGCGGGAGAGCGAGGGCTGAGAGGAATCAGGGTGTGAGCTGGCAAGACGTGAGGCATGGATAAAACTGGTACTGAGGCAGAACTAAGACTGACACTCGTGCAAGGGACTGATTTGGATGAAGAGATCCAGAGTTAATGGGGCAAGGGCAGGGCCCTATCAGACCAAGGTCCAGAGCAGGTTCCACATTCCTCTAAGAAACACCTAGCCTGGTGATAACTGCTGGGTAGACAACAGGCTCTGATTATTCTTCTTCTCCTGTTCAGCTTTGTTGTCTTGCATTCCTTAATATGAATCTAATAAAAATGCAGTACAACATGGGAAATGTAAATAACAAAGCTCATTTAACCCTCCACTCACTTCATCTGCATATGTGCCATAGCCTTGATCTCTACTCTTCACATGCTTCAGAGTTTTTAGACTGTTGGCGAGGCAGAGCGGGGATGTCTGTGTGAACAGGGCACCAGTTCATACAGGATGCTTTGTGCATCATCTGTTGATACAGTTCTTACTGGTTTCAATGGGACTCAGAAAAGGTACGTATCCAAATCAAACTTCATGGGTCTTTATGAGAAGGGTTCAATGGCTTCAATTGTTGCTGTAACATTTAATTGTAAGAACCTCTTGTTTTCTTCAGCTGCTAAGTTGACTAGTTTTTGCAGAAAACTTCAAAACTGTTGACTAAGTTTTTGCAGAAAGTTGACTGCAAAATAAACAACTCAGTATTGCCCTCTTCTTGGTTTCGCCCCTTAGGGGACTGATTCTTTACAGCCTGATACACCAGGCAGTTCTGAGTGACTGTGAAACGCCATCTTGCTCCAACAGAGAGAAGAATTTTTCCTGAGAGTGTTTCATACTTGTTCTGCACACAGGGTGTTATATAACAGGCAGGACTACAAGGAATTACTACTGACATCCAAGGAACTATTTCTAACTTGTGCTCATACTAAATCAGATAAAGAAGAGAGCTTTCCAAACCTCATAGAGTCCCAGGGCCATACTGCTGGGGAAAGAGTAAGGTCTGATGGTGGGTATTTAGATGGGCTGGATTCAAACCCCAGCTTCCCTTTGGGGACTTCTCAAGTTCTTGAGTGTGTCTGGTGGCTGAAGGACCACACGCAGAYGGAGAGAGGTCGCCTACTTGAGCATCAGAGCATAACATTATAGCATGCAATCATGTTCTACCAAATAGAGGAAAAAAACCCAAAGAAACCAGATATGCCTCAAATCTGAATGCCAGCGGTCAGTTAGTGAACACGGGTGACCACAGACCTAATTGCTTTCCCATGATGCCCTGGCTTTTTCTTGGACATTGCTCCATTGGCTTTGTAATTTGATTCAACAGCAGAAGGTACTTTCCATACCAGYCTACTTTAGGTGATAAACAGGCTGAGCAGGGAGCAGAGACTGTCTCTGCATTTTCAGAGCACATCAACACAWAGTTATTTAGCACAGAGGATTGCATGATTTTGATGCACTGAGAGAGCTCAGGAGGTTCTCAAGCTCTGATTCCACCAGTGTGGTGCACTGGTCCATTTTTAATAGTCAGGACTATAATAAAACAACCTGCATGCAGGCACACTAACTAATTCAGGCTTTGATATTGGGATATTCTCCTACTTTATTCAGAYGTACTTTCACTTGCTTCTAAATTCCCTTTCATTGCGTTTCAGGAAGGGATTAAACAACACTGGCATTAAAGGTGCTGGTGGAAATTACATGCTTCTGCAGAAGCTATGGAAAGGCTGGCTAGAAAATACAGCTTAAAATGGCCCTGCAACCCCAGGGGAACAAAAGGCAGAATTCGATCTTTCAAACAGAGGTGATCAAATACCCCCTACTACCTGGCCAACTGCAAAGGCAACAAACTGCACAGCTCAGGTGAAAGTGTTATAGAGGATAGATTGCAATTTCAACACACACACACATCCTACGAAGTTTTGGAATATATGTGATCTGTAGAATTCAGTGCTTTTTATTTTTACTGTCTGTCCTTTAAAATAAAATCAGTTGATTTCAAAGGAAGAACATGGTGGGGTTGGGTGTTAGGTGGCCTGAATGCTTCCAAGCAGGAATAGTATTCCTGCAAAAAGAGCAAGTAGATATGAGGTGGATGAAGGGTCAGTGTCTTTTGCATGTGTTGACCTTGACGAGCACGGCCTTTCTACACCAGGATCCTTTCCGTATGACACAGCTCACCTTCTGTCCATTAGCAAGTGGTAAACTGTGAATCTGTCTGGAAAATGCTGCAATTCTGCTCCTTGAAAATTTAGTCACTTTATTATAACAGACACAAGCATCTCTTGATATTCTCTAAGCAACATTTTTTTTCCTGTTTTTCCATTTCATAATGACTAATGAGGAAAAAGGGATGCCAAGAACTCTGTTTAAGACTGTAGAACAAATCTTGCCCGTGTCTCGCTGCACCACCTGTGAGGTGTGTGGCCATTCCCCGCTGCTGGGTCTCCACTTCCCTAGTTCAGCAGGTTTGTGCTCCGCTGACCAGCTCTCTGATGGGGGATCCCAAAAGAGAAGAGAGGCCATGGAGTTGTATAGCAGCTCCACAGCTGATGTTTCCAGCTAATCACCAGGACACTGCTTAGAAACTCGGTTTTTAACAGCATGGGATTCACTCCACAGGGTGTGCGGTGCATACACACAGCCCCATAGGGCTCAATGCATGGAGACTCGTATGTTAACAGGAAAAAGTTGAGAATCTAAGAAGCAAGAACTGGAAACTTGGATATTTTTGCAGTTTTCTGAAAAGACTCTTATCCTAAAACCAATATGATCTTAGTGGTATAGGGTTGAGTAAATAACTATACTTCCTGASCAGTTTTTCCAAATTCATGCAGTCTGGGCTGGTCAGAGAAGCAGTAAAATTTTCACCTCTTTGTTTCAATCAGATAATTTTTTGTCAGAAGAACTTGTCTTTAAACAGGTATTTGTGATGATTTCCATTCTGACCTCTAGTTCTGACACCTCAGTGTCCCTCCTAAGGTAACAGGRCATCCCCTTTCAGGAACTACATATATTGGGCACGTACATAAGGAATTGCACATCAATGGGTTCACACGATTTATGCAGGCAGTTGTGATCTAGAGATTTGCAGCTTACTGAAGAAACTGAAAGTGCTGTTTTGCATGAATTTCACAGCTGTCCAGGCTCAGATGGAAGATATGTGGCTGTTACCACCTCCTCCCAATCCACCCCTCCACAACAGCGCTAAGAGCAGACATCCGCGTACTTTGGTTTTCTGCCAATATGAGGAAACTCTTAGTTTTTCTCCCAGTGAAGGCATATGCAGCAGCTTTGCATGCAAACAGCAATTACTGGCAGGATAAAGGACTTTAGTGTAGTATTGATTTTAAGTCAGGGAATTTTCTCTGGCTGAGTACTTGTAGGATTTTCTGAATACAGTAATATATACGGAATGGCATCAACTCCTGACATCTGATGCTGTCAGAATTCCCTTTCAGCCCCTTTTAATTAAATGTGATCCCTCTAACAGGGATTTTCTTCCACTAGTAAAGCAAAGACATAGTTGTAAAGAGAATAGAGGTGGCAAAAGAAGTGAGACTTACATTTTCTTGTAACCATATCACCTGCTTGCAGTATCAAATTGAAGAAGTCTGGCTTTTTGAAGTCCCAAACCATTAAAATAATTCTCAAAATACTCCTGAATACTGGTCCGTAAATGTTTGTATCTATATCTGTGTGTTTCCCTGTTTGTTTTTAAGCCTTTTTAAAGTACTGGTTTATGTTAGTCCTTTGTCTGCCTTCAGGGATCTTTACTCAGCTGAGCTTGTCAAAATGTCTCCTACAGGTTTTCCAATTTCTGTCTCCATTTCCATTAGCACTTTTGGATGAGTGTCACCTGGACTTGGTGCCTTGTCAATTGGAAGGATCTCTGACCTTTTAATAACCATTTTGAACTGTTGGCTGTACTGGAGATATGCTGAACAGGGGAGTCAGTTGATACTCACTTTACATCCRCCTGCCACTTTTATTTAGGGAAGCAGGTATTGATACAGCCCCTGGGAAATTTGGGGAAAAGAAATACTTCTGATGAAGTTAACAGACAATTTGATGTCAGTACTGATATATACAGATGTAGCCAAAAGAGGAGATGTGTGGATTAATTAATTAGAAAATGGTTGCTACTTGTGACTACCCAAGGGTATCCCTATGTGCTCAGCATATAGAAATATCAATTCAGAGAAGCCATGTTTCCTTATTAGTAAACCGATACTTCTAGCACTAAAATTCTGTCACTGGAGAAACCTGTCTGAAGTGATCAGCAAGTTGAATGACACAATACAGCATCTCTCCTGAGAATGAGCAGCAGGGACAGATAAGCAATTTATTCTCTGCTCAGCACCTGCAGGCTGATGGGTTKCTGCCCAATTTCTAAAGCCATTGCTGTTAAACAGCCAACACTTGCCAACAATTATTATATAATGCCCTCTAAACTACTTCTTGTCTTTCTCTTTTCATGTGTCTGCCTACATTAGTACATGGATGTACTTCTTTCCTACTGATGTGCTGCCCAAATGTAAAGTGCAGCCTCATTTTGTCTAAGTGTTGATATGGTATACCAGGTGATTACCATTTTTAAGATACAGCCTTAGTAATAAGGAGAACTGTTTTGTAATAATTAGCAAAAGCTGACTTTAAAAACTCTATGTCTGTATAAAGCATTACAGTTCTTGATCTGTCTCACCCCTGATATTCCACAACTGTTGCCTCGTGAGGGCAAGGTAATTTCTAAAAATACCAAGTTGAGATAAAGGCCACAGAGTTTCAGTGTTGACCTGTTAATATGTGTTTCTTTAAAAAAAAAAGGAGAAAAATTAAAAGGATTTTGTAAAAATTCCTCTTCACTAGTGTTCTGCCTTGAGATGTTTAAGTTAGCTACAGACAGCTTAAGTTAACTAACCTGCATTACCACACTTACCTAACACAGATGCATGAGGGAAAGCTAAAAAGCTGTCTGATGACATCTGATCAGTCAAAATTGCAAATTACACATCGTGTTTGAGTCTTTCTCTTCTCCACTGAAGAATCAGGTGGAAGTCCTCAGTCAAATTCCACCCTGACTTTAGGCAGCTCCTTTACACTCCAGCAACCCTTTCTACCGTGAAACGTTGGTGAAACTAGTGAGCGACACACAGGTAACAGGATGGGCTGGGTTGATCTTCACGTTTATTTCAGTGTAAGTGTTTTTATGCATCTGTGTGAGCTTTATGATAATATGAAATAAGGAGAATTATTAGATTCTTTTTCTGTTACTTTGCAGGGAAGATCATTCTCTGTGTTTTCCTTTGTCTCCCCTTTCCCACGAGAGTATTAAGCTTTGTGTTTTAGCCTTACACAGAGCCACTTCCTTCTGAGGTTTCCTCGGTCTCTTCTGTCTCCTTTGTTAAGGAAAGAGATGTGCCACAACACMAGATTGATAAGAGCCATTATCACCTGTCATACTTTGAGATGCACTAAAAGGTTTAAGAAAACATGGATTTCTTGGGGCTAGGGGGAGTCCCCAGGCCATCACCTGGGAGAAGGGCTGTTTATTTGCGTAACCTATCTGAAACATATCATGTTAAAAAGCATTTTGGGCTCTTGGTGCAAAGAACACTTATGGGTAGCCCTTGTGTGGATTTCTTGTTGGATTTCTCAGTTGAAAGGGGGTTGGAGGAAGTGCACAAGAACAGAAGACCCCAGCAAGAAGCTGCTTTTTCATTAGAAGCTGTTTTAAAATGCATTTTCAAGTCTCTCTATTTCTAAGAAGTCTTATCTGATGTTAATATGGCTTCCAGTTTATGTAGAAGCGGTATCTATCATCCACAGCAAAGGATGATAGCTCTCCAGGTAGCRAGTACCTGGTACAGTGTGGCTGTGCTTTTCATTTGGGCATCCATGTTGATACTTGTAGGAGTTGTGAGTGAAGGGGAGAGGGGCGCAGGTTATTTCTGTGCTCCTTTCCAGTGGGCTGGCATCCTTGCTTTTGCAGATTACATCTCTAGAGAGGCTCTTCTAACCTTACTGTTGAGAGGATAGATATTAAGGGAAATTTTTGCCTTCAGTGGAACAGTGGGTTCAGGAGTCATGAGAAATCACAGATCAGACATTCCCTTCCAGCTTTTTTGAAGTATTTCTCTTTGCACTTGAACTGGATTTATTCCACATTCCAATAACCTTCAGAAAGGTTATTCCTGGCTGATGGCAGAGTACTCAAGGAAAGAGCCTGGTTCACGTTACATATGTGGGGCAGGCGCGGTGGATGGGTCAGTTAGTAGTATAGTTAGTTATAGTTGGAATTTGACATTAGCCTCGGGTTTGTTGTGATTGTATTTTACAAAGCTAATAGACATAGCCACAGAGCACACTATCCTACGGCAGCTCTGCATAAAGGAACAGGYAAAATACTATTGAGCAGATGAACAAAGGGAGCTTTTATCACTGAATTAAGTTCAGAACAGTAATTGAGATTTTCAAGGCACGCAGGAGGTTTACCTTTCATTCATTTTGATGGAACATGTGTATCTAAATCCCTTTGAGTATCTCAGCCTCATTTCTGCAACCCATGTGCTCCCGCAGCTCCCACTGACTTGAAAGAAAGATCATCTGTGCAAGAAGATGGGGTTGGCTCTAGGTTAGTCTCAAAGAAACTGGGAAACTATACCATACAGCACAGAAAATATTTTAAATTACAGTAAATAATAGACGATTTTTATGATGGATGGCCATCTAGGCACAGAAAAAAGAATACTTAGTGTATTTTTTTGAACAAAAAGAAACTGTTCTGCTTCCTTCTCCCCCTGCAGCCCTTCTCCCCCCGCCGCCCTTCTCCCCCCGCCTTTTATGGTGCTCAGATTCTAAAGAAGAGAAGAAATACTTTTAAAGCGATGCTCTTATTGTCCTAAATTGGTCATTTACTTTGAGTCTTCCACAGGATTCAGTATTGCTCATGTATTTTAACAAGATTTTAAAATATCTTTATTCAGGTAATAAATACATGTTAATTATTGTCTCAGGGAGTATGTTTTGATTTGTAATGTCTATTGATTATTGGTGTTGGAAAAAACATCTCGAAAGGATTTCACGCTATTTGGCCTGGACGACCTCTAGTTTTAGAGAACTGGTTGTAATATTCATAACTGAAAACAAACACCATCCATATTAAAACCCAGCTGAAGCATATGTGTCTAATTAAACAGCGAAGGGAGCTTCGGCATGTGTCTGCAGCTGAAGCTGTTTCTTAGAGAGATTTATACTCTGAATTTATCTTTATTAAGGCCTTGTCCAAATGATAAATATATGCTGCCTGCTTGGTATCTGCCACTTGGAAATAAATCACTTTAGGATTGATTTGCTAACAGCTTTCTTCACTCTGTGTCCTGCTGCCCAGGAGGACATGCTGGAGTTCTTCACAGAGGCACACAAATAAGTTGAGCTGCCGAGAGAAGAAAGCTAACAACAGCGTGACAGAGCACTGCATATTCACTGGCATAGATGTCATCATGACTGCCATGATTTAAAACTTGTGGAAGTGCACACATTACTAGAATTTTTCATAGGGTCTACTGGCAACCTTGTTTCAAGCTTGTTCTGCTTGAGCACAGAGCTGGTAGCTCCGCTTCCTACCTTCCCCTTTCCTAAATTATAAAATGGCATATGCAGAGGAGCCCAGTTTTGCAATCCCAGTTGTGATAAACCACTGTGGTATAAAACAGGCGAATCTGGAACCTGGATTGCYTGCTAATTTTGGGGTAGCTTAAACAAAAGGTTTTGCACTACGAAGCTATTCAAGGCAGAGACTGCTTTTGTGAAGGGACGAAGTAAAATCCAAAATGTTAGGAGCTATACTATTTGCTCCTAAACTTATATGCACTTTTGTTGCTGTGGCTCATCTATTCTAGATGCAGAAAGGCAGACACAGAAAGATGCAGCTGCAGTGTGAGTAACTTGGTAAGGGAAATGGCTGGTGCAGCAGTGCTGAGGCTCATAGAGACGGTGCAGGGCAGCAGGAAAGAGCAGCCGTCCCTGGTCAGGTCTGGCACAAATCCACCCTCTCTGGCAGCTCTAGCYAGGGGCTGAACTGGGACCTAAAGCAGCCTCTGTAGGGTTCACAGTGTCTTCCACCTAACACCTATGAGGATTTTMATTTTCTTTTAAGAGGGAGCAGTATGACTGTATTGCCGTGTTAAGTGCTTTGGAAGAAAAGAAGGACCCGTTGCCAAAGACCTCACAACTCTTACTGGCATTGACACAAGTGAGCCTTAAGCATGTGCTTAAAATTAACRCATGCTGAAGTGCTCTGTGGAACTGRGATGGTACAAGTCATATGTTTAAACTTGGGTACTTGAGTAAGTTTTTRGCTGACTCTGGGTCTAAAAAGGGTTTTATGGAAGTCATTCTGAAAGCTGATAGAGTTTGAGATCGCTTTGAAATTTTTGAACTGTATAGTACTAGTTAATAGAAAAATATTCTTGCTCTAAAATATTGATTTTAAAAAACCTATTATGTTTTATGAAATTCCTTAGAGGTTTCCCATAATGGTATTTAAAATGGTGTACATTGTAGTGCTTGATGGGCCTGTGCTACAGCCTGACTTTCATGTTAGTACCAGCCCTGCGTTAGTGACATTGTATTTTGGAGAAGCAAGAATTACACTAAAGTGCAGCAATTTTCTATTATATACAAACAGAACTTCAGAAATCACCTCTTTAACCTGAAAAGCCCCAGGAGCCTGATCTTGGAGTAAATCAAATAAAATGCTTTTGCATTTTGGTCCTCTACCTGGTACACAGAGCTGATCTGAAAAAGCTCTCTGGTGTTTTTGAGGGCAGCTATGTTGTTTAACTGTGTAATAACTGAAGCTGAAAATTTTGTTTCGTCCAAAGTGTGCAGGTACTTTGAGTGAGRTGTAGCTAAAGCCTTTGTGAAAGAGTCCAGGTTCTACACATTAGCTTCGTTCTGAGTTASAGTCATGGCAGGTGATTTCCAGGTTTAGGAGTCCAGTAATGAGCTCCACTGACATTACCTGAAAGGAGCAACTTCTGCCCATGTTTCACATTAATCCAAAAACAACAGGAAAAAAAATGCAAGTTTGCAAATATTTTTTTTACAACCACTTTTGAAACATGAGGAAAACCATTTAAAATTTGTTTTTCAGAAAAAAGCTTTTATGCCCTCTATAATCAATTCTGTGATTTGCACTTCTTTCATTTAAACATATGGAGAAATTTCTAGCTAAAGGAGGCTGATTAGTAAAACTGTAATTTTAAATCTGAGAAGCATTTGACTTTTCAGTGCTTTATCAAATTAACAGTGTATGAGCAAKGGCATGACAGGTGAACATGAAGACTGAAATAATCTTCTAAATGTTGAGTGGTTCCTATTTCCCCACTGGAGTATTGACTAGAGCATATTAGTAGCTGTGCAAGTAATACTTCTTGGTGGGAGCAGAATGTTTCTACTCAGTGCAACCAGTGAAAACCAACCTGATTTGACCAGGAATGGAATAAGTAGACTACTTTTTTTTTTTTTACCACATGTTTGCTTAAGAGCAATGCCGATGTTGAAATGGTATTTCCATATTGTGGTTGAATCTAGAGASTTGTAACAACTGAACAGTGATGGGCGATTGTCTCCAGCGTGTTTATGGGAAAGCACATGTGTTTCTTTCTAATTTCATTAAGTATTGGTTCCTGTAATAGATGCCTTCCTTAAAGACAGCAGCAAAATCAATAATAATGATTGTTACAATGGATTGTGGGTGTGTACRTCTTTCCCTAACTTTTCCTCCTTCCCATTTTCCTTTGCTTATTTGCATATACCGGAGGCTTCCTTGCAGCCAGGACACTGCCTCTGGGGAGGAGCCTGATGTATTTTCAATTTGGCAGARTTTTCTATCAGATTGTCCCTCCAGTCTTTACTGCTGTGCACGAGCTGTGTGCCATCTCTATGGCTGTTTTCTTGGAGCTGCCTTTCTCTGAAAGGCCATTTACAAAGAACAGCTGACRTTTCACGCTAAGATCTGGAAACAGTTCTGCCAAATGGCTGTTTTACCCAAGAATCTGATGGCTTTTTCGTGGTTAATTCTCTTCTAACTGCTCTTAATTACACAGAAGAGGCTGAGGAAAAAGGAGAAGGGGGAGTGGAAAACTTTGTTAGGGAAAAAAAMCCACCCTTGAATCTATTTCACTCAGGCTTTTTAATCTCCTGAAGCACGGAGCGCTGATCCTCTGTCAGCGCAGCAGCTGCCGTCCCGTGGTGGAGCCGAGCTGCTGGGCTCTGCCGAGGGCTGTGCCAGGGCCATGCGGGGGGCTGCACCGGGCACTGTGACACAGCTGCTGCTGAGGGCGAAGCACTCTGTCAGCATCCCTGCTGCACTAGCAAACAGGATTAGTGGCTAAAAGAAGATAATGCTTTTGCAAACTCACTTCCCAAGAGAGAAGTGGTTGTTGCTCTTGCATAGTGCAAAAGCATTGCTGATGTGGGTTAGCGATGGCCATGTACCTGGCACAGCAAAAACCGACAGGGAGCTGAATGCTTTGAGAGCTCACGGAAACTCTGCAGAGCTCAACATCTCCACRGAAAGGGCTTCCTGCGGTCAGTGTGTTGGTAAGAGTCTAGTGCTCTTCAGGGCCTCGCACCCTTACCCAGCAATAGCACATGAGGTAGCATGGCTCTGGAGCAGAAAAGGCTCCCAGATATTTTTCTGATATCTCAGAAACTTGCAGCTTAAAGSAATCTGAGGTTTTCCAAGGGTGCAGTTATGTGAGCTGCTCAGGCTCTGCCCAAAATGGCCCCAGCCCTCCTTCCGCTGCCAGCCATTTCCAGCACTACTAAACTAACCGTACCTAAACTTGTTCAGTCTTCAGCTGAATCAATKAACTAAATAAGCCACGTATGACATAGCAGGGGAGATGGCATGTGCATGCAGGGGTAGATGGAAAGAAGATGGGGTCCATTCCTTCCGGCTACAGCAGAGTCTTAGCTTGAGAAACCACATCCCAGACACCTCAAAGCAGGTACTGTCAGCTTGGGACTGCTCCACTCACTCCTTGGCCAATCCCAGCACACCTCTTATATTGAGGCAGTTTTCTGGCTTCTTTGTTCTGCCTGAATTGATGATAATTAGGTATCAGCATATATATTGTGGCATACTGTATGGCTCAGGTAATTCCCMTATGGATTTAATTAATTAAGCCAAGTGCAAATGTGTAAATTCTGTATTTGTAAAAGTAAAGTGCTGGATTCCATTTTCAGAAAGGTTTTATTCTCTGAAACTGTTAATGTATTTCCACTGCTATCACACTTTAAATGAACTCATGAGTTAAGAACAGTGACAGAGAATAAATTATCATACAGCTGGTAGGAGTGAGATAAATAAAAGGATATGCATAAAAAATAAATGGATTCTGTCCCTGTGTGTGCAGAAGAACCAGTCCTTGATGACGAAAAGCTATTAACTAACTTAGTGTAATTAACTGTTTTAGTGCTGCTTCAGGAAGAGGGGTTTGCAGCTCTTCCTTTGAAGTCAAGTGTCGCAAGCATGAGCAGAGTGCAGTAACAGCTCTTCTGCACTGAGAAACTGCTTAGGAGATGCACAGAGGAAGAAGGTGGGGAAATCTGGGACAGAAGAGTCATTTCAATCTCTTAATTTTTATGTCTTCCCTCCCCCCCCAAAAAAAAAGAAATCTGCAGTCAACTGAAAGAAATTGCCAGTGAAACAAACAGAGAATTTGAAATGGAATTTGAGGCTCTGAGCATCATGCAATAATCTCCAGGCCAGTGGGAAGGTCCCTCTGTGTGTGTCATCCTAGRGTCAGTCAGTAAATATCCAATATAAGGAGCACACTTATTTCATCCTGAGTTGAAGGAAGAAGAAAAGACARGGCTAGCTCATGATTCTCAGCTGTGTGATTCGTGGTATGTAAGGAKTTTGTGAAATCTGCTTATTGAAGTYAAAGGAGGGATGTTAGAAAGTCTGTGAGCTGGTGTCATGGTGTGTCATGCAGCTCCTTTCCTTCCTCCCTTTGTCCTGTTGGTCGCAAATGAAGACTGCAGGAGAGACAGATGTGACGGGAAGTACTATGGCTGCTTTACACCATGTACAGTGCCCTTGCCCAGGCAGACTCCTGTTCTTTTTTTGCTCTTCTGGCAGTACAAATTGGCTAAAAAGGGTGAAAGAATGCCCCATCTTGCTTCAGTGGTGGATGTATCTGCACCTAGTGATAACAAGATTTGCAATTCAAGAAAACAGCTGTTTTTACTGATGAATCAACACCGGTTTTCACTTAAGAAAATGAAGCATATGGGATGATAGTGTTTGCCTGCATGCCTGCTTCTTATCTGTGACAAAAGCTGTCACGTATATAGGCTGTATGAACTGGTTGTGACACAGGGATAGTATTTGAGAGATAAGATCCTACAAGCTTGAGGCAGTCCTGCCATGTCTGCTGCTGCAGCTGCTGATTCCTGCTGCCTCCCTGGCCCTGGGACTAGCACTCACAGGGCTGCACAGCCCAATCAGCTCACCCACCCAGCTGCCCATAACAATGGGCATAACAATGTAAGCCCRTAACAATGAATAAATGGTTAAAAAAAATAATAAAAAAATTGAAAGTCAGGCTAATGATCTTGTGATGCAGGCTGGGACACAGCCATGAGAGTGGGATGGCCTTTTGCAGCAGCCTTACAGGCTTAATCTGAGTTTCCTGTGAAATTGCACCCTAAAATAYTTTGATCTAGTGGCTAAAATGATGCATTGAGGCAGTGAAGTTTTGTTCCTATTCCTTTTTCTGAGGGTCCACATATGTTCTGTTCTGTGGCGAAGGTGGTGTAGGAGGTTCCCTTCCTCTGCTGGTCACCGGTTGCTGTCTCTGTGCTGTTGTTTGCTGCTTCCTTTGTCATGTGAAGAGAATGGAGCTGGGGACTGTAATGACTCAAG
Organism: Oceanodroma leucorhoa; assembly: GCA_030449065.1. Classification (NCBI taxonomy): domain Eukaryota; kingdom Metazoa; phylum Chordata; class Aves; order Procellariiformes; genus Oceanodroma; species Oceanodroma leucorhoa. Next base: position 15,611,750 of record JASVER010000011.1, read on the forward strand.
CTAAAATGAACATCTTCTAAATAACGTTGGCGCTTTTTTTTTTTTTTTTTTTCACCTGAATGATTTCTGTGCTCCAGTTTCAGCAAAGCCTCCCAAGACAAGGAGGCAGCTCTGCAGGGACCTGAGCCCCCACTCTCAAAGGAGGGCAAGCCCTGCTCTCCCTCTGCTCTTATTCCTTGCCACTCCGCTCTCAGCTGAGTGCAGCATGGCACCATGAACCACTGCATATCTCCAGGTGAGCAGTGGTACTTAGTAGGCAAAAGAGCCCTGTAGCATTTTGAGATGCCTGTGCTACTACTGGCTTTCTGCTGTGCCCTGGCAGGCTCAGGTCTCTCGCATTGTGGTGCTATTGCTTTCTTTTTAAGATGTGTAACACCATGGAATATGTCTGTGCTGTTCAGGGGGTTACAGGCTCAGTAGGTGGCAGGAGACGGGAGTTTGGCTCACCTGAGGAAGAGTGGGGCCAAACCTGCCTCTCACTGAGGAAATAGGGGTGCCAATCCAGACTGTTTAAGTCGTGGTGCAATGCAGGTGGTGATCTAAGATTCAGGTTGCAGAAAAAGAAAATAGGAGGAAGAACAGTCTTGCAAGAAAGACCTGAAACTACTATGTTATTTTGCTTTTTTCACAAAAGAAAAAAAAGCCATCTAGCCCCAGATCTTGTGTGCCTTTTTTTAATCCAGAAAATGTGCACATGTGTCATTTCATTAGTGAAGTTTAATAAATGGATACTTGAAAGTACTTCCAAATTCTCTGCTGAAAAGCCCTACAGAAATGAAAAGCATTATTGTTATTAGTCACTGTCATTCTTGGTGTGGGCTCTAAGCCTGGCACTGTGCTGAGATTTTCCTACTGAACAAAGCACTGATCTTATATTTCCTTCTACTGGCTTCCCTGCACTGGAAATTCATCTGTAGGGAAAGGATGGACCCAGGATTTAATGGGTTAAATTGAGATTTAAATTTATGTGCTGGTTTTGGCTGGGATAGAGTTTAATTTTCTTTATAGTAGCTAGTATGAGGTTATGTTTTGGATTTGTGCTGAAAACAGTGTTGATAACCCAGGGATGTTTTCGTTACTGCTGAGCAGGGCTTACACAGAGCCAAGGCCTTTTCTGCTCCTCACCCCACCCCACCAGCGAGCAGGCTGGGGGGGCACAAGGAGTTGGGAGGGGACCCAGCCGGGACAGCTGACCCCAATGACCCAAGGGATATCCCCCACCATATGGCATCATGCTCAGCATATAGAGCTGGGGGAAGAAGGAGGAAGGGGGGATGTTCGGAGTGATGGCGTTTGTCTTCCCAAGTCACCGTTAGGCGTGATGGAGCCCTGCTGTCCTGGGGATGGCTGAACACCTGCCTGCCCATGGGAAGCAGTGAATGAATTCCTTGGTTTGCTTTGCTTGCGTGCGTGGCTTTTGCTTTCCCTATTAAACTGTCTTTATCTCAACCCATGAGTTTTCTCACTTTTACCCTTCTGATTCTCTCCCCCATTCCACTGTGGGGGAGTGAGCGAGCGGCTGTGTGGGGCTTAGTTGCCAGCTGGGATTAAACCACGACAATTTAGCTTGAGAGTTATTTCATGTGTCTAAACCAGCTCCTTGTGGTTAATTTCCAGGTTAACATGTTTCTCTGAACATACATTTCTTGTATCACTTGAATTTCTTTTTATTCTACATCTTGAACTCCTTAAAAGCAAATGATTTATTTCACTGATGTTTACTCCTGTCACTTTTCTTTCCAATGCTCTCAAAAAAAGGTTGTGCAGAAGGGCACAAAATCCATACATAGAAAAGAGAAGTGCTGGTCTTTGCCTACAAGGTGATGCTATTGTCAGTGAATGTAAATAATCCTTTTTTCTTTTCTATAAAGGTCTGATCTTTCTTCCCCCATCTAAGATAAAACAGTCTGTCTGTCCTATAAATGCACAGTGAAGTGTAATTTCACATCAAATCTTTGTCCCATGGTCAGGTAATGTGATGTTCACCTAAAGGATAAGAGAGCTTGACAAGCTTCAGCTCACCAAAATGGTAATGTTCATCACTGCCTGAATCTAATTTGAGCTTCCTTTCTAGTTCACTTTCCAGGGAAGGAGACCTGAGAGACTGAATATGTAGAGGACAGGCTGTCGAGGGACGTTATTACAAAGAGCTGGAGAAAGAGAGCTACCCTCCGAGAAATGGGCATTTTTAGTCTCTTTCTCCTGTTTGTTATAGGAAAATCAGATGAGCTTTGGGACTCTATGAAGAATCTTGGGTTGTTTGGTGGGGTTTTTTTGTTTGATTTTTTTAGTGGTTTTTGTTTGTTTGTTTGGGGATTTTTTTGAGTTGAAAGACCCTTGCCAGTGTCTGTGTTTTGCATTTTCTGTTGCCCTTTGGAGAACCATAGTGTTATTGTTAATCAGTTGTTTCTTCTGTGTTAGCAGGTTCATTAGTATGCCTGCTACACTGTTTATACTTGGTTTTTCTAATATATGGATCAAACACTTTTTTTTTTTTTTTCATTTTCACTCTGAAAATTTGTATGGATCAATCTTATTGACCTTCTTACACTTCGACAAACTTTAATTGTCTCCTACACAAATTCTCATGTAAAAGGAGAAAAGGTCAATATAATGGGTATTTTTGTTTATATCACTCTGGGTCAAGGCCACTCAAATATTGCCAAGACCTTATTGATCATTTATGAGTTGTTTGTTCAAAATCATATCTATCACAGATAGTGGATATCTTTTCCTGGGGCCTGCAAAGACAGTAAGTTTCCATTTTCTGTTTTGGTCAAGATGTGACAGCGTGTTCTGACAATGGTAGTCTGAGAACGATGTGCTTCTTATTAAAAATGAAACTGGATTGAAGAAGTCAGCAGGGTTCTGCTCATGATGCTCTCTACAGGTAATGGGCTGAATCTTCCATACATTGGCAAAATTTTATTAGCTTCAGTGGAGCTACTTGTATTGGCTGGGGATCTGATGTTTACCCTATGCCTCATTTAGGGATATATTAAAAAAAACCCAACAACAAAAAAMCTCAAAAAAAGAAAAGGAAAAAAATAGAGAGAAAAAATACTCAGTAGGCAGCACATTTGAAAGCTGTTTCATTGGGCATCTGTGCAGTGAAGGTGTAAAACCTATGGTGAGTGCATTTTCTCAGAATACTTTACATTCAATAAACTTAAGTCACACGCAGAGATGTTCACTCACTAATTCTCCWTCCAGAGGGAAAGACAGAATTTGACTCGTTGCTTATGATTCCTTAAAATACATGGAAGCTTGTGAGCAAAGCCCTGTCTATAAATTAAACAATAATACTAATTCATGTGGAGCATGGCAGTCAGGCTGTGATTGAAGGATGCTGTCTGATGTGCTCTCAGCACATGAACCTTTGGTTCTTGCCAGTCAGATTAGGAACAGTTTTTAAAACAGTCACATAGCAGGATTGCCACAAAGGTTTATAATAATGATTAGGGAGCACATAATTAAAGCCACTCCCAAACTGGAAAAGCATTCTCAGCAGACTTCAGAAACTCTAAAATGCTTGTTTATTCAATAATTATGGAGCATAATTATGGTAATGAGGTTAGCTCAGATTTACATATTAGCAATGCATTTTAATGATCTGATTATACAAAAGTGAGATACAATAGATTAAATTTTATATGGAAAATTTGTTGCCAGACTGGAATCATAAGACACCAGCTCCACACCMYCCCCCCCCCTCCCCAAACCAGATTTATAAGAGCTCAGGGAATTACCATGTAATAAACCCTATGGTTGTAATGAAATAACTAGAGCAGAAAAAAATTCAAACCATTGTATGAACAGAAATCCCCAGCTGCAGAACTACTGCTGAGTGACATTAAAGAATATAGTTTTTTTTTTCTTCAAACTATTTTTTAAAAATATCACCAAATGGGCTACAGAGTCCTTGGAGACAATTTTGTGAAGAACAGTCACTGCCTTTGTTTCTGAACAGTGAAGTTAGCAAGTCTAGATAAAGGAAATGACCCTCCTGTTTTCTCACCCGGCTCTCATCTTTTCTTTCATCTGTCTCATCCTTTCTTCCTTTCATCCAGTTTTTGCTTCTCTTGCTTTCATTCAGTGGTGTTCTCTCAAAAAGCCCTGCTGTGTTTTCTACCAATAACATTTGTATTTCTATGGTTGGAATAATTATATTTCCTTCATGTATGGCTTTTTTGCTTTCTTGGGCTCTGTAAAGCTTCCAAATTTTATTTTAAAGGAACAATTTAGTTCCTTTAATCTTTGCTTTGGTAATACAATATTGTCTTTGACTCATTAAATGTCATCTTTTTGTTGTTTTAAGAGGTTAGTGATTTATTTTGTGCAGTATTGCAGCAAATTGGATGATCCTTAAGTCAGGGAAATCAAAGCAAGGCTGCATGTGATGCTCTAACTGGGAAAGGGGGATAACATGCTGAAATATTCTGTTTGTATTTGAGGGGCTTGATCGTTGTGGGTTTTTCTGCTGTAAATAATCACAAGATTAGGTGGAACAGTGTGAATAATAGTGAAATTAAAATGTGAGAATTAAACAGTCCTGAGGATGCTGAGACTGAGGCAGTGATGTTCTCTCTCCACAAGGCACAGTGATATGTGCTGGTTTTGTCATCAGGATTTAGTCTATGCACCAGTTTAGCTCTGCTGGAAATACCCTCTGCTCTGGCCCGGCACTCTGGGTTCAAGGAGCACCTAACCACAGGGGCTCCTGCAGTGAAAGAAACTGCTAAGCAGACAGGGATGGGAAGATCTGGTACTGTAAGAAGCAACATCTTTGGGAATAGTAACACTGGTTTACTGTCAGGTCCCAGTAGTACCCTGGGACACCCAGTTCTGCCCAGAGCTTGTCACAGCAGCCATCAGAAACTCCTGTTTGCATTATAAAACAGCAAATGTCAATCTGAACCATCACATCCGAAACTGTTTGCTCTAAAGTTGAGTGCCGAAGCCTGAAAACTTGAGTCCTTAAGCAAAGTACATTTTTGTATTTTAATTAGGAAAAAACATCTTTGTAAAATCCAGGGTGCCTTGAGTTATAGCAGGTTGACTTCTGGGACGAAGACAGAGAATCAGCAAACATCTTGGAAGAGGGGGAAGATAAGGAATTTTGCCCAGGTTTGGGTTAATCTTATTTTTAAGCATCCAGATTGTTGGTGCTCATTCTTTCAAGTAGTCAATGGATACCAAGGAAGTGTTTTTCACTCTTACTTGATTCCACGCAACTCTAAACACACAACCTAAACCTGTGTTTTATGCAYATCTTTAAAATGTCATGAAAAAGCAGATCCCCCAGAGGTTGCATTTCCAAGCTTGTCCTTAGCCAAACCCTCTTTGCATTATTTTTCAGATACAGTTTTTCAGGCTGCATTGACAATATCAATTTTTGTTCTTTTAGACACCAGCCTTTGAAAATCTAGTCTGAAGTCCATAGTCAAGAAAACTTAGGTTTAGGCTGCAGTATTAAATATAAGATTTTGACAACTCTTTTTGCTTGTTTACATTTTCTTGCAGTGTGGGTCATTTCATCCTTGTGTGTCAGCACACTAGGGATGGACTTTGCCAGATCTTGTGTTTTCTTTTTTTCCAGAGAGGAAAATACAAGCTTACACTCTCTTTGTCTTTATTTGCGTACAGGTGTTCTGGAGCAAACCTAATCACGCTGCTCGCTGGGATTGTTTGCCCTTGTTTTAGGGTTTGCTTGCTGTTCGCCGTGTGCCAGGGAAGAAGACTGAATTGTGCTGTTTACACTGTTCTGTGACTGTGACTGAGAGAGACAAGGGCATCTCTCAAATGCAAGGCACAGTATTTTGATTGGCGTATTTTTTCAGGGGACTCTATTAAATAAGGAAGTATCTGCTTTAACTCTTAGCAGCAGCACTTGTGAGAACTAAACCACCCCTGCTCCAAAGACGCATTATCTTTCATGGGTTATAATATTTTATTCACATGACAATAGCCCCATAAGTTTCCACACGAACATCTCCTCCTTTCCTCAGTATTGTTAATATTAAAGAATTGGCTAGCTTTGGATTTAGCATTGGATGTTGCCCTTGATAAAACTGGACGAGAAATATTATTTGCATTTAAGGTTTTGTGCTTCCTACTGAAATCAGTAGGAGATGAGTCACAAAAGTGCAAAGATGACAAAAAGCCAGTGTTTGTGAAGAGTGAGCTCTTTATCTTCCTTCTCCAGAGCTCCTTGCAGGAACATCTCTGGTGGTTGTCTTGGAAGCAGATTCATTGTCACACATTCAATGCAACCTTCCCTTTTAACAAAAGAAGATGCGTTTCTTTATCTCTCTAATTAAAGCTTAGACTTCAAAACATTATGTATTGTATGTGGCTCCAACATCTTCTGAAAGAAGAATAATAACCCTTTCTTTTTGGGGAAAAAGATCTCGGTGCCATCTATACTTCATGGATTTTGAAGTCAGCACATGAGCATTGTGAATTACATAAATCCGATGGATGTTCAGTGCTTCAACACAGAAACATGTCACCCAGGACATTATTGCCTGAGGCTTGGAATAGAGAAGCTGCAAGTCCCTGCCAGACACACTAGAGTCATACTGATATATCTCTGCAATGTATTCTTACTGTCCAAATACTAGCTTGATAAGTTCATGTAGAAGTCAAGCAATAAAAATATCTCCACACCAGGCTGAGGATAGTCATATCCTTTCTTTTCGAAGTCAAATATAAAYGATCCTGCTCATTTAAAAATCTCCCTGCTGTGTTGCCCTAGCCAATTTCTCTTATCCTATGACTCTAACTGTGCTCATTGTTCTGGTCTGTATTTGCCATTTTGAGCGCACTAAGGGAGGAGGAGAGCTTTCTGCTTTTTTTGCCTGTGTGCCCTGCCTGGGAATGCTCTGTTACATGTTCTTCCTGAGCCAGCTTGGCTCACAGCTTTCCTTTCAAGACATCTTTSTTGACCTCTTCAGCTTTCAGATCCCTCTTTCTGGGAAGGATATGGTTAGAGGGAAGATGATGGGAATTCTGTCCATGAAAAGTAATTGAGCTTTGAGATCTTTCATCTGCCCATGAACTTCTGAGCTTGTGTGAGTCCAGCGTTAGCTCTGCTGCCTTTGAGTGAGGCTGGTTAACTGTGAATGGCAGTGAAACATTTTTGTAATTTTTTTGGTACGAAATATGCTAGACAAGCAATAAATTACACCATGTTCTGCTTTATGATACACATGAAAAACTTAGTGAAAATAAAACAACTCTATAAATCTAGCTTCTCAATATCCAAAGCATGTGATTTCTTGCAAGGTGACTGGTGAAACCCCTGTGCCTCTCAGTGTTATTCTTAGGGGGGATAGATTCACAATAACTCAAATATATATGACAAATACATACACATAGATGTATGCATATCTACAAGATATATAAATATAATATATTATTTCTTTGCACTTGAAGAAAATGTTACCTTTTTCTCCTTGAGATTTTAGTTACTGTTCAAAGGGTGTGCCAGAGAAAAGGAGGATTTCTTGAGGTGAAAATGGGCTCAAGGGGCTCTGCAGGCATAAGAAGAACAAGTATCCGACCATTTCTCAGGCTGGAAGCTCTGCTCCCGGGGAACCGTGCCTCCCCCTGCGGGCTCCCASCTGGGCGTTGGCACCAGCTAAGCTGCTGTAGTGGAGGCTGCTCTCAGCTTCCTGAGCGGTTTCTCTTCTTGTAAGCCCAAACTGAACATTTTTTCTTTTACTCTCCATAATCAACCCCAGTTCACTCAAAATAATAGTAAAGATAGTCTATAATGATGGCTCCCGTACAACTGTGGGGCTGCAGTGACAGGGAATACTTCTTGAATGTGATTTGCTCTGCTGGGTCAGGGATGTGTGCTCCTTCTCCCAGCACGGTCAGTCCTTGCCTAGTGGTGCCACTTGTGGTGGTCTGACACTAGAAAGCAAACTTGATTTAGAAATGAAATTGCAGATTTACATGATTTCATTGTATAAAAGAAATGCAGTCATGCCTGAAGTTAGCAAGTAGGGACTTGGGGGCTCTCTAGAGRCAGGGGTATCAAACGCCTGCTGCCTCAGGGCTGCTGTGCCAATCCTGGTCCAGACAGACTGAGGCATGGAGTTATCTTTCTAGCCAAAGGCAGGGAGACAGGAGGGCCTCGTGGACCCACGGTGTTGAAAACCAGGGACATGTATTTTGTTGGATTTAAATGAATGATAGTCAAAAATTCAACAAGGACATGTGTATAGGAATTTTAAATTGATTTTTGTTACTTGATATACACATCTCTTGAAACCCCAGAGCACCGGCAGAGGGGAAGATTTCAGCCAGGCTGCACCACATATGCTCTAGCTGTTGATTATAAATACAATTTTTTTTCTGGGTTTCTGCTAGTTCCATTTCAGATGTGTGATTTATCTGTCCCCTGTGCCTAGGGACAGGGGCTGTCCTGGGCAACCCCATCCCCTCCCTCCTGGGAGCACACTCCAGTGACTGTCTTGGAGCCAATGATTGACCTGGCCAAGCCACCTGGTTTTGGAGTTGTTGGGTTTCTTCTCTCTCTTTGCCAGATTTCCTTTCCTCAGGATTGGTGCGTGTCAGTAGTGGGTGGGAGGGCCTTGCAGTGAGTGTGATTTAAGAGGCAGGATCTGGCCAGTGGAGGTGAGGGATTGGGATTATTGTGAGCATTGAGCTTTTAGTCTGACTCACTGCATGCCATAAACCTGGCCACTAAGAGTATAGTCACAGCTATGGTGACTTCAGCTCATCACGCCAGCAGTGGTGAGGACTGGTTCTAGCAAGTTGATCTCACCAGGGAGGAGGAAGACTGGAAACTTCCTTGTTGAAAATGAATAAAATTGCACAATGATGGTCAGTAGACCTTCCCATCCTGAGATCTCACACAGCTGAGATTTAACATTAATCCTGTCATTAGTGGGCTATGACGCTGCATGCCAGTATTTCTGGTTTCTGTAGAGGACTGCTGAGGTGCAGGAGAGAAACAAGCTGCCGAAGGCCTCCACAAGTCTTGCAGTAGATCTCGGGAGGGAATCCAGACCCCACGCTGCCATTTCCACCACCATTTTCACCGTAATGTTTAAGCCATTTCACATTCAAATCCTGTCTTTTGTCTCACTTGCTGCAGGAAAGGTACAGAGTGGTAAACAACTGCTGGGAATAAATGAGTTTGTCATGCTAAGTGTATTCCTAGAGGGGTGCTGCGCTGCCTCTTTTTTCTTTATAAAAAACAGCTGGCCCACAGTGGCTGTAGTACTAATCCTATGATAAAAGCAGGATTCAAGTCCCCCAGTCCTAACAGAGCGTCTCGTGCTGCCTCGTTGCCTGCTGCTGATTGAGAGCACCTGTGGCTCTGCTGCAAACAGCACACGAGTTGCTCCTTGAGATCTTTTCCATCAGCAGCTTTTGCTACATAGGCAGAAGGTGTCTCTTCAACCAGTGCCTTGGAGCCTGCTTTACATTCTTTCCCATTGACTCAGGTACAGCATAGGCAGAATAATACCACTAGCACAGCCTGGAAGGCCAGATAGGGCCAGCTGATCTGGGTAGTAACAGAGTGATCCCCAGGGCAGGAACTCAGAGAAAAGAATTTTAATCCTGATTAACTCACTGTTTGTTTGTTTTTTTGTTCTGCAGAAGATATCTGTGAAGAATGAGGCAGTAGCAGTAAGAGATTGCGTGAAGGGTGAAATAATGAATGATACTGCCCATTGAGAAAYGAATTTTTGTTTGCTGAGTAGTTTGTGCTTTTGAATACTGTAGTTTTTGAATACTGTTACAGTAATAATGGGTAATTGGAGTAATAGTAGTTGTATTACATCTTGAAGCAGTCAGTCATTAAAAATAATTAGTCTTAAAATTTATATACTGCTGCACAGAGAGATTTTAACATTGTAAAACAGAAACAATGTTAACCAGCAGGATATTCTATATCTAAGCCAACACAACATTTTTCTATACTAATATTCAATTTCTTGGATTCCAGGATTTCACAGGTACTTATGACTGATGCTCTTCCAATATCTTAGCGCTATCCCCATAGCCTCCCACAAAACAGGCAAATTCTGTTCACCCTCTTTCGCAGACAAAGAATTGAGACCAGAGCCCAGTGCTTAGTGAGGATTTGGGTACCCCATCCAAAAAGATGATCCTGAAAGTCTGCTTAGCTGTCACCTARTGCTAAAGATGGTTAAAGTCTTACAGTTGACTCATGTCTTTATTTTTATTTTGTTTTCCAGCACTAAGAGTTCTGCTTTGGCCCAGAGTGTCTCTGCCTTCACAGAGCCGAGATGGTGTAATCCCAGCYTACTTCTAAGTGAAACAAGAGTCTCCAAGGTAGGTGTTCTCCTATCTGTGACTCCTCATGCACTCTTGGCACRTGCCAAGTACACGTTGAATGAAAACTTTCTGTTGCAAAATTCATGCTGGCCCGGTCTTGCTTCCTGGGTATTGCACAGGCAACGTGGAAAAAGGGGCAGGATTAAGAGTCCCACACCAAGACCTCAAGGCATGAGGTTGCAGTACCTGATTTTAGCTACAAATTCATTTGTGGCTTTGCTTGTAAGGGACCTGCCTGGAGTCAAAAGRAAAGTCTTTAGAATTGTAATGAACTTCCTGGGTCACCAATGAAGTGAGTTAAACAGTAGATCCATTTGTTTTCTACTTCYACATTGTGGTGCTTTGCGTCTCATGAATTCTGGCTCAGAAGTCTTGCTAGAACCTCGAAGGTAGGTGTGTGTGTGTGTGTGTGAAGTGTTTTAAAAGGGACTTCATCTTTTAAGTCCCACCTTTAAAAAGGGTAGTGGTTTCTTATCTGTAGTACTCTCTTCCACAATATGGCACAAAAGAAGACTTTATTCTTGCAGTACTTACAGGCCCTAGTCTGCATAGCATTCCCAGGTAAAACTGAAAAATCATCAGTATCAGGCACTGTGTGCCCAGCACCATTGGCTGTCCTTCACTGGATCATGTCACTGAGAGCAGCCTCTTTTCCTTTTAACTTTGCTTCTGCTTTGTGRAGGAAAAGTCTGAGGAGGTCCTCTTCTAAGGAGGGGGTAGAAAAAATGGTGACCCAGCAGGACTTCAGGTGTGCATGTCTTGTCCAGCAGCCCTTCCTGCTGCGGGACCAGGCCTCTGCAGTATGCCCAACTGTTACAATTGGAGGCCTTAGGGAAAACCTGCTATGCCTCTTCCCATCGGGTGAGACACTGCTGGTTGCAYATGTGGATACCCCTTATTGCACTTGTCTGTCCTTCACTTCATCACTTCAACAGACGATTTTTAGAGCATTTTATGACTGCCTGAAGACATTTAATCAGCTGCTGCATGTACAATTTAAGAAGTGAAAAAATGCATATTTCTGCCAGTAGGATAAAATCTTCTGCTAGATAGAATATGACGTTACGTACTTCGACATGTTTTGCTTCTTCAAATACCTGACAATATGCAAAATTTTAGTCTATCTCAACAGAAAAGTTGGTAATACAGRCTGCAAAGGGAATGTGTAAAAGATAAGTCCAAGCCATTCAGTTCTGCTGTCTCCCGTCTTTCAGCTCTGTTCTCCTTTAGYGTTGGTATTTTCACTTCTGTTCTGATGTCTACCTAAGAAAATATTTTGAACTGTTGACTTTCTTGTTTATGTGTATGAAACCTTTGGGATCAAGGTCTGGCTCTAAATGGCTGTGCAGAAATACAAGAGAAAACAGTTTTCTGTCCCTGTGAACCTCTGCTTGCCTCTGTCTTTCCTGCACTGAGGTGGCAAGAACAGTGTCACAAGCAGAGCGCATGCTTGTGCTTTGCAGGAAAGCTTTTGGAGGAGGGGACAGCCCACAGGTGTAATCCCAGCTCTCCCCCAGCAAAGCTTGCCCAGGAGGGCTGATTGCTTCTCTCTGTGAGCAAGGCGGAGCAAAGCAGTTTCCCTCYGATTCCTTTCACATGGCCTTTCCTGGAATTAGTTGGAAATGGTGGTTTGACACTTCCATATTAAAAAGCAATTGCAAATAGGGCAGGGCAGGACACTTACTTAAAAGATTTTCAGCCCCTATGCTCTTCTTCTCACAAATATTTGGGTGAGGTGAGAGGTATGCCTTGTGAGATATGGGTATAGAAAATAAAATGGGGTTTGAACACGTTTCATTCCCAGGTTTCTTTAGACCCAGGTTAATTCCCAATTTCATTCTCTGTGGGATTTTCCAAGCTGAAATCTTCCCATCCATATGACTTTTCCCAAAATGCAAGCTCCATGCCATTTGAAGTGTTTGTCTTTGAATTCTGATAGCAGTARTTCCATCGTTCTGGAGGACCTCAGTGTGGAGGCTTAATGACTTTGTTGCACAAAGAAATATGCTGTGGGGAGAAATAGCCAGCCACAGATACACATGTGCACCTTCTATTTGTTGTAGGTGTTAGGATGAACAGTGACATTTCCAACATTGGTGCAAAAGCTCACATTGGCATGGAAAAAAWTTTTCTAATTGATTAATTGAGATAATTGGTAATGTGAGCAGTAAGATGACTTTTTGGGATATGGACCTAAGTTGACTTCATGCTGTAACTCTCTGAACTTTTAGCACACTGTGTTAAGCTCTTCATCAGAGAGGTATATCCTGTTATTACTTTTATGCTGATGTTTAGCCATATGACATCTTATATTGTGTTGTTTTGTTCTAACTCTATTGCAATAAGGTCCATGATTGCACAAAATTATTCCCTTACTCAGTTAAAAAAGTTGATTTCTGTTCTTCCTGTGTGTATGTATTTTYAGGCTTTTTCTTACTTCCCACTCCCTTGGGGCTGGTATTGTTTGCTCCATTTGTATGCTATTGAAATACTTGGGTTTTTTCTCTGATCTGAAAATGCAGAAGAAACAGTGAAGGAGATTTGCTGTAAAAGCTGTGCAAATATTCAAATAAATCAGCCAGCTTCCTTGGCAAATATACTCTTGGTATTACGCATTCCTTTTTRCTAAAAGATAATGACTGAAATGTTAAAAAAGACTCTTTTCTGTGACATTCTAAAAGATTTTTTGGAGAATGAGCCTAGTGGTGTTGAAACGTGGTACAGTAGATATTTGAGAACACAGCCTTAAGAAAGGGCACATCCTGGCTTTGCAACATGTTTGAGATAAGAATGAAGCCCCAAGTCTTTAGCAGACAGAGCCCGTGCTTAGTTTGAAGAAATGCCATGTGCATCTTCTTTAAGAAACCACTAATTGCACACCATTAGAAAATAAGGACAGGACTGCTAATCAGCTGCCTCTCCWTATTCTACAGTGTGTCATGTTTGCAACTCTTGGAATTATTCTTTCAGCTATTTTCAGTGTTTTTCATTAACAAGATTGTCTACTCATCCAGTTTGTTTACTTGAATAAAAAATAGTTTTGACTTCCATTTTACTTCATGAAGCTCCTGGGAAAACAGTTTATTTTGCAGTGATTTAAATAGTCACGATTAAATTGGGACTTACATCTCACTGTATTTTTGCTATCAATTGGAGTGCCTCTTCTTCAGGGCAGAACTTGGCTCAAGTCTCATGAGTAGAGCCATAAAGGGAAATGGCCTCAATGAATGGCTTATCTTTCATTACCTTCACAGACTGCATTTAACCTGTAAAGCTAAATCCCCCCAGGAATTAAGCAGTTTGGGTGAAAAAGACCTGAAAGATTGGTACAGTACCCTTGGTTACAGAMTATTTAACAGCAGGGGTGGTTTGTTTCTAATTTGTAAAAGATTTTTTCTTTTTTTTTTCTTTTTTTTTTTCTTACTTAATGTTTTCCTCTTCTAAATACTTCTTCTGTTCTTCCCTTATAAATATTTAGTTGCCTAGTCTCAAGGGGCAGAGCAATGTGAAGAATAAACTGCTGGAGCAAAGGGGTGAGACACCAGGCCACTGGTTGCTGTTTGGATCTGTGCAACAATCACACAATCACAAAGCAGTCTTTTTTGCTTCAGCTTCCCAGTCACTAAGTTGGAGAGAATTATGTTTTTCCATCTTTCTCTTTTGGGGTCCACAAATAGAGAATGCTTTCTTTGCRTGGTGTCTTTGATGGTTTTCATATAAAATGGTAGTATCAGGCAGCTCTGGTTCCTCCTGGTTTGTTTGTGTGTTTTAGAAGTAGAAGAGGATTACTAGAAAAGTTACTGTAATTTTATCATGTCCCTTGTGGTCAAGGATGGCAGTGCTTGAACTGCACAGGTCAGTTGTCTGAACACGGTTATAAGCAGTAATGATCTTTTATTGCACAGTTTGCTGGACCACTCAACTATACCTGGAGTTAACATTTCTCTTCCTCCACCTCTTACATGGCTCTGTCTTTATGAATGACAGACATATTTGGCAAAGGGGTATCTTACAAAGCATGAAACTACTGCTTATCACAACAAAGTTCTTACTGCTTTCACCAAATTCTTTCATTTGTCACACAACCTTGAAGTATATGACCACTGAGAATTAACTAGATGTTTCTGCTGGGTTACTTTTTGTTACTAGTTATCAAAAAATCCATTATGGAGAATTCATGCTTTTGCCAGAAATCCTAGTGCTCCCTGGCTGCTATACAGAGATGCTCTGTGATTGCTACAGCTTTTGGTTTGGTTCAGTGATGATCAGACCAGTATTTGTGAAGACTGGAGTAAGTAAGGGAGGTGCAGTGTTCGTTCAAGCACTTGTTTATTCATGAGCAGCGCCAATGTTACCAGTGCCTGAATAAATCAGTCACTAGATGCTGTAACATATTTATTGAAACACATCACCTTAAGCATATTGAGCTTTGCAATCTGTATGTTATTTTACTCAAATATGACTCTGATTAGGCATATCTGCTTGGAAATGTGGAAAGGAATTGGAGAAAGGGGCCGGCCATTTTATACTCTTTGCAAATACAATTGAGAATTGCATTGCCAGTTACCATCACATTTTTTGACACTTTCAATCTGTAGTCCCGTTCTTTCTGAGCAGAACAGCGAGAGAATGAATTTAGTTGCTCAGCTTTCCTTTCCGTTGCTGTAGGCCTATGGAGGGGTTGCTCATACACCGACCAGCCTCGTTGCTCCTGTTGTCCCTTTCCCCCCACTCCTGCCTCATGCTCTGGATTTGGAGGCAGCTTGTATGAATGCTGATAATGGACTCGCCCCTCTGTCTGCCTAATGTGATTTCTATACGACATTCTCTCTGCAACTTGCCTGACCACCCTGAGGATTAGCTGACCTGAGCAGAAAGTAAAGGGCAGCTAATTCCCTCTTTTCGACTTGTTAGAGAGCACAATTACACTAACTATCTATGCTCATTTGGAGGGGCAGGATGGCTAACAGAAATGCCATGCAGAGATTGTTATGCAGGAGTATAAAGTGGCAGAAGGCCAAGCAAGCTTGCCACAATTAATCTCTTTAGGGAAGATGCCAGCCTGAATGCTCATGTACTATCTTCTGTTTGCTGATTCATGGCTGGAATAAGTATCAGCCTTTTTTTTTTTTTTTTTTCCCTCTTCTGGCTGAAGGTAGTAATGAGAAGGAAAGGAGACTGGCACTATCAAGAAGATAAAACGAAGCCAGATTGAATCAACAATATAGAACCCCATGTGGGCTAGTCCTGACACTTGCAAGATAAACTATTTGGCTCKGATTTCCAGTTGTTCATTCTCCTGCTTGGAATATGTAAATAGATAAAAATTATCTGTAATTTATTTTTGGAGATTGACTGCAAGTCTATGCGTTAGCATGTAGAAGTACATGCTTGAGATGAGGAGTTGGTTACTTGCTATGCAGTGGAGTGTAGCACCACACAGGCCTGTGCTGGTGAGTAGAGCTGTACCCAGAATCTCTTGAAAAAGAAATGAAGTATGATAAATGGTACATTTGGGATGAAGAGGGCCATACATTTTAACGATTCACTTGTGTATTGCTGAAGAGGAGACCATGTTGGATGCAGTATTCTAGAGAAAGTGTGAGTCTTTAACAAACATCCCAAAACATAGGCAACTAAATTGTGGAGGGCGCGAGCGGAGGAGGAAAAACCCCACAAGAGCACTTTGCAGATTAGGACCTGACAAAGGGCTTTTAATTAAAAAAAAAAATCATGTTAACTCATTTGAAGAAAGAGGATGGATTTCTTCACCAAAACTGTGGGCAGTGGGAGCCACTTACTACAGTGGAACAGCAGAGGTGATGTGGGCTCCCTCACTCCAAGGGAAGAACATGGAGAAGAAGCAGCTCTAGCCAACTCTTTAAAGCAGATTTTTCACCTTTATTCCATTCCTCTAAGGTGTAAAATTAAGAATAATAAAAACCCTAGTTGCTCCCTTCAAAGGTAAATAAGGAAGGTAGAGCCTCTTGGCTTTCCATGAACTGCAGAGGGGCGAGAGCCTGCCCTATCCTGCCACCTCTGCTTCCTTCCTCCATAACTGGGCCTCAGAGGACATGGCAATGACACGGCAGGATGAAGCAGTTTCTTAAATTGCTAAACACTGTTCCACACAAAGGTGCTTCACATCTGCTCAGGTACCTACTTGATTTTATGAGCACATAATGAACTATTATTTAACCAAAGAAAAATAAGTCCCATTTGACTTAAGTCCTTAAAGATTCTGAAAGGCGTTTAGTACAATTATTACTAATACATTGCCAATCAGTTCTGAGATAGTTGGATAAAACCAGCTGCAATGGTTTCAGTCAATGTAACAGATATAAGATGATAAATCCAAAGGCCCGCCTAGCTAGCACTGAAGTAATATGTTCTTTTCTCTCCCTTAAGAATTGCTTCCATTGATGGATAATCTTTGCAGAACGAGAAGCTTTTAAATCTCCAGACAGTGGTTAATAGATGCAAATTTGTGACCATCATATGCAGCGAACTAATAAGCTCGGCTGATCAGGGAACACGACAAGTGACACTTCATCAGGCAGTAAAAGCTGATTAGTTTGTGCATGTTTAGCTGTCCATATGCCTTGTTATTGGTAAGGTTTTAGATAGTAGTAATAATTGGAATGGATGTGGCTTCATTTCCTTCGACATAGAAAAGGAAGGAAAGAAAAGAAAAAAGAAGTGAACGCAAAGCATTCATTCTTCACCCTTGGAGTGAAACAGATTGAGCAAAGTAATCCTGGAGGATTCAGAGTAACTGGATCCCTGGCTGCATCTGTGAGTTAAGTGATAGAGTTATTTCACCATGCTGCAGTTTGGTGTGGATCTATGAGGAAAAGGTAGAGAAGGTGGTGTTACTGCAGAAGTTCCTGCACAGGTCAGCTGTGGTAGGTGAATGGGTCAAGTGAGTGTGATAGCAGCATAAGCCATCAGGAGGGGAAAAAAACCATGAACGGTATTGATGTTATTTATAGATAAATACTTACAGAAATAAGTCATTTTATAGCAAACACCTCAGCCAATTCATGCAGCTTATCAATATGCCTGAAATGGAGTCCTTTCCATTTCCTGTCCTGTGCCGTAAAATATCACTCGAGTAGAATCAAGGTTGTGCTGTCCTTGTCCATCTTGGGCTGATTGCTGTTTTGTGTGGTTTTTTAATCCTGTTCTGTGGTGGAAGG
This sequence comes from Oceanodroma leucorhoa, assembly GCA_030449065.1. NCBI lineage: Eukaryota > Metazoa > Chordata > Aves > Procellariiformes > Oceanodroma > Oceanodroma leucorhoa. Next base: position 15,629,290 of record JASVER010000011.1, read on the forward strand.
ATCTTTGAGCACAAGACAGTAAATAAGATCATCTCAACCCACTGAATGATGTGTGTGGTCCCACAAGGTTTTAGCAGTAAAAAAGACTGAAGAAGTTCTGAAAACCCARTTGAGGCATTGGAGAAGGATGCTCAGGTGTAGTAGGACCAGGGCACCTGGTGGTACACAGAATAGTCCTGGAGAATCTCCCAGCAGCAGCTACAGTTTTCAGGGGAGTGAAAAACAACCCCATAGTTCATATACTAACTTGGATCATGAAATCTCAGGTGAGGCTCTGAAGATCAGTCAGAGCTCACAACTGGCTGCCCATAATAATTTAGAGCAAACATCTTGTCTAGCTCCTTTGTTATATGTCCATTTTTTGCCTGGTCTGTTATAGGTCAGTATGAATCTTGTGGCAGATGGTGTGGGCTAAGATATAAGGGAGGTATGAACTCTCACAGAGGTTTTAGCCAGCATCCTATGAATAAAGTTGAAGGATGTGGCTTTCCTTGAGCTGACCCAGTAATACCAGTACAAGAAGCTGAAGGACGGTGGTTTGCTGTGATTCAGGCAGCAACCCTTGCATTTCATGTGTGGAGAAATTTTAATTTTGGTGTCCCTTTTATGGACTTTAGCTTGGAACTACTGAATTCAGCTCCAGATGTAGAATGGAAATTACAACGTAGTTAGAGAGAGAAGCTGGTCTCATCGTGTGAGCCATGAGAAACTTGCAGGAGGATGTGGAAAGAACTTGGGTTCCAACATGGGTTAGTCCTCTCTGCCTCCAGATAAACGGAGTAGAAAGCAATTTTATGCTTGGTGAATTTTGCTGTGAAAGTTTGCTTACTGCACAGATAGGATCCTGGTTTGCTCTATGAAAATTCATAAAGTCCTTGCTTAGGGCCACGTCCTGACTAAAAGTGGTGGTGCCTCAAAACCTGTTCTGTAATCATGGGACATTCTTAAAAGTGTTCCTCCTTCTGAAATCAGCTTTGTCTGATTTGGTGGGCTCTTTCTCTGAGCCTCTGTGACACTGAMGCCAATAATGCATTCAACCCAGAGTACGTCTCTGCACCTGCATGCTATTTAGACATCTTTCACTTGTAATAATAGACATGATTTTAACATGAGAACAGCCTTTTTCCTTCTGAGGCAAGCTGAGAAGTGTTGCATCTTGGATGATGAGGCTGGCTCATCAGTGGTACAAATAGTAAATGTTCTCCACCTCCCCACAGCCCTACAGTGAATGGGGACAAATTGGTTATCCAGTAATGCTTYTACTTTTGTTCAAAGCAGTGGATTATCCAGGGAACTATACCAAGGGCCTGGGGCTATGCCCTGATCATCCATTTTGTACCTTGCACATATTCCTGATTCTGTTGGATCTTCCTCCTGCGGCTTTGACTGTGTGGCTGTGGTGGTGCGGGAGAGCTGGCCAACATCCTGTACAGAGGAATAAATTCATGGGCCTGTTGTGTTACTCAGAAAACAAGTATTTTTTAATTCAGTGTTTCAAATGTGAATGGTTCACAGCTCTGACAGTTAATGTTCCCTGTATGWCCAGCAGAAAGGGAGGAAGAGCAGCTATTACTGCCCAACTGCATCTTTTGTCTTTCTGCCTCATTGTGAGTCTTCATCACTTCTCGGTAATTCTTAGGAAATACTGTCAGCAAGGACATCAGAAAGCCACTTAGTTTACTTGAGGGGCTCTGTTTTTTTGTGGATCTGATTACTTGTTCAATATGTACCGCACTAAATCAGATCACTCTATTSTACAGATATCAGATTGTCGTGGTTTAACCCCAGTCAGCAACTAAGGACCACACAGACACTTGCTCACCCTCCCCCTACCCCCAGTGGGATGGGGGAGAGAATTGGGGGGAAAWAAAAAGTAAAACCCGTGGGTTGAGATAAAGACAGATTAATAGGRCAGCAAAGGAAGAGAAAATAATAATAATAATGATGAAAGAATACACAAAATAAATGAGGCACAATTCAATTGCTCACTACCCGCTGACCGATACCCAGCCCGTCCCCAAGCAGCGATCGCTGCCCCCCGACCAAATCCCCCCAGTTTACATACTGAGCATGACGCCATATGGTATGGAATATCCATTTGGCCAGTTTGGGTCAGCTGTCCCAGCTGTGTCCCCTCCCAGCTTCTTGTGCACCTGGCAGAGCATGGAAAGCTGAAAAGTCCTTKACTTAGTATAAGCACTGCTTAGCAACAGCTGAAACATCAGGGTGTTATCAAGATTATTCTCATACTAAACCCAACCACAGCACTATACCAGCTACTAGAAAGAAAATTAACTCTATCCCAGCCAAAACAAGGACAGAGGTGAAAAAAATTGTAAACTCTACCAGCAAAGATGAGATTTGACTAGAATTCAGATATGTGTTCGGTGTTGGTTTAAAAATGTGCTGCTACTGTTTGCAAACATTAGTACACCTTTTCTATCGAAGTTTTATTTCAGTGGRAAGTAGTCTTCTGGTTATTTCTTTTTTATCTCCATAATGTTAAGATTGTTTGTTGAAACAAATGACAATTTTTCAGTTTAGCTTTTTGACAAAAAAGCTAAAGTCTTCAAAAGAAAATTTTAAAAAAAGAGATAAAGGTTTTTATGGAAAGTTTTAGAGTCCTGCAGCTTAAGGCCAGTATGGGTCATTTTGCTTTTCTGGTCTGCCACACCTAGTGTTTTACTCAATGACTTCTGCTGAGACCTTCGCAATTTCAAAGTGATCATATCACAAATTCTAGGAAGACAGGTGGACATAAAGATGTACCGAGATGTGGCAGCAGCATTTTTAGGGCAAGTATGCAAGTTACTATTATACAGTAGAATGCAAAAGTACTGATAGTATCTCATTTGTTATTTACCAAACATTATCATATATTGTTTGGAAATCTATCTTATTTGTGCTGTTAATCTCTAAATCGTTGATACTGCACTTTACAGAATATTGAAATAATGCTGTTATAATCAAAAGGTTTAAAATACGTATGACTGAATAGCAGCTTAAATTTCGGGAAAAAAATCTGACAMAATTAGACACATGAAACAATGCCAAATGTCTCAATGATGAGAAAATGTTACATGTTGCATGGGTCTGATACCATGTTCGTGCATAGTACAAGAGTTGATGGATCGCCTCTCTGGGAAAGTTCTCCAAGCCAAACGTTTCACAGTTGTGCTTTAATTTCTGCTTTATTTTTACCTTTGGTTAGTTTTTCTGTACACCTGTGAGATGCCATTACTCAGTCTGTAGGTTTTTGTACTGCCTGTGAGATGTAGTAATTTGTCTGGGATAATTCAAGCCTTTAAGCATGTAGCCTTTTCAAACAGGTCCTCAGGTTTTCAAAAACCCTTGGACTGTTTAAAATATCGGTTTCTTTACAACTTTGCATTTGCCTCAAAATTAGCAGGTAGGTTTTTTTCTGTGTTTTGTCACAGTTTTTCCCTTGTTGCTAGGCATAACCTCAGTTTTGGGTTGCAGACTGTGAGAAAGTACAGCCTTTCCTCCTAGGCCAGACCTGAGGCATCTGGGTCGCCAAGCAGAGAGGGAAATAGTGCTTTTCTGCATCACCACCCACGACCTGTGAATCTGTGRTGACGTGTGTGCAAGTCTAATCTAGAGTTATAGGAGGGCTTGGACAGGTAGAACTGGGCCATGGTGGGAAAGACAAACGTTTCTGCAGGCAGAACAGGAAGAAATTGTGTATGGTGAGCCTGGCATTTCTTGACATTGTTTTCTTYTAGGTGCCTTCTGGAGGTTCATTTTGGCTTTGTGTTACTCATGCTGATAGAGTAACAACACACAACTGTACACCCTGCTGAGACTGTGTGTTTCCCAGTATGTGTATTTGTTCATGAAGTTTTTGGCACAACATAGACTACTCTAAAGAGGAAGCAAAAAGAGAAGTTATGTTCAGAATAAGAAAAACACTGGTAGTTATGARCACATGAGGTTAATTATGGAAAAGAACTGGTCACAGAGAGTGGTATAAACCAAGAACTGAAAATAGAAAGGACCTATAAGGATAGAAAGGAGTCATAAAATGAAGTATTTAAAAAGAACCAAGGTGTCTCGGGGCAGCAGTGGCTTAGGACACACAGCTTTCTCTTTTAGATGACTGAGATGAATTTGGCTCAGGTATGAAAAGTGACTGAGAATTGTGTGGTAGCTTAAATGAATCACACTGGGGATTTTCTRCTCTTAGTGGTAGTGGCTTGTCGTACTGCATTGTGTGGGAGATTTTTGGGGTAATTAAAAGAATGAAAATGAAGAATGAATAAGCAATTGGGAGTGAACACAGTGCTGACTTCACCTAGACTTGCTAGGAGTGGGTTTGCAAAGTTAGCTAGAGAAGCTTTTAATGCTACCTCATGTTTTAGCTTTCTGTGAAATGAAAGGAAAGGAAAGGAAAGGAAATGAAATGAAAGGAAGTCTTTGGGTTATTCCATGCCAATTCTCCCTTCAAACTAGAACTCAGTTCCCCAAAGACTAAAAACCTACAGTTGGATTGGAAGTCTCTGGTAGTAGCATATACAGGGGGACCCTGGCAGTCCCTCACCCCCGCAAAAGTGCATAGGTTAGGTGYTAATCTAAGGCTGTTGCTAATAATTTATCTCTCTCTCTTTATTTTTTCTGAAAGATCCTTCAGTGCAGGGCAGTGTTAGGGAATGGAGGATTGTAGTCAGTCTCCCTGTGGAGTCTCTGAAATCCATTAGCTGCAGAAAATGTCACAATTTTAGAGGTCTCCAGTACAAGTGTAAAAATGTCCGCTGACAAAATAAAGTGAGTCCCACAGCCCACTCAAGGCTTACAGACTGCAATGAGTGCCGAGCGATAGCTTTCATGTATATGTTTCTCATTTGAACCTGATTTTCCAAAATGTCCCTTGTTTCAGCTGAAAAATATCCTTAGTCTCTAAATTGTCCTTGACTCAAAAGTGACATTTTCAAATCAGATAAAATTCAAATCTAAAGGAGGTCATTTACAGTTTTCTAAATATTTAACCTCCCCTTTCAGATTTCATGTTCTCAGTTTAGGCCATTTGTCGCTGATCATTTATTTTATCCTTATTTCTGTATCATAAAGTTCAAGGCATGTGTGGGGAAAAAAGGGAGTCCCAGAATGGCATTGAATGGTGGGTTTATTACAGACCGTCACTGCAGTTGTTTAAGTCATTGTATKTTAGGGAGCAATGATCAGGCACTTTTATTACCCTCTTTCCTTATACATAAATGTACCCTGCAGGGATGCCGTCTGTCATATGCTATTGGATTGTGTGTAAAGATTCCCTCTGACTACCTTACTTGGGGAGCTGCGCTGGTTGCCCTTGGGTCTCTCAGCRGAGCTCAAGAAGCTGGTTATGATCYCTGAAGCAGTAAATAGGCTGGCACTTCTCTGCCCCCATGATAGTGCTGCAGCTGTTGGTCAGCGGAGGGTGCTTCAGCCAAGAGCCAATTGTCATAAAAGGAAAAAGCTGGCTGCGAGGACTGTCTCCGCGATTCGGGAATGCACGCTCCCTCCTCTGGGCCCAAATTACCAGATTTAATAAAAGGTCTTTTTGGATGTGGGATGTCTTTCCCAAATAATAAAGGATGAAGAAGGAGGGTCTGTAAGGGACTGCTGGAGACCTTCTTGAGCGGTTATTTCAGGGCCGCTGAATAATGCCAGATTACCTCAAACTTTTGGGTGTTTTTGTTATGTCAGCCGTGTATCATAGCTATTCCCATCTGTCAGTGTCTCCCCACCGGAAGCAATAGGGTCAGCTTGCGGGAACACTACTTTACCCTGACAATAAGCTTCCTGGAATTGCAAGGCATGAGAATGGGCAACGAAGCGACGGTAAGAAGGTGTCTTGCGTCTCTCCTTACAAGTTACTTGAAAACAGGGCCATTTGCCACCCAGAAAACAGAGAAAACGGCAAAATCAGCTGAGTGGAGGCAGGGGGTGCAGTGTGGGCAAGCAGGAGGTGCCACAGGAATCCTGGGTGCGTKTTGTGCATAGGTGTGGGGTGTTTCTGTCTCCCTGCCCCTGTGGTGCCATCCCTGCCTCTTGCACCGCTGTCACTGCAAGGTGATGCGTCCTCCCGTTGTCCTGAGTGGATTGATAAATTGGGGTCTGAGGGGAGAAAAAGAAAATGGATAGATAGTGTCATCCACCTAATTCCCTGATGACAGCAGCGGGGTGCAGAGGGAAAGTAAGATTTTTGGAAAAAAAGGAGAGCACTGTGCAGGATTACTAGCCAGCCTCTTTGTCTGCATGTAAGAGCTGAAAAGGAAAGCTTGCTGCTGTTCAGCATCTTTCCTCTGAGAATCTCAAAGCGTTTACCAAGAGTGAGCACGGCAAATATTGTCCCGCTCTTCGCCTTGGGGGAAGTGCAAACCCTGCGAGCATTACAATTGCTTGCTCAAGGTCAATATGGAATAAAAATCTGAAATCCCAATTCCTTAATTGTTGCTGCGTCTCTGGGAATTTGCTACATGCACTAAGAGCTCACTTTCATGAGTCTGTCATCGTAATGGAATAGATGCTCAATGGGAAGAAAATAATTAGCATTTGCAGACGGTCATGTCACTCTGATTTATACATGAGAATCTGACTGCAAAAATGTGTAAAAAGAAAGCCCTAACCTTTTATCAAATGACACAGTGTGATTTATAATTACATAATAGCTGTTGTCTCCTAGGGGTACTGACAACCTGAGATGATTTTCACCAGATTATTGTGGGATCAATACTAGCTGAATAATTAAAATTCAATACTGCTATGTCTCTATCAATAATGTTGTAGGAATGATGTATGACAGATTTAATTGAATTTGTCAGACAACACGGCTACATGCATAGATCATGGGGATATTTTTAGAGTTTTGTATTTCATTTCCTGATTATACTTGCCTTGTACCTTTTAACATTCAYGGTTACTTCCAAGCAATAAGACTGCTTGCTCAGGGAGCACTGTAAACAGTGACCCTGAGTTTATGCTGAACTTTTAGTCTAAATGTTAAGGGTCTTAATGGAGACTTCCAGTAATTAATTCATGGTAAATGTTAAATTACAAAACAGTGACAAAGTGGGGGAAACAAAGTTTTTTTTCTTTTTCTTAGTGGTTGGGTTGTTAACTCCTTCATTACTAGACCAGCACTAGCTGGGCAATTTGTCTTTCATTCATCTACACGAGGAATCTAAGGTGTGAAATATAATAAAGGGCGGCGGAATGTTATATGCATTCATTGGGCATGCAGGGTTAATGCTTTTAGAGGAGTGGGTGGCATTTTACGTTCGCTAGATGTACGAAGCATGAATGGCAGTGTTTTAGTTCTGACTGGGCAAAATAAATGTTGTATTCTTCATGAGTATATGAACATTAGCATCCAGTTATCACTCTCTGAAGAGCTGGCCATTACCAGGATGAAACAGCAAGGCACTTTTTCATGTCACAGTGCCAAAATACCCCAGAGAATGAGAGAAGTAACATTTCCACAAATCGGTCATCATTTCCTAGGATCAGGACGTGTCTCTCTTGTTGCTTACTTTGGACTGATAAACTGTACTGTGCTGTGAATTCTAACACCAGGTTTTAAATAATTAGCAGCATGATGGCATGGAGCAGCTGCTGCCACAAAGAAGCTTCCTCCCTATTGCTAAGATTCACACACTGCTCAGTATGTGACATTGTGGTTAAGATTTATTTAAAGAATTGATGGTTATCTTTCACGGTGGAAAAAGGGAAAGAAAATTAAGCTCAGGTGCACCTGAGTATTAATAATTTTCCCACTGGTTATTGTCAGTTGCAGTTTTAGATTTCATTATTGATATTGTTAATATTCATGCTGTTAATCAATCAATTTCTATTCATCTGCTCTGCCTGTTTCATACATGTGAATGAGATTTGTTTCTTGCCACATCCCACCAGCGATGTGCGCTTACACTCTGTGCTCTAGTCCGGCACAGTGTTACCCATGCCAAGCTTTCAGACAGAGTCTGCTCTGCATAATCAAACATACATTTTCCTGTTTTTTTTAAAAGTGATTTTTTTCAGACTTTTTTGATCCTTTTAGTTACAGTGGCGTCAATCTTTCTCCTGCCAACTCAAGGACTGAAGATTTAATTTATGAATTAAAGCTGATGTTTTCATGAAATACTAAATGTTGAGACTTTAGGGAAAGCCTCTGTTGCAACTTCCAAGTACTGAAGTCTCTCAAAGATGACAGGCAAATGATTCTGTGAAACAGTTTTGAGTTGGTCCACAAGGAGCTGGGTTGAARATATAAGATTCAGGTCTGAATGTTCTCTATTTTGCAGCTATTGTAGACAAGATTTTATTCCTCCAAACTTTTAATGGAAAACAAAACAAAACCCAAGCCAAACACCCAGAAAGRTATAGGAAGAAAGTTGTGATGAATAATTCTATTTACTTACAGGCTTCCTGATGTTGTATATATGACAGTGACATCATGTTGTGGGCTAGAGACCTAACTTCAGCATGTGTGCTTGTGCCATGCCCATCTTCTGCTACTTCTCCTTCACTGCCTCTTGCTGTGATTCCTGRGTTGAGACTTGTCCCCTGGAAGTTAGCAGGAGTTCGATTATTTGAACTCGGTGAGATCAAGATTTTGCCTTTGGTCATTTTTGGGACATCTTGTGAAACGGTGCATCTGAGAGCTTGTGGGGTTTTTTTTTGTTTGTTTTTTTTTTTTTTTTTAACACAGGTAGACTCAGAATTCATTTTATCCAGGACTTTCCTAAGGTATACTGAAGCAACGACTTTTGAGCTATGGTTCTCATTCTTCTGCTTCTCTTAAACYTCTCTTAGCTGCACTGATGAAACAGTGATGCTGAAGAATTAGCATGAAACCTGTCTATGACACAGCTTGGTAAGAGCCTTTGGGAGATGGTTTGTGTTTTCAGAAGTAGCACATTCTTGTTGGGGATCCCTCTAGAATGTAGCCTCATTTGTGGTAGAGCAAACCATGTCCTATTCCTGCCTCTCAGAACTGACTGCCACCATCTGTGTCAGATCTGGAGTGCTCAGAAATGCATCTAACGCTCTGGGAAAAGAGTAGTCAGCATTTATTTCCCCCTGAACAGAAGGCTTTCATCCTTACAAATGTATGGCTTTTGTCTTTCCTGGTCTGTTTTTTCTTGCAAATACTCCACATCAGATAGGATAATCTTGTCTGGCTATATAACCCCCAGGTTTAGACTGAACATCTTTCCTTCATATAAACACTGGGCTGTTAAGGATCTTCTTGATCACCACATCCATGTCTAATACCATATAGTTTCTTCCTTAAGCTGATCAAGCCCCAATTTTAAAAGGGAAGGAAAAAAAGTGTTTGCATCCTTACTGCTCCCATGTTTCTCTGTTGATTCAGAACCTTTTAGTAACTTTTAACGTGAATGCTTTTGCTTCTCAGTTCTCATCTTTAGTATGTATGATTTTGCTTCTGTCTGATGTCTGTCCCAGTGATATACTGATGGAGAAKTTTTATGTCCTTAATCGGGTAAACAAGTGAAATTCTTTAATTTTGCTTTTACGATCAGCCTTCACTGTTAAATCCTCCTCTTTTCTTGTTAAACATAGCCACCTGAAAGTGTAGACAGGTCTCTTCAAATCCTTTCACTCACTTGCTTGTCCTAGAGCTGGAAATAGCATTTCTGATATGTGAAAGATTTTTGTTGCATTGGTGGTTTACAGTCAGGTCTTTTGTTTTCTAACTTGTTTCCAGTTGATGAGCATATCGCTTCAGGTGATGTTAGTCAAAAGGGGACACTTCTTGTTTTAATGAAGCAATCAAGAAGTAATTGACAGAAGAGAGAGGCAAGGTTAGATCAGAAAATGGAAAGAGTAATTTTAAATAGTTGTAAGGCCATTTATGAGAAGCAAATGGATGCTTATTATTCTGTAACCTGGAGGAAGAAATGCGTTTTAAAACACAGCAGTAAATATGGGTAGAAAAGACAAAATGTTAATATATCTGACGTGATGATATAAAAAGTGTGTTTGTAAGAGGAGARGCACCTCAAGTGACATTCAGTGGTCAGAAGAAAAAACGAAACCTGAAAGCAACATTCAAATCACGTTACAGCCATTTGACCTGGGGTCAGTAACTGCTGTATGTGGTATTACCATGCAACGTAAAAGGTCCTGCAGAGCCTTGAGATGAACAGAAGCACCAGCTGCACTGGAAACTTTTTTTTTTTAATATTTTTTTTTTTTATTACATGAGCATTCATATTTACTGAAAATGTTATTAATTTGGTTTATTAAAGTTGTATCCTATCTATCAGAAGGGAGAAATTGAAAGATGCTATTTTCTCTCTGGGCTGGACTTCATTATCATGATTTTAGTTAAGTACAGGCTCTGCTGTGAAATAGCTGAAACAGGACGGGTTGGAAATTGGGAAAAGAAATCAAGACTATCTCAAAGTAACATTCAGTGATAATATCAAGAGAAATCACTGCGACATGTACAGCTGTATTGCAAAGTGTTTTGTATCTGTGGCTTTGCTTCTTATCCTAAGGCTATTCTCAGGCATGCTGAGATTTAAGGCCTTAAAGTGATTCTTACAAGACCAGCTCTTAGTTCAAGTCTCTCTCTGTTATGTTAGCTTTGCTCAGGGTCAGGCAGTTCATGTGTAAATATTTAAACAAAACAAATGAAGGATGGCAGAAAGGAGGAGGGAAGTTTAGTCATGTATCAAAATGATCTCTGTTGGCATTCATAGGTTCTTCATCTATCCTTGGAGCACTGCTGAATAATCTATGAAAGTTGTTGTCTKGTACTGTAGTTTCATATCAGTCCACACTGCATCAGTGAAAACATCTGTCTGTACAGTCAAAAGATTTATGATTCAGATGTCTGATCATAAGGGTTTCTGAAGGCCCAACCTCCAGCTGAGGTAACCCAGAAGGTATCCTCTCCCTTGCAGGACTATACATGTTTATGTATGGAAGTTTATATATCTCTCTTGTTACAAGGAATGTTCGTTATAAGGAATCTAGATAAACAATGTGCTAATGAGATTGCATTTAAACACTTTGCACATCTTGTTTTCAAATAAAACAAAGTTTTGTGGTCAGCTGTTCATTTTTGTTTCCTACTGTTACCCATTCTTATTTGAATCAGTCTCACCAAGACCTGACCAATGCCACGTTGGTGCTATGTACTGCACATGCATATTAATGCCTTCCTTGTTCCTAAAAGAAAACCAGCAAAGAAGCCTAAGGAATAGAACAGGACTCATTTCTGCCATGCTTCAGGTTTCTGTTAGGTCACTTACCTCAGTGAACTAGTAAATAATGCAGTATTTACACTGGTATAATAGGAACAACAACAACAAAAGTCACCTATTCATCCCTTTTGGCTGAGGGTTAGCCAGCATAAAACATATTCAAGTGCCCACCTCTGAGGTTTTTATCACATAAATAACTCTGAAGCTTAATACCACAGGGTAACTGCAGGGTAACAGTCACTAGACACTTGGCATTGTGTGAAATGTAAGTGAGAATATTGCCGTGATGTGTGTGACCAAAGCTGCTGTCATGGAGTCTGTCAGATGCCAAAGGTGCTCTCTTAAATGTTATATAAAAAACCAAAAAGGAGTAGAACAAGTTCAGACCAATAAGTAATGTGARATGGTAACTAACTCAAAAACCTGAGGTCAAGCATCAGCCTTGAAGGCATTTAGATACGGACTTTTCACAATTGTTTTTGTTTACAGCAGTGCTTGAAATGTAAAACGTGGCAACAATAATGTGTTTCATTTGGATATGGAGGGGTAAAATTGATAATCAGATTTAAATAGGAAAGAAAGGATTAAAAGGATGGGAAAACGGTTGATTTGTATTTCCAGGGCTTATAAACACAGATTTTGATGGGCCATATGGTCCCTTGTCTCTTTGATACTGCACTTAATGYTTCTACCATGCTAATATCCCTGATCTTTATTTTAATTGTTTTTAAATGGTCTTGTTTATAGAAGAGAGAAAATATTCAGTACACACAGGACTGGAAAAGGCCTGTCTGCCATGCAGAACACTTTGTGTGCAGATGGGAGCTTTATGGCAGGCAGCCTGGCTAGCCCGTAGGGTGGCTTGTGCGCCAAAAMTCTCTTGTGTAGACAGGGTGCTGGAGCCCGTTTCCTTTTACCGTATGTACAGTCAAAGCTTTTCATTTTGCAGTTCAATACATCTTAATTTTCTTCCTTCTTATGTCCAATCCTGGGCTGTATATTTCAATATAAAGTAGATTATCAATTCAGTGACCAATTTTCTCTTTATAGTATTATCGCTGGAGACTGACATTTAAATGCAGTCTTGGTTCATAAAGGGTACAATACAGGAGGGGAATGATTTAAAAATTTTGCCATGAGTCCTTGAGGATGCAAGGTTGAATACTGTTTGCAGAAGTCAATAGGACTGTTGTACACAGGCTTTGTGTGTACGAGCACAGGAGGCTGAAACAAATCAATTTCCATTGACTTGTCTAGCAAAAGAGCCATTATTTAGAACTGAATAGCCATTGCTCCTGTAATATAATGTGAAAACTTATTGTATTTTTACTGAGAAGTAGGTTATGATGAAATTATTTGTTTAAAAGCAAAGTGAAGATGTCTTCTGAATATAAATTTTGGAGGTATTGATTGAAACTTGCTGATGAATGAATCGTGTTTATTTTTTAAAGCTGTTATCAAAAGTAATATCAATCTGACATTGACAATGGAGTTTATTGGTAAAAAGAATTTGTTGGCAGTTATTCAAATAGAAGCAGCAATTACAGTCCTAGGGAAAGCAACACTATTTAAAGAAATGCAGTGGTAATGCTTGAATCACCAGCTCCTTCMCCTTTAAAAAGTAGCTGGACTCATAAATTCAGTTCATCAGCAGATCCCCTTATAAGAGTGCCTGCCCTGWGCTCTGTGCTTTACATTAGCTCTCCTGCTTGGTATATTACCAGTAAATTGTTGAAATTCCCTGTAGTAGTAACATTTAAGTCCTGAATCACAGAAGTTTTTATGCTTCCCTTTGTGCATGGTTTATGTTAACAGAGGAAGATGTTTGAGGTCTGAAAAGGATTTATGCAGTAAAATTGGCTGATCACATCTTTTCTGTATTCCCCATGGCTCTTTGTGCATCTTTTGCCAACCCATGCTACAGCTCAGGGGTATAAGCAGTAACTCAACGGAGTCCACTTAAGGGAACTCCGGTGAAAGGAGTAAGTATCAGCAAAAACAGTTTCTGCACAGCAAATCATTCTAACAGGAAAAAAAATTTAACAAAAACTCCACGAAGTCTGTAAAAATTAGCACTTGCAATAGGAAAACTTGGTTAAAAGGACTAAGTGCCACTTTAAGAAGCACATTGTAAATATAATGTAAGTGAACGCAAAAGGACAGTAACCTGCCTGCATGCTACAATTCTGCTCATTATTCATCCTTCTTTGGAGGAAAAAACCCAAAACAAACCCCAACCAAAAAACCCAAAACATACTATTTTTGCAGTGAATTTATGCATTTAAATGGATTCTGCTATTAGATGGCACAGAACATGCTCAGCTTCAGCAGAGCAAGATTTCCCCATAGTATTCGTACAAAAATGCCATTCCATCCATTTTCATTTACTCACAGAATGAATGTGCAGTAAAGGGAATTGCCTTGGACATGTGTCTGTTTGTGGCTGAAGMGCTGCACGTGCCATCACATCTATGACTTTTCACTATGAACTATTATCAATGGGAATCACATTTGTGACATATAGCTCTGCTGCTGCCTGTGTAATGATATCAACAAATTCTCATTTGGGTCTAAGCCTCTTTTAATCTGGGATTTCTTTGTCATTCTGGGTTTACTGGAAAAAAGTGAACAAACAAAAAAAAAMCCCCAAACAAACAAATCAGTGACTGTAAGCTGAAACCAGAGGTGGCTATGAATGGCATTCATTATCAACTGTTGTGGTTTTTTTTGTTTTGTTTTTCTAAGAGTAAAGCATTTTGCAGCTAGGAGAATCTCTCTTGTGTTTTCCTTTTATAAAGCAAAAGTGTTCTTCAGTGACAGTTGCCTTTAACCGCAGGTAAGTGATGACCTGAGTATTAGAAATATGGCAAAGGAGATGCAAATCTAGAACCCGCTTCTTTCTTGAGTGGGAGAAACTGAATTCAAGTTGGAAACAAAAATCCACAGTCTCAATTGCTGTAGGTGAAAGAAGCTACCCTAAATTATTGCAAGGAAGAATCCAGTCCTTAGAAATCAGTATGTGTTTTAATTCCTGTTGTTTTCTGGCAAAGCAACAGAGGAGAGGAATAAGATATGAACTGTCATTAACGATGGGTCTGTTCAGTTAAGTAAATGGAATTGATCCTCTAACTTTTGATGTTTTTGTCTTCTGATTTTGGGGTTTATTCTCTGAGAGGGATTAAAAGGATAATTTTGACAAAGTGAAAGCCAGGTGATGTACCTGCAACTAGGTTTTACTGTGTGCAAAGGGCTGCATATTAGGAATGGTTTGGTTTCTGAGGGGGAGGAAGCGAGTATGCAAAGCCTTGATATTTTGAAGGCTGCTCTGGATGTCTTTTGGTAAGCTCTGTATGGAGTTATAGCTCATGGTCAGCAAGTTCCTTTCCTCCTTGCTCTTTCATAGCCTGGGGTTGCAGTTTGAATGTCCTAGTTCTGGCAACATCATACAGTAAAACAAAATTCAAAGGTTTACGTTGCTTTCTGAATTATCAGCATGAATCCACTAGAATATGAGAAGTGGATGAGTTTGAAGAGTAAATGTCTATACTTTCTTTAATGTGTTTGGATAAATCCTCTGTGGTTACAAGGAGCCACATTAACTCTGCTATCAGCAACTCCCTCAGCTTTGCACCCTCCCAGCTAAGAGCTGATCAAGCTGGCTTACTTGTACTTGATTAACGTATTCTTTTGACATTCTGTGTATGCAGCATGTGTTTTAAATTTTAATAATACACAGAGCTTATGCTGCTTGTTTGTCAGTATTCTCCTTAAGAATTCTCTACGCGGAAGAAAAATTGAGTGAAATGTATTGCAAATCAAACAATGCCATTTGTAAGCCTCTGCTTGCCRAAGTTTATTATTTATACACTGCAGCCTCAGACTCAAAAGTTATAGCAAGGAAAGCGAGTGAACTTCACCCTGGTAAGAGACCATATAAACATGCAGTCAAAGCAATGTTGGTGGGAATGAGCTACAAATGTTGTCTCGCAGGTTGCTATTAGTACATGGAATCTATGCTTGAAAGGTCTATGTTGGGACTGATTTTGTTCTAATTTAAAGTAGTTTTGTCCTTGATTTTTAGTCATTCACTTTGGCAATGCAGCTAAATTAACTGTAATGATTGGTTGTCTTTCTCTTACCGTCTGCTCATGCCTGCTACTTCCTTTCTCTAGCACTAGTGCTTGTCTGATACCTTGAACTAAATTGTGGAAAAAAACCCCAATCTCAAAGGAGAAGAAAAAAAAAAAAGTGAGTTTTCTCTGTTAGTTCAGCTTCCTGAACACAACCTCTGCAGGATCAGTGTGCACAGGGGAGRGGGCAGGGATACCTGGTTAACAGCTGGGGGAGATCAGGAATGGGGGGCAGAATTAAATCTTCTTGCAGCTGGCTATTAAATTTGTTTAACTTTAAGCTTGAAGTCCCCTTTTCAAGAATTACAGTTTGGATTTATAGTAACTTCTTAAAGGATAGTTAAAATTAGGCTTCAAACTCTTTTGTGACTTTATGCACACAAATCTGATTGTGATTGGATATTTAATTACCTAATACATAAATACCCTTCCAGAGTACACACATATGAAGGAGCACAAAAACTACCCAGGTGAAAWTGTACTGCAGTTGTAAAAGTTACATCTGAAAATGTTTAGGGATGAGATATGGCAGTGCAGGGCAATGCTTAATGAAGAAAATCTACAGGAATGGGGAGGGCAAGAAGTTATCTGTGTGCTTTAAATTAATGCGGGCACATGCTCTTAAGTTGGCTGTGCCAGTTTCAAATACTAGTAGATTAATGAGATAATTTTCAGTCTTCTCACTAATTCAGAGTTTGAAAGGACTGCCTTACAGTAGACTGTTCACAGATCTGGGCTCAGGCTTGGCTCAAACTCTGCTGAGCTACGATGCCTTTAAGGAAAGGCATTGTCTCCAGTCCTACCTTTGCTAGTTTACTCTGTCTCTGTGTTATGCATAAATGCAGGACGCAGTCCAACAGCACAGTGCCTGCCATGGGCTCTGTTGCTTGGGTCAGTGCATTGGCTCTTGTCAACAGGAAAGAACTGAGCGAGCATCCAGGGGTCTGCAGGGCCTGGGGAGCCAAGCTCTCCTGTATTTCTGTGCGTGAACCTGGAAACAGGGAAGTGTGAGATGGTGCGATGCGCTAGTCACCATGCACATCAAAATCGAAAACCATAAATGAACAATTCTGCTTTTACTTGTGCCAAAGATGGATATGACAGCATGACCAGTCACAATGAAATGAAGAGAAGAAGATTTTATATTCTTGCTCTTTTTGTGACTTTTTCCATATATCAGCTTATGTACTTATTCTGTGGACAAAGACAGGTTTTTCCTTTCTGATGTGTCAAGTGTCAGCATAAGTACAAGGAAAGGAAATAAAACAGGGATTTGAGTACTTAAGGATGCCAATAAGTTCCTGGAGTGCAATGGGAATTAGGTGGCCTCTGTGGGAGCTGATGAATGACTCTCCATGTGTATAGTCAATGGAGACACACAGACACAGTTCTAACTCTAGCCCTAAATTCATATGCATCTGTCCACCTTAAGGCAAATTGTAACATGAAAGTAGTTTTCACTGGCTTGTAGTGTTGCCAAGTTACCTACCATGTAGATTCTCTGAAATTGCTATCTTGGTGGTAGTAAGCAGACAGGAGTACAAAGTACACAACAGCAAAGGAAAGCAGACCACRCAGCCATGGCCCAGAGGAAGCATAAAAGCTTTTTTTTCCTGGATCATATAATCAGATCTGTGTTAGTTGATCATTGAAGCTGTATCACAGTGACTTTCTATGGTTATTTAATACAAAACCCAGGACACCATAGAGTGTGCAGAACCCATTAAAAGCAACATTTGGAAAAATGAGTGTGGTACTGTACAGCCTTTGAAATTGCTTTTCATAAGTTATCTCTCACTAATCAAATAGAACCTGTGAGGGAATAAAAAGAACCAAGCAGGATGTGACAGGTACTTAGCTTAAGAAGAAAATGGGCATATCTGTGTTATTGTTTTCTACTACAGTAATAATCAAATACCCTTACAAGTGATTTTTCTGTACTCTACATTCAAGTAGGAAGTCTATAGTTTACCATTTTAAGACATTCCACACTCCCCCACCCTGCCCCCAGGTTAACATCAGGTGCAGCTGCCTCCTTATCTTTTACCTACTGGCTATTACATTGTGGTATATGTTTGCGGATTTTTGTTTTGTGGGCATGATACTTTGCTTTATGCACACTGAGAGATATAAGGCTGCATTGTGGCTCTGGACCAGAAATGTACAGGGATACGTGCAAAGGTGTCAGTAGCTTTTGTGACAGTTTCTCTGGGTGCAGACACAGCATTCAACCAATATGCCTGGCACTTCTCTGCTTTCTCCCAGCGTTGGAGAATCTTCCAGAGAGATTTGCAGGAAGGCGGTGTGATGGGGTAAGGTGTAGCTGTAGTGCTGAGCAGCCACGAGGCAGATTGCATCTTTCCCTAGTGATGACTTCTGCAGTGAAGGCACAGCATGGGGTCTGGAGGCATCTAGTTCTTAAACCTGCCTGAACAAGGAGTGCATAACTGTAATGCCAAGGCTGTCATACAGACTTCAGCTGCAATCTTCTTTTGTAGGAATAAGTAATCTGGCCAGTAAAATCATTACCCAGTCTCTGGGTGCCTACATCGCAAGATGGAGCAGACAGACAGGCAGGTAGCCATGCCCACTGTAAGGCATGCAGACCCTGAATTTTGCCTGCCCAGAGAGGACCGTGCAGAGCATAATTACAGTCTTTACTGAGTTTGTAGTCAGAATTGAAATCCAATTTAATGATCATATGGTCACTGTTCTCTTCACCCGGAAGACGTTATATTTCAGATATGAGCAGAGTGATGCTGAGAGCATGCCTCATATGACTAAGATGAAAAGCTCTTTAACAGAAAAGCAACCTTAGCCCCCTATATAATATATATATATATATAAAAGTCTAAACAAAACTTTATAGATGACATATTGGCAAAACACTGCCAGAATAAATTTTTATGTGGGTATAAAAATATGCTCAGTGGGTGTAAATTTTATATGCATTTCAAAATCTAAACTTGACAAATTGATGGGTTTGCAGGGCATATCTGTATTTTTTTTTAAGGTGATAAAAAATTCAAGAGGTGTAGGCTCAGATAAAAATAAATGTGATCACATAATGTATTTGATTTAATTTATGAAGCACTACCTGTCCTCCTCCTTTAACAGGCTACTCAAGACACGTTAAAATGCTCTAATGCTATGAGTGTATGAGCTTATCGCCTGAGAATGTTAATGCATTCGTTAACATTAAGTGCTGTCCTTGGTTATAAGTGTAGATGGCACTTTTGTACCACTATTTACCTGTGCTTGCTGTTATTCACTATTCTTTTGCTTCCTTCTCAGCTTTGATGCTGTCCAGTTACAGTTTCTTTATCTTGACAGTTCCTATTAGCAGCTGCTATTGTACACCTGTGGTGGGACTGTARAGAGAGAGCCTTCTCACATCCTTTCCCTGATCTTTCCACCCCTTTTTGCATAGCRCTTTGCTTTTCTTTCGGTTATAGCCTTGATTCTGTAAGAAACATGTTGGAGTACTTATCTTCATTAACGCCTAGTGRTCTTTCCACACATTTTTGTAACGCTTGTCTGACTGGGGTAAAACATGTCTACCTGACTAACCTTTATATTTTGGATTGTCCTAGGACAGGTTTCACTGGGAACCAAAAGCTCCCAAAGATAARTGATACAGGCTTTCTTGGCCTGCTTAAGTTAATAAACTTTCAACTTTCAGATGTCAAAAGTRCATGAAATCTGCGTTCACCATGCAGTGGCCCCAGGATCAGGTATATTAGCAGGCTCACCAGGTACTATATCAGCCTCATGTCTTCCCTGACTCATCAGAGCTGCACTGCAGGAGGCGGAGTGGAGCCAAAGTTTCTTTTATGTCACCAGATGAAGCACTGGTACTGGGTTAAATAACAGTTTCAGTGAGTGTGCTGGTTTCAGCTGGGATAGAGTTAATTTTCTTCATAGTRGCTAGTATGGGGYTATGTTTTGGATTTGTGCTGAAAACAGTGTTGATAACCCAGGGATGTTTTCCTTACTGCTGAGCAGGGCTYACACAGAGCCRAGGCCTTTTCTGCTCCTCRCCCCACCCCACCAGCGAGCAGGCTGGGGGGGCACAAGGAGTTGGGAGGGGACCCAGCCGGGACAGCTGACCCCAATGACCCCAGGGATATCCCACACCATATGGCTCATGCTCAGCATATAGAGCTGGGGGAAGAAGGAGGAAGGGGGGGACGTTGGGAGTGATGGCGTTTGTCTTCCCAAGTCACCGTTAGGCGTGATGGAGCCCTGCTKTCCTGGGGATGGCTGAACACCTGCCTGCCCATGGGAAGTGGGGAATGAATTCCTTGTTTTGCTTTGCTTGCGTGCCAGGCTTTTGTTTTCCCTATTAAACTTATTAATTTATTAAATTCCTTTTCTCAACCCACGAGTTTTCTCACTTTTACCCTTCCGATTCTCTCCCCCATCCCACTGGAGGGGAGTGAGCGAGCAGCTGTGTGGGGCTTAGTTGCCAGCTGGGGTTAAACCATGACAGTGAGCAAAATGCTCTTGGATCCTGATAAGGTCTTGTGACCAATGTCAACATCTCTAGTATGGTCTATAAAATRTCCTGGAAATGGATATCAAGTGCTTGCTTCTGGCTGTAAACACCTCTTTTCTTATCTGGCATTGAAATTCAGAAGAGGAGACTGTACTAATGGAACAATGTACTTCACTGCCAGAACTGCAGTATTAAGTGGACACACAATAGTTGTAGCATTTCATAGTAATTAATAATGTCTCTTTTACACTCTTGTGCTCTGACTTCTTGCTGCTTCACTGCTCTAAGCCCTCCACATCAAAAATGTTAGTGATCATGTTGCCTGTAATAGCGTATTTGTTCCAGGAAATAATTATGGTTTTTTGGATGGGAGTTGACTGATGACTGAGCAAACTTCAGACTGGTAGCTGCACACCTCCAGCCTGACAAGGCTTAGCTTTGACCTGGGGGGGACAGAAAAACATCAGGCTGTGCCTCGAACAGCAGAGGGGGTTTGGAAAATGCAATTGTGTTTGCAGAAAGCACCCAGAGTATATAGCCTGCATGGCTGCAAGACAGTCTCACTGTTGAAAAGACTGGCAGTGAGAAATTGCAAACAGTGTGAACGCATCATTTATACCCTCCAGCTAGTACATATCTTGGGACAGATGTTTGATGGAAAGCGTTTGCCGGAAAGAAGCTGAAATAAACAAACATTATTCATTCGGAAGGCGATGATGAGAATTATGAAGCTGGTGGAGGGAGTGAGGGTCAGTAAAAGTTAATTTGCAAAACTTGTCTTTGCCAAAATGAAACAATTAGAGTATCTAGAGAAAGCATGGCTATGTTGGAACAAGGAAATATTCTTGGCAGACACATGATCATATTCTGCGCACTTCTATTTATAAGCAAATACAGAATCTCACTCTTGGCCTAATGTGATGTTGAATTATTGAATCTTCTTAGATAATTTGCTTCTAAACAATCTATAAAGTCTAAAAAAAGTGATTGGATAGAGTTTAATTTTGCATAGAGTCTGTTTTGAGCAGTTTAGTTGTTTGTGTCTGAAGTGTGACTTTTTTTAAGCATATTTGGGCTATGATCCCCATCTTAAGCTATCAACGTCAGCAGGAATCGTGTAACTGATTTAAGGGTATTAGATCAGGTCTTATGTATTTCTCTTCAAGACATATCTGTAGACTTTGTTAATAAATTACTTTGCACTTGGGTAATCTTAACACTGCAAACTCAATATAGCTTTGGGAGRGGGAGGTGAATTCTGTTCTGCTTCATGTACAAATGAAACCATGAGTTAAGTACTAATTCTTTATTATTGATTACTCAATACTCGTTGGTAGTGATTTTTGTGAAATAGGATAGAAATACCTCTTCATTTTCAGTTCCCGGGTTGCATTTATAGTTGATAGTTAAAGCAAAAGTAAAACAACCACAACAAAACAGACTTGCAAACTGAACACCTTTTATGTAGAAGTCAAAGAAAGGATTCTTCCAACGCTAGCTCATTAAATGTACCAGTGTTTTAAGAGAGAGATTTAGATAGTTTGGAGAACCCAGATTGGTACAAGAATGTGATCTTGTTATCATACTTGTTTCTGAAATGAAGCATCAAATGCCTAATTCTTTCATGTACATCAACATGGTCTCTTAAAGATATTCTTGCAGATCGGCACCTGTTATTCTCTGTGTGTGTAAAAAACAAGGCTGTCTTAACTGTCTTACTGGAGTCTTGGCTAGTTTTATGATATCATTTGCAATCACGAGCTACATATATTAACAATGTCTTGTTGTTATTTTTCCATTTGGCTCCGTGCATTCTGGACTGTGAACTGATCTGGAGAATGCCTCAGGATGTGAAAATCTTAAAATAATAACAAAGCTTATTACAGGCTAGAAAGATAATGTGTATGAGAAAAGATTCCACCTTTTCCCTTTATTTTGGTCTGGGTTTACTTTTGGGAGAGAGAGGGAGGAAAAAAAGGATATGATTAGGCTAAAATATCAAGGTCAATAAGTCACCAATGACAAGTTAGATCAATACATGCTAAATTTAGAGTTTTAGTGGAAGTGGGAAAGAACCAGCAGGAACAGTTCTATTTTGTCTGTGTCTGTAAAAGGAAAGAAATGTTGGAACCTATAGAATAAACTCTGCTGGTAGGCACCTGCTGAGAGGAGTATTGAATTTCTGAATGCTGGAATATTTAATGGGAAACGTAATCTGAAGACACTAGAATAGGGTAGAGCCTGTTACAACACAGAGGTGTGGAAAAGCAGGGGAGGAGGCATGTAGAATATGAATGACATGACCAATGTGTTCCTTAGATATATGATATATTGTGGGCTGTTAAAAAAGGAGGAGGAGACAAATCTCAAGAGTGGAGGAAATGAGTGCTGCTTTCAAGACTTCACAATAAGTTATTTTTGGCATCAGGCTGCAGAAAGTGAAATTTTCTGAAAGGTAGAACTTTGAGCTTGGCTGAGAAAACTGATCAAAGGAGATGGACACATATTTAAAACTGGGACATGGAAATTATTACTCAGAAGGGCAAGAATGTGTTTTCCTTCCTTTTGACCCTGTACCACAGAAGAAAGCTCCCAGTAATGTGCAGAGGTGGCTTTTCTCCTGTATCTCCAAGAGAGCAGGATTTCAAAAGACTGCTTGCTTGGGCTTAAAGTGCATTTTTCTTTGTGCGTTGAGTTCAAAGCAAGCCTGAAATTGCAAGCAGAACTCAAAGCCATTGTGGTTTCACCTCATTTTTACACAGAGCCCATTGAGGTTTGAGTGATTTAATCCTAAAGCTGTAAATCTGGGTAGGTTCACACAGAACTTAGTAAAAGGTTATTTGAAAGAATTGCAAACTCCAAAAGATGTCAGAGAACTTTGGCAGAGCTTGTTATTTGCAAGTAACGGAACAGGAGGTCAGGGGACTTTTTCAGGATTTTCAAAGTTGCTAGGAAAATTTTTCATAGCTCTGCTTCTATTAAGACTGTGGCCAGCTGCATCGTGGGTTCCTGCGTGGGGTCAAAATACTTGTGCTGAATTTATAGTAGGGGACATTCATAAATCTCGCTATCGAAAAGTTCCCTTGATTTCAAAGAGGAGAATAAAAACAAGGCAAAAATGCTAAGCATAGAGTTGTGCTTATAATGGTGTTTATAAACTGAAAAAAGGAGGAGAGAGTGAGGGGAGTGGAGTGAGCGTTTGCACACAAAGTAGTGGAGTAAGAGTTTACCAAGAGTCAGTATCCTTGGTTTCTGGCTGAGGCTGTAATGTCACTACCTTTACATTTCCTTGAGCTCTCCTCTTCGCTATGACTGCCCATACAGTGGCAGCTGCTTGTTTCCCAGTTTATATCATGTGATCTGTGAAATATTTTTAAATGGCTGCAATGTGCTGCTCATGCTTAGCTCATATTCTGATTAAGTGAAACTTTTTCTTGTGCTCCATGGTAGCCATAACAGTTCCTGCATTTTCCTCTAGCAAAAAGGAAACTGTTAGATGATTAAATCCCTCTTGGGGTTCAACATATTTCCCTCTAACAAGCTCCCCTTCTCCTTCCCCTCCTTCCTAGCCCTTCTCAATCTTCAAATCAGCAGCAACCCCTGAATTGTGCTGTTTGGTTTGGGAGCCTGCTGTTCCATGTCTCCCATCCCTTCCTTGGGATATGTTGAGAATGTCAGCCCAAGCAAGTGTGGACAGTGTCATTCCCTGCCTCCATGCCACGGGACTCATTGTTGTCTCTATTAACTACTTGCTCATTTATGGTTATAGAGTATTTCAAAGTTGAAATAGATGTTTCCTACTCATTAGGTGCATGGATGTACTGGGACCRTGTACAATACAGAAATGCTTGCTTTCATCAATGACTGCATTTTCCTTCCTCCTCCACAGAAAAAAAAGGAGAAAAGAATTTTGAAAAGAATTATTTTGTCTTAGAATTTTTTTTTCTTTAGAACAACAGTTTTAAATATAGGTTGAATATTCTGTGTCAAGGTGGAAGTCATTTACATAGCTTACTCAATTTTAATAAATAAATTTACCTCTTACCTCAATAACACTATTGTGGCTTTAAGTAGTCTGCATAAAACAGCTTTAAAAGGGGCACATCTGTTGGAAAACCAGGATAAATCTTAAGGAAACAGGCACAAAGCTGAGGTGTCAGAATCACTTACTGTTTCTGAAAATCTTGTCAAACCTGTCCCCGAATAGTCATGGAGCTGAGGCACAAAGTGTATGTTTCTTGGGGATAACTTTTGCCTTTAATGACTAAAATAGCTGTTCCAGAAATAGTCATACATTTTGGATCATTATCTTTTAATCAGGCTTGTGTGCTACACCTCTAGAAAATTATCACCTACAGAAATGGAGCTACAGAAATATCTCAAGTGTCTTGTTAAGTTCTTTCAGCCTTTAAAAAAAACCTTTTAAAAGATTGTGATTTTGCTGCCAGTCATGCTGGTATCAATCTTGGATAACAATACTGATGTTGATACAATTACATCAGCTTGATACTGGTGTCAATGATGTCAAAATGTGGTTTAATATCCAAGACTTTCTACCTCAAAAGCCTAATAGATTGTTTCAAAATCTCAGTTATAACTCTGCTGAATTCTACTTTCTACAGAAAATCTTTCAGTACCTTTTAAAATCTATGGGACCTTGTTATGGTAATGGCAAGAGCCTTTCCTTTACAGTCATAATCAGTATTGATTATAATGTGAGATGAAGAGTCCTCTGGTAGAATAACATTACTGTCTGATTTAATAAGATAATTGCCATCTTTATTCATAAATATTGTGTTTTATTGCTTTCTGTTAGTGTGGCACATGTGGGATTCATAATTTATTTCAATTACACCAGTCATCAGAGAAGCTAGTGAAATGTGATATTAGCAATGCTGCTTTTACTGTACCACCATAGATTTTCTGGAAATGGACAGGCCCATCCTCTATGGGACAAGAGCTCTTCTCCTGCCTTTAAAAAGCACCTGGTATATGTGCTGATCAGGTCTAAATAGTAAAGGAAAATTAATCTAGATGGCTTAGGATGCTTTCAACCTGAGTACCAGGAATTTGAGCTAAAAGAAAGAAGGGAGGGATGAAGGAGGGAGAGAGAAATGTAGAATTGAAAGAGAGTAGGCAGGAGAGAAGAAGAAAGGTGAGAGAAGTCTCAGAGGTGATGAAGAGAATGAAGGCTAAGAAAGAGAGAGGGTGTGAAGTGCTACAGAAGCAGTAGGACAACTACAAATGCATTTTCTATGCACAAAACACTTTTGGCTGGACAAAAGGACTGGAAGGCAATAATAAACAGATGAGAAGAAAAAGCTGTTTTTCCTCCGGTTCCTACATTTGTGGGCTCACTGAAAATTTCCCCCAATTTACACTTCTCAAGAAATGCAACACTCCCAAGCTTTATGCAGCTTTATGCAGCTTTATGCAGCTTTACTTCACACCCTCATATCACAGTCCATAGTCTCTGAGTCATACTCTCCCTTTCATCAGACCCCAGAGCTTGTGAAGTTCAGGCTGAATAATAATGCACTTGCTGGTGCCTTTCAGATCTATTTTGGGGTCCTCTGGATTCTGTACCYGGATTTTGCTGGGACACAGTCTAATGTCCTTTCCTTTGACATGGTCTTGTGGCAGGATCAAAAGTGCCAGTTATGGATCCAAGGTTCATTAGCAGTGACTGTGGGAAGAGGTCAGATATCAAGCACCCCGAGTTTGCAGGAGATTTCTTTAGGGGCTACTCTTGGAAGAAAAGTAGAGGAAATTTGGGGTAATTTCAAGGCAGGAGAGAGGGATATTATTAGAAATGGTGTTTCTAACATGTGCTTAGGAGACGTTGCAGAGAACTAGCGTCTCCAGCACTCCCCTCCCCTCCTTCTCTTCTTCTGAAGAGCAAAGACTCTTGGACTCTGTGTCTGGGTTTTGGTGGAATATCTGATGAGACTCTTCTGTTTTTTCCTGCATTCAGCCTGGCAACTCTCCTTCATAGTCCTGATATGTCCTTTTTCAATGGCAATTATAGCGGTAATAGTAATTTGCATGGACAGTAACATTCAGAATATGTGCTTCTGTGCATGCTCTAAAGTCATTTTACAATCCTGGAAATTTTCAGGTGGCCAGCCAGCTCTTCAGAGTTCCTGATTAACAGCACCTCAGAGCACCAACAGGGGAGAACTTCTAGAAACTCTACTAACTTTTTGTGACACTATAACAGATTATACCGATAAAAACATGTTTTTCAGGTGGAGTGTGATGCATTCTTGGCATTATACAGCTTTCAAGCAGCCTATTGTAATGCCCACTATCTTTTATTATTTATAAAAGAGATTTGTTTTTTTATCGTGCTGGAAAAGACCGCTTTGTTACTCTCTGAAGTTCAGACAGGTCAGGAGAGAATATTGGAAATTGAACCTTTCAATGTGGTGGCCCCCGCTGTCATGGCAGGCAGCAGTCTGACAGGAACACAAGTTCAGCAATACAGAGTAGTAATGAAAAATGTGGCTTTGCAACTTTTCTCTGTCAATAACAAAGCTCATCTTTTTGTGTCAGCAAGACATTGCATGCAGCACACATTTCAAATTCAGTTAATCTCAAAATAATTCAAAAATCAAAGAGCTTATTCAACCATCAAGACATACCAGATTGACTCACTGTGTATCCATGGAGGGGATAGCAGAGAGAAAAAGAATTCAATATCAGAATCAGTAAAAGCAGCACTAGTTTTTGTTCAGTCTAAATTGTTTTTAGACCACACGAGCACACTATGAATACTAAAAGAGGTACCAAAAGAATATTTTATGATTGCATTGTTTGCATTACTCATCTAGGAATAAAATTCACAAAGGTGGCAGTTGTACATATGTGCACATGCTCTTTCTGCCTCACTGCAAGAAGCTGCATATTTTTGACATTATTTCAGGGCTGTGCATGCATCTGCTGTCACCACACACCTGACATTCAAATGCAATGTCAAAGAGCATGTGCACATGCAGCTGATGGGCTAAGAGATTTTGCTGTGATATTAGTATTTTCTTACCCAGTTGCAATGTTTCCTGTTTTGAATGTTGCATGGAGAATAATTCAGACACCGTTAGAAATAGAATTACTGCTGCCAAATTAATACGTATTTATGACAGGGCACCTGCTAGAGATAGACAGTGCCTATAGTGGGTGAAGGTATATGAATGGCAGTTTCTTGTTAGGTAAATTCATTCTTTTACTTGTAAAGCATGTCAGGATGCAGGACTGCACCTCRGATTAGCAACATGGTCCCACGGACACCAGTGCTGCTCTGTGCCACTCAGCAGGGAGCGAGGGGGGTCAGCATGTGGTTCAGGTCACTGAGATTAGGACCAAGAGCTATGGGAATTGGGAGGTGACAAAGTAGAGGAGCCTGTCCTTGCAGCTGAGCACAGGGAATACCTGGGAGCCCACGGGGCACCCTTGGTTGTGCTACTTGCTTAATGTTCAACTTAGGCTGAGCTGTTGTAGGATATATGAATCAAAGGCTCCCCTCACTGCTCCACCTAACACTTCTGAGACAGAATAGATTATTTGGCAATAAATTGCTCTCGTGCTCTCATCTCYTAGGCTCTAAATTTATGTCATTCTCATTTTATGCATCTTAGAAGTTTTCCAGACACTGAGCACTGAATTGCTGCAGACACACAACCTAGTTCCACCGTTGTCCTGCATGAAGTGTGAAGGGCTTTTATTCTTGAAACTTGTAGACAGCTGAATAAACCAATTTCTTTCACCTGTTAGTTATCGAGGCTTTGTTTGTCTTTGCACAGCAGAGTGTAATCCAGTATAAGTCAATTACAGACCCCTCTTTTAATTGTCAGTCAAATAGTGAAGATGGTAACAGTCATGAAGCACTTACCTTCATTCAATAGGGAAGTGTGCCAGCACCAAGGTAAAAGGCATGTTGTGACATGAGATGATTTCAATTTCCACRGAGACTTTACCAGGGTGATGCTTGCAGAACTGGGGTCACATGATAAGCATTTAACTAGCTAACAGCCAAAAAATGCAAAAAAACCCACAAACCCCATATGATTTCTGCGTAACGTGGAAAGATAACTTTTTTCCTTCACGTATTTCATGCAGTACTTCATTACTGAATGGCAGGGCTGCTGCTGGATAGAGGTTCTAAGCTTCTGCTTGGAGCAGGAGCTTTTGGGTCATGCGACTGAATAAACTATTTCACTAGCTTCTAGCCCACTTAGTAGTGGAGGGAAAAAAGTTTGGGAATACTACTTAATTGTACTTTTAAAGATGAATAGTGTTTTAAGAACAGGTAGATGGGATCATAGAGAGGAACCCACTTCTCTGTCCTGTCTGTGGCAGTGACCAAATATCAAGGGTTACAGGGAAAATATGTCTTTTCTCTCCTGGTCTCCAGCAGTCAGATATTTTCACCAGTCTGCAGATATCTAGAAACTGCTCTGGGAGTATAACACTCCTTGCACATCTCTGTATTATCTATTTCCACTACTCATGAGATCTTCAGCTCCTCCCTGAATGGAGGCCAGCAATGGCATGTCATGGCAGAGGGAGCTTGAAGGTATGGCTAGCAAGCCAGTTTGCTGTGTATAACTGTCCCATAAACCTGTCTTTGGTGCATTTTGGAAAGATTTATTCAGTGTCCCCTCCTGAAAGCTTTTTCTTACCTTATAATACATAAAATCACCTACAATTTCATCAGACTTGTGCTGTCTTCCCAGGCAGCTCTGCTGCAGATATCTCAACTCGCTGCCAGTCCATGGTGTCATGATAAACTGGGTCCCACCCATGAGGGAGAACAAAAGATAACAGGAGATTACAAGAGCATATTTGCTGTTGAACTCTTGCTTTACTTGTTCCCTGTTGACGTGAATGCTGCTATATGTTCTTTATGTTAACATCAATTATTTATCTTTCTTTGGCAGCATGCCACTCTTCCACCTGCTTTCAAGTGACTGATGTGGTGAAGTAATGAGAGATGGCACACCATGCACCAGCACTCCTCAGTTTAACTACGGGGCATGAATGAACAATGTAGGCTCTAGCTTTTACACATACATCTTTTCAACAACATTGATGGGGTTACTTACTTTCCCTCCTTGTTCATAAAGGGTCTGGCCCACAGAGCTGGTTAGTCCACTTGTTATCTACCCTACGTGGGCTGCATGTGATGTGGAGAAGATTAACCAAGCAAGGGCTCATGTCTCCACTAGCTCCATGTTCTGTCTTTTCACTGTTTGAAAAGGGTTCACCAGCAAAGCAGGGGTAGGCTGGCTTCTAGACTGCTTGCTCACACAGTAACAAGAGCTCAGGTCCCTGCCCCCCTCCCTACTAAAAAAATACAAGCCAGTAAAAATCTTAACAGCCTTTTGTGCTGTGTGTGGGCATTGATTATGGAGGATTACAGCTGTTGCTATTGACAAACTGAATCAAATTAAAAACTGCTACTGACTATTCCAGCTCTTTGGTGAGTGAAGAGGACAAAGGGTGCTGCTTCTCTTGCTTTCCAAAAGTAACATGGAGGAATAACCCCAAAAATCAGGACAAAGCATTAATGGAATGGAAAACAGCTCAGGGTTCATTCTCTGGTGATCAGCTCTGCAAAGTTGCATGTTTCTTTTCTGCTTTAAGCTCAAAGTTACAGACTCTTTCTGTTTGATACTGTCAACTACAATTGCTTGCAATCAAACCTTTTAGCTGTCTAGTTGGAACCATTTATTTTTAATGTAAAAGACATAGGCAATTTACAGCAAATAGTAATGGAAATGTATTATAAATGTTAGAGGTTCTGAGCAGGCAATATGTTATAAAACTTTATGTACCCACTTTACACATGCACAGCTCTCTTCAGTGGTAATGAAAAGGCCTAGTTAATATTATTTCTTACATCTTCATTCTCATTAATGTTTTTTTCACATCCCAGCACACTCTCTTGCATCAACTGCCACATTAGAAATAATTGCACTCTTACAGAATATAAGGAGATATCTATAGGTTCTGTAAAGCTTTCTTATTACKAAAGGTTACTGATTACCTTTCAAAAACAGTTTGGTGTGCCAGCTTACAAAAGTGTTGGGGAAGAGATGATTCCTACCAAAGCCTTGAGCATTTATTAGTATTTGAATTTGTGCCATCCAAAGAGGATAAAACCTCTAACTATATTAATAAAAATACATTAAAATGTCTAAATTTTATGGTTGATAATCTGTTTTGATTTGGAACTTACAGCTATTGCTCTTTCTGAATCATTAGATCAAATATATGAATATTTTAAATTTCATATGGCTTTGTGCCAAATTCCCAATTAGTATAAGGACCAAAGCAGGTCTTACGTTAGCTGTGGAAATCCAGCCTCTCATGCCTACAACAGGGAACATAGCATGCTTTCTCCTGAAAGAAGGCTTAGATCAGATTTGTTGCTCTAGGTTCTGCTAAAAGTTTAAAGTTTGTGACAAAATCCATCATCCACTCCTTGCTGCTGAGTGTGATGGAAATCCCTTCCCTTCTGTAATAATCTGTGTAATTTGGAGTGCACATGTGCATGTGATGCTCCTTATTGGCTGCATGGAAAGAGCAGACTGGAAGGATCCACTAATGTTGCTCTTCAAACACATGGTCCTTTGAGATAGGTGGTTGGAAGTTCAGGTATTTGACTAGAATTATGTGCAGATCTGAAGAATATGGATTTATTACATTGCTTACTGTGTTTTGATATGTCTGTTTCTCATAAATATCTCCCATTACTCATGCCAGGCAGCCAGGTGAATGACCCAGGCAGCTGCAGTTCTGGTGTCCTGGCCATGCTGAGCTACACTTGACCTTTGTGAACCAAGTTTGGGCTGAGAAGAAGCACAATGTGAAAATGAGTGTGTGAAAAAACTGATAATGAAGGATGTCCAAAGCAGATAGACACATTTTCTCTGATGCGTATTTCCCAGTTTCCCTTTGCTCATTCCCCAGCAGACATCAGCAGGAGTTGGTTGTTGCAGTATAAAGAGGTTCTCTGAAGAAGAAAAGTTTCTAGTATGGCCGGGCTATTTAAATGAAATCACTCTTTCTATCCTACTTAGGTATCTAAATGTGTTTACCCTCTTTCTTGAGCAGGGCTCTATAACTGGAGCTATGTTGGCTAATCTCGAAGACTAGAATGTGAGTTCTTGAACACTAAGAGCACAAATCCTTACAGCTTACATGAGAGCTTAGAAGAAATTATTTCTGGTACTTCTGAGCGAATTAGCAGCTGTGGCCCACTGACTTCCAATGAGATTTGGGTACACGGGGTTCAGATAGACAAGTCTGAAAATTCCGATTTTAGTGCTGTTAGCAAAAAGATGCATGGCACTTTTTGTGTACAGCTAACCTGAATTTGCATCTGCTGATCTTTTGAAAAGAATGATTTACGTGCTGTTAGCACTGATGACAATTACAATGTTTAAAACCTTTTTAAAACTGAGGAGGAAATTTCTTTCTTATTCCAAATAACACTTTTGGGGTAGAACCTGTTGCTTTCCATTACCACTGTTGGGAGGAAGTTTAAAAGAAAAAAACCCAAAAGTGAAGGGTAGAAGAATTTCTTCAGGAATGGGAAATAGGAAGCGAGGCAGAGTCTTTGTTTATGTTTATGAAGATGAGCCATTGCAATGAATATCTGTGAATCCTTTTGCATTTAGAAATCATTCTAACATAAAATCCCCCTGGAGGTGATTTTATAATTAAAACTGACTGAGTTAATAATTGCTAACTTATTTGATCAAACCCACTTTTTCATTTACCAATTCACCATAAACAAATGCTTTACTTTCCAAAATTATTCACCAAATGAGTAAGATAAATAAATCTCCATGTGTTCTTTGGTTGTGAGCAGTTTGCTATAAACCACTTTCACTGAAAACTAGAAGATTTATTTGTTTTGAGTTAATGGACAAATCCCAAAATATGTTGTTGCTACTCTTAGACTGGATCTAGTTATGGGGTCATGTTTCCATATGCCAGAGTTTGTCCTGATTTTACCAGAATTTTCAAGGGTATCGAGGCCGAGGAAAAAAGATTCACAGAAGTCTGCTGAATCTTTTAGCAACTAGGCAGTTAAGCAGGAAATGTCTCCAATGTGACAGACAGTTAAATGATAAAATACCGTTCTAGTAACTACTGAAGATAGGAAATATTATGTGAAAGGGGCAGGAAGTGTTTCAAAGGGCACTTGATAATAAAGGGTCTGAAAGTGTTACTTGTAAGTGATTTATTGATTTGTTCAGTGTAGCATGCGAGACTGTACTGATTTATACAGAGCATATACAAGAGCTATGTCATTACAAACTGCAAACCAATCTTTAAAATTAGTTACTGTCCAATAGGTTTTGGAAGGATATACCTGTCCTGCTGCCACCCAGCCGAGAGCACAATGATTAGTTGAAGATGAAAGTTGACGTGAGTAGATCAAAGCTCAGTATATTAGGTCAAACATTTTTAATATAGATTTATGAACCAGGATTCTGGTTCATTTTGTGTTCTCCTGGGAAAGAAAAATTGAAGTACTCCAAGGATTTTCCTTTTCAATATCTTGAACTTTCTTGCACTTTTCTAATGGAATTTCCCTTTCTCTCTGCTTTCTCTAGTCTATCCAAACTCCTCTTCTCTTTTTGCATCTACTCTTGGGGTGCCAGTACACTATAAGATACACATCTTAATGGTGTCTTCACCAGTCCCCAGGCATGGGTGTTAGTCTTTATTTCAAGATGCAAAACCTCCTTTTTGGTTCTCAATGTCCTGTGTTCAGTCCTAACGAATAACCAAGATCAGCATTACTATAGATACATCTAGTTTTCTAATGACAAAATTCCATCTGAAAGGTATGGTGTACATATAATAAACTACCTGAGCACCTATCACTTGCAAAGGATGGGAAAATGAGATCTCTGAAGAATTGATTCTGCAAGACATAAAGACCTTCAACTTAAGAAGAAAGTCTGTTGCCCTGGAAATGGTTGCTAGGGCAAAGAAGTGCCTTTTGGCACAGATTTCTGATCTTTAAAAGCAAAACTCTCATGACATGAAATGAAATCCTGTGGCTTATGTGTTTCTTAAAAGAAGCCCAAGACCTGTGCTGTTTCATATTTCTCCAATATAAAAGCTTTTACCTGTCAATACTTGATGATCTGAAAATCCTTTGAGCCCTTAGCACTCACCAAGGAAATTACAAGAACCTGGACTGCACTAGTAAGCACATGGCACTCTCAGATGTATACACCGTGATCTGTGCAACCAATGCAGAGCTGGAGCCCAGCTTCCAAAGAAGGCTGTTCAGTGAGCAGCAGCACAGCCAAGTGCAGAGAAAAGACAGCAGTTTTGTTCATTATTATTTGCATTCCCACAGCCCCCAGAAGCCCAGCCTTGGGCTATGAAGGGTAGTGCACTGCACTAACACTGAACAGACAACATGTTGTTGTAAGGTGAGACAAAAGTGGTTACTAAAGACAGAAAAACACAAAGAAACAGCGTGATGACAGTAGGTGGCATGCTAGGTCTCAGCATACAACTGTCCAAGGTTGGTCATTCCCTAGCTGTAACAGYAAGGAAATCTTTGTGGAGACAGTTGAGGAACTGTAATAAGTAACTTTGGATATGTTCAAAGTGAGTTGCTTCCTAGCATGAAGGACACAGTGGCAGAGAGGATGAAGCTGCTCTTGTATTTTTGTAGCAAGTGGATGCTGAAGGTGGAAGTCACTGGTTGAAGAGAAGTGACAGCCTGTTTCACAGTGCAGAATAAGAGATGACAAGGCAGGCATAGGCAAGGAAGAGCTTAGAAAATTAAGATGCTTTTTGTTTGATACAACATAAAAGAAASAGCCAAAACAGGACAGATAAGATGGCTGATGTGGTCAAAGTGACAGGGTAGGAAAATAATCTTTTCAGAAGTATTGCAAATGGATGTGAGCAGGACCAGAAATGCATTTGTCAAACCTGGGAAAAAAGATGTTGTTTTAATAAAGACGAAAGGTGTTGGGAGCCCAGAGAGAGCTTCTCCAGTGTGATCTGATAAGAAAAGCCATATCTGAATTTGTTATATAGACAGCATCTGCAGGATTTACACATAAGCTGGATTTGGGGACAGAGAGAAGGATCTGAGTTGAAGGTTATCCCAGGTTATGGATTGCAGCAAGTGGCACTGTACTGTCAGCAGTGACTGAGGAAAGAAAGGGAAAARGATTTGAGAAGTCTTGCTATGTTAAGCTTAAACTAATGACTAGATATCTCTGAAAAGAYTTTAACTTAGACAGGGTATGTTGGAGCAGAGAGATACTTTTGTGACTTGCTAGGATAAAAATATGAATTGAATTTATGTTTTCAAATCAGCTCTGGGCAGCTAAAGTTGACAGTTCCTCTCTCATAGGAGAAGGAGGGGAAAGCATTTGGGATTCACCAGTGAAAAAATTGAGCTGGAAAACATGCCACAGTCCACATCATTCATGGCAGGTCACCAAGTATGGGGTGGTTTGATGGGGCTCACTTTATATAGAGAATGATGACTATGGAACAGCTGTGGATACCTCCATGCTTTTGCAGTTGCAAAGGGTAGTTAGTTGGTCTGTTGCTGCCTTAGTGAATATAGATGCTGGTTGTGGAAGCAATTCAAAGTCCTGTTTCATCCTTGGGGAGAGAGGAAGGCTCATGTGGCAGTGTATTTTTCTTGCTGTATCAATTTTTCATCTGCCTGTTGAATATAATTGCTGAGCCCAATGTGTATGTTATTTTCTCTTTGGCTTTGTGTATATAATTTTAATTTGTGTCATAGATTCAGACTGTTATCCTTTCTTTGTTTTTCAGCATATTAATGAGAAACAGGAGGGCAGAGGAAACCAGAATATTTTAGTTCTAGTGCCTTCAATTTAGTATTCTGTGTGCACTTCATTAGCTGAAGCTGTTTAACAAAGTGTGTGTTTTTTTATTTTTTAATACAGTCTGAATTCTGGAAAGTGCATGCTATACGCCCACTAGATAAAATACATGCTATTCTTCTGTGGTGGTGGCTTCTGCGCTGAAAAATTCCTATTGCCTCCACTGGAATAACACTCCTAAGTTGTACAAGACGGATACAAGCCCACATTGGTGCAGTAGCTCACAGTAGMTCACAGTAGTGCAGTAGATCACAGCCGTGGCATTCAGCAGGGATTGTAGGTTAAATTTTCAAAGCAGGTACCAGGATGGAGTGTAGCAGGTACAGTGCTCCCCAAGGCCACTGGCGAGCTCAAGGGAGGGGGCTGCTGCGCAGCAGGCGCTAACTGCAGCGACCCAGCTGTGGCTGCTTGCAGTGACGTGGGGGAAACGAGGGGAAGGGCAAGGCTGAAGGGATGTTATTTAACTTTGTTATGACACAAGTTTATATTTTCATCGCAGCTGACCTTGGTGAGGCATTTTCTGGGTTGGTGGATTACCTGAATGGCATTAAGCCTGGGCTTTCTGAGCTTTCAGAACCACAGGTGTTACAAAACCAAATTCTTGTCATTGATCCCTGCTGCACTCTGGCCCATACTTTGCTTTTTTTGCTCCTTTTTGCCAGGAGTGTTATAAAGCCTGCTATTAAGCTGCCTAAGGTTGAAGTCACCATTGATCATGAACTATCATTTGATTACCATTTTAGTTGCCTCACAAAACCCGTATTTGTTGTTCTCTGGGATTCTGGAAAGATATGACCAGTGCCATTGCAGGACGCCATGCTGTTAATTCATTTCTGTTATGTGCTAGCTGGGCTACTGGAATCTGGGGCTTCTTAACTTTTCATATTAGAGCTCACCTGCAATCCTGCTCCTGGCATTCAAACTGTAACATATTATTGCACTGCTTGGAAGCTGTTATATTGCTTTGCAGTACGTTGGGATAATTCTAAGATGCCACTAGGCACACTGAAGTTCCCAAGCTGGCTTTTGCCACAGTGAAAGTATCTTCATGTGTTACAAAGATGCATCTACATTAAAGTTGTAGTTCAAATCAGGAGCTGGCTTCTGAAATGAGTCTCCCAATAATCCTCAGTTACTGCATGATTTGATTTGCTTCATAGAACAGTCTTGGAGAGTAAAGAAGCTGTGTTATTTTGTGATACAACTGGACTGGGAGATGTGCTGCTGACGCAAGGTGTACTCCAGCTGCTGCCTGTACCCTGTCCACTGGATCAGACTAGAGATAGTCCAAGCTACTTCCCCTCTCATCCCCAAATGCACACAGTGTGATGTTATCCATCAAAACCAGCTGTTTTCTTTAGCAATCCCCTCTGCTGTGCTGCATTACTTGCTAATGCACATGTAGCCCAAGGTGACCAGGATTCTGTGACACTTGTGTGGTTTGGTGGGTGTCATTGCCAAAATAATTGCTCTTGTAGGCTTTTTTTTTTTTTCAGTGAATGCAGACTTCATACAATGTTATCTTAGCTGCACAGTGTTACTTAGGGACAAGTTGCCTTTATTAGTTTTGTATTGTATTACTGGCAGTAGTTTGTCCCATCTCTACGCAGTCAGCTGGAAACATAATTTGACTGTGTTTTATAAATGGTCTCCTAGTTTATGCTTACACTCCATGCTAGATTTCAGCCAGAAGAAGGTATCACCTTTGAAAGCTTTAGAAGGTGAAAGCRGATAATGAACAAAGACTGCCTGCCATGTTAAGTCCCACTGGGTACTACAGTTATGGTCCATATCACTGTAGTACTGGAGCATCTGACATCTGTGAGGAAGAAACTTGGAAAACCAATTTTATGGTATGCAGAACAAGGTAAAATGGGACCATATGACTTGTCCAGGATCACAGAGGCAGTCTGTATCAACATAGGGAATTAAGTCTGAGCCTAAGATAATGCCTTAAACATTAGATTGTAGTTTCATTTTTCTTGTTTTCTCAGTGAGAATGAATGAGAAAAATGGGGAGGAAAACAAACACAAATCACTGACTGTGCCTTTATGTCACTGAGTTTCAAGTATCTGCAATTACCTGTGTTGTCTTTTTTTGCCTCTGCTTTAGCGATTTGCATAGTATTTTGTTATGTAATTTTAAGGACCTTTACCCCATATTTGGCTAAATTAAAATGCCATGGCACCCAAACTGTCTGCTTGCTCTACCTCCTTATAAGACAGTTTCCCAAGGGAAAAAGTGCTCTGTTGCAGTAAACATTTTCTGAAACACACTTACTGCTGTTTCTTAAATCTGAGTGGTAACAAACAGCATTACCTTAATGTGTAGCAGAACAATCGCAGCAGAATTTTGGAAAGCAGCCTTCCATACTAGAGTTGCTTCCATATTAGAGGAACTTTTATTGGGTCTGGATACAATAGGTGTAAAGCTGACCACCTCCAAATTACTTGCCACTTGCTTTGATGTTTTTATCATTCATGGAATGAGGTGTGTCTTATGTGACCCATCAGTGTGTTTGCTCTTGTTGTGCATAACTTTCAGATCTAAAATATGTGAAAAATAAAGTCCCTAACACAAATTTGAGAAATAATTGTTTTCACCTGTGCAACTTCTAGTGTCAAGGAGCAACAGATCCATTTGGGATTTATATTTATACACTGATCAGTTATAATGTTAAAATTAACAGAAATTCATAGGTTCCCAGTTATCTGYTCCCTATGAAAAAAATAAATACAGTCTCACAATGTATGATTGCAATCAGTAAGAATCAAACATTGCTATGTAAGGAAAAGTCCACTCAACAGCATCTTTTCTGACCAGCTCCTCTTTGCAAATAGGCTAATGCTTTCAGACTTGTTACGAAGCCTATTTATGTACTTCCATTTTCTCTGCATGAATTAAAAAAACAGATAAGAAAAAATCCTAATTTAAAGTATAATTTATGATAAATTTTTGGCACTGCAACGGTTGATCACAGAAAAATTTAAATATTGGAGCTTCATTTCATACTTATGATGTCTGCTGTGGCAATGGAGTTTAACTGCAGGACTTCTCTTCCTTCTGAAAATGCTAATTGGATTTTCAACAGGATGTTCATGAGTAAAAGATGGTGTACACAGTGAGACTTTTTTTTTTTTCTTTAAGTAGCTCTGCTTAATGAAATGTATAAAAATCTTCTATTGTTCTGTCAAAATAGAAGTAATGTGCTTACTCTCTTTCCTGCTGTGATCAACCAATCTGGTAATTTAAATCTGAATGTGCCGTAATCTTGAACACCGGGYGGATTAGAAAAAATCATAAGGAAAACACCCACATTTACATTTAATAAATGGCCTTTTGAGCTCATTTTCAATTTAGTGCTGTCCTTCCTTGCTGAAAACAGAAACAAGTTTCCTGAAAATAATATCAAAACAGCAAAAGTGCATCAATTAAGCCACAAGATTCAACAGGGCATATTTTAATGGGCCATTAAGCCTGGGGTGTATTGTGAAGTACCAAGGTAAAGGAAGGATTACTTAAAGTACCCACAAAAYATATTAATGATTCATTAAAACATGCCATGTAAACAAATGGTCATATTATAACTAAGTGGCCTGATTGTACAATCATTTTTAATGGTGTATTAAAGGAGGAAATCTACAAACAGCAAGTTAAGAATTGGGTCCAACCTATTAAAATGAAGACTAAAGTTATTTTAAAAATCTGAAATATATAATATGTACAGTTGTCCGAGTAATATTCCTCCATGATTGAGGGAAGCAAATGTGTTGAGTGAATAATTTTCAAAAGCAGTAATTTGATTAAATGCCTGGCAATGTGGCTTTTTCAAAGCATTTGGGTCTGAAGAGGCAGGTCCTGATCTCAAGTACATGGACTTTAAGACTAGGAGGAGCCCTATGACTCCTGTGTCTGACTTCATACAGTTGTGAAGGACACTTTCCATGGATCTGCTCCTCAGACTGTGAGCCCGGGTAACTTCCTGCAGCTTGTTTTCAGTCAGCTCCTGGACGGAGTGCAACGTCCACAAAGCCAGCTTATTTTGGAAGTTTCAAAAATGTCAGAATTTTTTAGAAATGCCAGTACTAGGTGTCACAGAATGGCTCTTGGCATGGTGGTGTTATTGTGCAAGGTTGAGGGTAGTCTCACAGGACAGCAGCTGACTGCTCTCTTCAAATGTGGAGCTGTACTACTGACTTGCAATGTATATAAAAATACTTTTTCTTGGCATAACATAAATATAGAGCAGATCTGTTAAATAGAGCACTACTGTTAAATTCCAGGATTCAAGGAATTAGGCCAAAAAGCCTAAGGTGCTCTTGAAGAAGGACAGGTTGCCTCAGCGCTTTCAAAATATATTGTTGGTTCATTAATGTGTGACAAATGAGGAGAGATCGCAAACCTACGTGTTTCTGACAGTGGGGATCAGGCACATTCTGGTACCTCACTGGTGTTTCCCTGTTATGGGAGCAGAGATGTTTTATACAGTGCAGGCAGTGTTAATGAAGGGGCCACAACCTTGCTGACTTACAAGAAAATCTTGTCTTCTTTATGTATGTGGGTATTTCCAAATATCCTCTTGGCTGTTTTCTCTAAACAGAAAAGTAAATGCCCTTTTTGATTTGAATAAAAGACCAAATCAGCAAGGCTCTTAAGCACGTTCTTAAGACCCTATTCAGTGATACACATCACTAAAGCACTGAGGAGGACATCTGGTAGAAATCCAGTCATTAACCACAGTGAGCTTTGGGTCAAGCTTGGAACACTTGAACACAACTTAAACGTGTGTTGCAGTGYCTTTTTTTGAGTGATGCTTTGTGTTGCTACAGTTAGATTGCTCATTTGGCTTTTTTACTGGTATTGAGTGCCTGATCAATTGAGGCTCTTCCCATTAAAAGCATTAAGTGAACCCCCCATGAATGGAGAAGATGTCTGGAAAAATGCCAGAGAAAGTATTTCTTCCTTCTCAGTTCACATCAGGTGCAAGGACAGTAGTCTACGAGAAGCGAGTAGTCCCTGTTTTTAGGGGAGTCTAGATTTAAGTTTTTCAAGGGATGGGTTTCATTTATCTTTTACAGACATCATCAAACAGTGTATAAAATGACTCCTAGGTGGGGAGATRGGAAGCAAAATTTCTGATCCCAGTTGGTGAGTTAGCTCAGGTGCAAGTGTCTTAAGACTAAACCTAAAYTTTGGCATGTGTAACTGAGTGAATGGTAGCTTCTGATTAGTTCTTCTTATGAAAGGTCTTGTAATAAACTTTTTCATTTTATTTGGCTGCATCAATTCATAGCAAATGGATTGCAGTGAAATTTAACATTGCAGCGATTTCCTGCATAACACCATCCCTTACACCCTGGGAATCAACAGCATATAATGGGCATTATATCCATGTCTCCAAAGAAACCATTTTCACTCTATAGTTGGTCCATCATTTATATGGATCAAGATGGTAAAAAAGAGAAAATAAAAAAACACATTGAAAACAATGTGGGCTGCATGTAATTTCTCCTTGATGGCTTTTAATGTATTACTTATCTCAACATATGGTAAATAGTGCAGGTTCTTTCTTTTTAGTAGTGCTGCCTCTAGTAAGGCATTTTTACCCTCTTTAAACAGTGTGTGTTCTTAAGCCTACACCTACTGAACATCTATAATGGAGAGGTATAAACAGAGCTATTTAATGGGTGGTACTTACTGTGCATGCTTCAGCTCCTCTAGAGCACAAAGAGATTTGTGAAACTGTCGTTTGTAAAAACAAACTCTATAAAAACTTTACTTTAAAAACAATGGACAACACCAAGAATAATTGAAGGTGTTGGTGCCTGGTCTATACAAATGCACTGCTGGTAAATGTTGGTGCTGATAACTGACATGGCCTTTTATTTCGTCACCTTTAAAATGTAAGATCCTAATGAGAAGGAGCTGTGTGTATTCAGTCCCAGTTTCCTTTTGCAAAACCAGAAGTTAGCCAGTACATTTTTATTAAAGCATAACTCCCTTCTCAACTGGTATTTGCTTTTGTATAGACAGCTTTCATTTTTTTTTCTATTTTTTTCTATTAGGCATGGAAAGTAATCGGTAAAAAGTTCATTTTGTTTTTCCATACA
Organism: Oceanodroma leucorhoa; assembly: GCA_030449065.1. Lineage (NCBI taxonomy): Eukaryota > Metazoa > Chordata > Aves > Procellariiformes > Oceanodroma > Oceanodroma leucorhoa. The sequence continues at coordinate 15,670,169 of JASVER010000011.1, forward strand.
GTTCTTCCATTTCCTCCTGGCGCTCTTATTTCCCTTGAAAACCTGCATTTACAGCCTTCCTCCTAAGTACTTTGCACCTCCAGAGCTCTCTACCGGTCATTCTTATTCTGTCCTGCACTACTGCTGCTCCTTCCCTTTGAGAGAGCTGTGTTCCTATTCCTTATGCTTTTGTCTTTCCCTTCTCGCTGAATTCAGTAGCAAAACTCCCAGTAACTCCTCTTAGAACCAGGCTGACCCTGCCCTGCTGCCCGGGACATAGCTCTCTGCCCTTTAAAGGGCTGTGAGCCTGCTGCAGACTTCACTGCTCTGAGCAGCCTCTTCTTTGACCTTCTAACATGTGTTAAAGGTTGCCTATAGCATAAAATCTCACCTGCAAAGTAAGCCGAGTCGTTATTATCTAACTCTGGCACTCTGCAGGGTCAGCAAGAGGCAGCAGTTACTCAGTGCATGAGGGTGAGACTGGAGTGCTCTCAGTTACCTCTACAAAATAGTGGGAAAATGAACACTTTGGGCAACAGCAGTGTTTCCCTTTTAAAACAGAGAAATATTTGTATACTGGACAAAAGTGCAGCACCACAGTGAAAGTGTTATCCAGCTTTTACAAACAATTTGTTTTGAAGTGATCACCAAATTCTGGGAGGCTGCTGAATCGCTGTGTGGGGTTTCTGAGGTGGAAAACGGCTCTGCTGGCAACCTCGCTGATGGCTCGGGCTTGAGCGACTGAGTGTTCTTCAACAACATTTACTCCTTTAACGTCCTTTGCAAATTTAAGTGATTGGCGTTTTATAACCATCTTGGCTACTAGACTTATTGGTCTTTTAGAAAGCTGTTTCCTCACTTCATTAAAAAATAGTTGAAGTGGTGAAACATAAGGTGTTCTTCAGGAGGGACAGGGAAGAGTGGAARTCATAGAGTAGCTCTAAGATGAATCTGGTTTATGTGTTTTTGATAAGGTTATGATAACTTTGTTGGATCTAAGTGTCTGCAAAGTTTTCTCATGGTTCTGACCTGAGAAATGCCACCCAGCCTGTGCCTCTAATTCAGCATTTGTCCATATTCCCCTCTTCTGAAACTGGTAAAAACTTCTTCAAACAGGTAATGGGCCAACATACATGGGCTGTGCATTTTTCTTAAATTCTTTGAGAAGAATGAACTAATTCCCATTCTTGTTCATCATTCTCTTTCCCCAGGGCATACAGCCCTCTGCTTCTCTGAATCCAGGGTTGGATATAGCACACTACTAATGGTGCTCCAGTCATCTCCCTGTAGAGTGTCAGGCATGCGATAGGCAACAGCTGAGACTCTCAGCCATGTAGCAACTGTAGCAGGCCCTGAAAAATGTAATTTTGTACCTCCCACCACCACCACTTAATCCAATGCAATTTCTGCTTCTAGCATGCATAAACATTCCTCTTCAAAAATAGCTTTTAGGCAAGCCTTTCAGCTTAGAAGTTATTCAAATGATTCAATGATTTTTATTTTTTTTTTTTTAAGATTGATGATGCTGGGAATACAGGAGATGGTACTCTGGGTATCATCTTGTCATCTCATATATGAAGCTTGTACCTGTAATGTTAGAAGTTTTGGGAAATTATGGAAGTTTTAACTTTTTTTTTTTTTCTTTCCTGCTCCTCTAGTTCCCTGAGCCAGATAAGCCTGTGAGACTTTTTAAATCTCAGACAGCTGCTGGTGTTATAAGTACTTCTTAATTGCATATTTTGGAGAGGCTATAATGGCCCAGTGATTTCCTAGATTTGCAGGCCAGAAGGCATCACCGTGATCATCTACTCTGACCTCCTCCAGAGCTGTAGGAATCACTGGGTGAAATCCCATTAAATGGATTAAACAGTAACTGTAAAATTAAAAAGATAATAAAATTTAATATTTCTTTTTGGTACTGGTCCAGGACTTAAGGTAGTGAGGTAGTGCAGTGCAAATGTACCTGATTTCCATGTTTTCTCCCTCTACTGTGTTGCAGAAGAGAAACCTTATCTCCTACCATTCAACAAGTGTTGGCTTTTTTTTTCCTTGAATGCTTCTACTTTAATACGGAAATGTAATCATCTTGGTGGATGTTAGGCTATCCATGCATCTGTAACAACTCCGGTATATCATCCCTGTCATGGCCCTGCTTATAGCCTGAGACCTCATATATATGTGACACATCACTTAGCAAAGATGACGGAGAGGACATGTATGATGTCCTCAGGATCCAGGAGTAGATCTGGCGCCTACATTTTATCTGCCAGCTTGTGTGAAACCGAACACATCCCAGAATCCCCCAGTGGAGAGCCAGGATCATTTATGCATCCTGTGCGTTACCTTAAACAAGAGCAGTCCTGGAGGCACCTGGTCACATGCCACAGTACAGATCACCTTTTTTGAGCTCACTGGTTCTTTTCAAATACTGCTTACTCTGGAAAGGATCAGATATCATCACTATTTCTATTATCTTTATCTTCTTTTTTTTGGCAGTGCAATAGGTTATGCACAGCACCTCCTGTGCAGCTGTTAAGCTGGTTGCTTTAAAGAAAATGGCACCAATCCTGTATTGCAATAGTCACACTAACCAGGTGAAGGTAACTCTGATTGACATAGTCTGAATTCCAGTAAAGGTGAAGTCAATACCAAGGCAACTTAAATTATAGTATTTGCTTTTCCTGCAATTGATTGTGTGTTTCCTGTTCCTCCCGACTTAACATAGGTGATTTACAGTCAACAGTGTGTGTGTGTGTGTGTAAGGATTCAGTGTAATTCAGCAAGGAGATTCTTCAGGAAAGATCTGACATACTGGGTTTTGTGTATTCCTCTGAAACAAACTTGGAGAAACAAGATTCCTATGTTATTACTCTGTGGATTAAAACAAAGTCTAGAAACATGTATCTACCTATCCCCAGTGGCATAGCTGTGGGAAGGTGCAATCAGAAATGTAAAGGCTCCATGTTTCTGTGCTGGTTCCAGTGCATCCCATGTGAAATTTCCCACAGCACTGGCAGGCACAGATAACCCTGCCTCCCTGCTGCTGGCGGAGGAGAAGGTGGGGGTTCCTTCATAGCAACCTTTTCCTTCTTGTCAGCCAGAAAGATTATTGATCTTGTTCTGATTCTCTGCAGAGGAGGAAAAAGTCTTTAGAGCACCGGCAATTTCCCTGGTGTGTAAAAATTATGCTGTGTCATTCATTACTTAAATGAAGGCTAGTTTGTGCTTAATTGAGTGGTAAAACTAAAGCAAAATATATCTCAATAGATTTAATTCCCATACCCATTCTACTGAAAACCAGAGATATCTTGCTAAGTAAGAAAGAAACTTTGGATATTTCCAGTCTGGAAAACTTGATGTCTGTAGTGCGGGGGAGGAGGGAATAAAAAAAAAAGGGACAGTAACTGTGGACGAATAGTTGGTCAGCAAAGTGCCTTGCCAGGTAGATAAAGAAGAATTTGGTTTTGCCCTGGCTGATGGAGTAGGTGACCTGGTGTTGTAGGTTTTTGTGCTGCACTGGCTTCTTCTCAGGTGGCCACTTCTGAAGTACTCATGGACTTCATGAGTTGCTTGGAGTTGTCTGACGTAATACGTTTCCTTCAGCAACACCAATATTGTGGAAATATCTACCCAGAGATGCAAAAGATGCAGGAATTGCAAGAGGTGCTCACTTGAATAATCATTTTGGATAATGCAAAAAGGGTTATGAATTAACAGGCTGGAAGAGTAAACAAGATTAGAGCTAAGTGCTTTCGGGGACTGTGTAAAAAATAGTCAAAGACTAATTGCAAAGGAGTGGGTGAGGCAAGCCCATAAATTAGAAGGGGTGAAAATGGAAAATGGAGAGGTCAGGTAGTAAGAGGTCAGGTAAAACAAGCAGTGAAGGAAATGAGAGGGCAAGAAAGATGGTGGGTGTTTCTTTAGGTAGAAAGCTCACAAAATCACAAAGTAGTGATTAAATTGTGGGTACAGTGAAGAGTATCTCATGAGAAAGAATATAAAAGTAGATAAAATGGCATATAGGATAAAAGAGTTAAGAAGAAAAGATTAGACTGAGTAGGCAAGAGAGAACAAAAAGGCAAGAAATTGAAAACAATATCTGAAGTTGAGAATTAATATCTACTGTAATATTTAAGGAAGAATAGGGGAGACAGACTGAAAGATACTTGTGAATGAGTGAAAAAAMCAAAAGAAAATATGGGAGAAAAATTAGTACCTTCCTGCAGAAACTAAAGGAAAGAAAAAGATTTTGTGTTTTACAGGGTCTGAAGGGTCCAGCAAGCAGGAAGGATAACAAACTTCCTTTAATAGTCCTTAAAGAATTTGAAAGAGCTTTATGAAAGTCACTGTTCCTAAGATGCAAACTGTAAGGCGAAAGTCAAAAGATGGTTTTCAAAAACAGCCAGAGCATCATTTGTTATGCATCTATTTTTTCCAACCTTGAGCATAAGTCATTACTACTGTCATTTTTGTGGCCTCCATTGTACTAGAAAACTGTAAGTCACAAGATAGCAAGTCACAAAACAATAGGAACTCTGAATATAAATACATATATTACATTGTACATGGCATTTTATCCTGTTGTATCTAACTACCTTTCTGATAATAATTAGTTCAGCAACATCACATCTTCTGGAGAAAGGAGATGAAAGCCAAGGAACATGAAGACTAAAGATACTAAAGCTATTGGTTTCAGTTTAGATACGTATATGGAAAGCTTTGATTTTGGAATGCCCTGTAAGGTTTATAGGGTCTGGTCTTTGAAGATTTCAGAACCAAAACAGCTTTTCCAAATGAAGGTCATGGTCACCTACAGTTCCTCAATACATTTGTGAAGTAGATCCTAAATGTCCCAGGTGCAGTATCCCAAATTTGAAGAAGATAAAAAGGGAAGTCAAGCATTTTTATGTAATTTGAGCAAGAAATCCAGCCACAACATCTTCTGAAGAACCTCAACCACTTTTTTTTTTTTTTTAAACACTAGTTTCTGGACTTAACAGATAACAACCTATTGCTTTTAGTGACTTATTACTGAGATGAAACGGGATTTCTGAATGAATGAAATATGTCATGAAAGCTAGAGTGGGAGAAATTAGGTCTTATGAGTCTGCAACGGCTAAAACAGAGACGTGTCCAAAGTTCATGGGGATCTTGCTTCTGTCTTCTGATGGCTTTGGGTCACATCTCCAAGTCCTGCATGTGATCTTGTTCATTATGAGAGAAGCAGGATTATTTTATAGTTTGTTTCTTCTGAGGAAGTATGGAATAGCTCTTCTGAGCTAACTCAGAACGAAAATGGTCCAGAAGTAGTAGAATTGCAATTCTCACCTCTAAATCTCCAGTAATCTCGCCTCGTATTCTCCCTGTCTTTTATTTTTCTCCCTCCTCTTCTCCTCTTCTGTCCTTCTCCCTTGTGCTCTGGAGTGTTCAGCCTGAATCTGAACAAATGTTAGGAGTGATGTGTGGAGTGTGAATACATGTTTCTCTGCTGACTTTGGGCCACAGGTAGTAAATGTATTAGCCTGAACAGTTACAACTTTTAATAGTGGACATTATGCAAGCACACAGGAACTATTGTTGACTGCACAAGTATCAAAGCCTATTGATTAGCTGCTACGTGGGCCATAATAAAACTATCATTATTAATTATGGTGGAGAAGTATATGTGTGTCCAAGTAGCAAGTTACATTTTTTATTTTTTTCTCAATTTATTGCTGAGACACAGTACATTGTAAGTCACCTTTGCATTTTGAGAGAGAAAATAATCTAACATTCTTGCATCATTTCAGACTAAAGGGGTTGTCTTATTGTCTTCCCAATTTCTACTGCAAGAAATCGTTACTAATATTTGTGAGCTGTTCCACGTAGAAATCACTGATTTTATAACCTCTATAATATAGGAGAGCAGTAATCTGTTTTTCAATATTAGGTCAAGTTGCTTTCATCTAATCTTGTGTGTTCCTTTCTTACAGTTTCTGTGCTAGAAATTGTAAAAGGAAGTGCTCTTATAAAAGATACGTTTATTGAGCAAAGGTTAGTTGTTTGTCATTATTGACAGCACTAGGGATATGAAACATGTTTTCTACAGCCATTGGTTAGACCTACCCCTTTCTTTATGGTACAGGTATAAAATACAAAATAGATACGAAAATATTATATTTTATGCAATATGAAAAACTAATGTATATTTAATCTTGAAGTTCTAACAGTTATTCTCTGTGAGGTGAACTATATATAGTTTCTGTTATAATACACCTATGAGCTTAGGCTGCTTTTCTCTATGTTTTATAATTTAGTTAATGCACTGCCTTGTGAATAAAATAAGTACTGGCACAAAATAAAATATTGGGGGAAAAAAGGATTATTTCTACTCAAAGTGGATAAACTCCAATTCTCCTCTGTAAGCTACAGACATGCCTTTTTGTTCATGTATCGTATATACAAGAGAGCTTCCAAGTTAATTCTCTTGTCCTCTGTGTCCTCAAACAGTTCCAAAGGAGCTATTATTTTAGAAGGAGATTAAGCTACCTTTTAAACTCAGAGCTCTAGATTCAAGATCATCTTACCTTACTCTTCTGCTTATTTTTCTCTTCCCTTCCTCTGTCCCCTCTCAAAAGAGGTGAAGCTGGAAGTACTCATTATCTCAAGGGAATGAAAGTGATTAATTTCTGTGAGATTACCAAGAAATGGAGGACCCGCAAAGGCATTCTCCTCAATAAGGATGTGGTGCAAAAGCACTGATGTCGATGCATATTCTTTAAGCTTATAGCACAGTATTAATTTTATTTTGCATTTGGGGGAGGTCCTTAGCCGGAATAAATCTGCAAAATTGATTTGCAATGAGGGTAGTTATGTCAGCTTGGACCAAGAGATCCTCTGTCTGTTGCACCGGTGTGATCTGCAGATCTGGCTACTACTAATTCCTGCTGAACAGTGACTGGCATTTTACACTGGACTTTTTTTTTGGTAAGAATTTTAGCCCTCTGGAAACAGGACAACTCATGTATTGAGTTACAGCGCTGGCACGTCACAGATACCCTGAATGGTCTTGTTACAATATCTTTATGCAGAAGTGTAGGTTATTAAACCTCACCTTTCTATTTTAGCCTCCCAGTGTTGCCTATGGATAGAGGGGAAAAAAACAGTTGTAGAGGCAACTGCAGTAGTTTTACTTTACGTTCAGAGCTTAAATTCAGGTTCAGAGCCCGATTTAAGTGTATAGTTACAGCTAGGCTTATTTTAAGACAAGCTGTTTAGGCAGTTTGAAGTCAGGATAATTGCTACCCATGCTCCACAGAGATGCTTATTCTTAAAGGCCTGGACATGCTACTCTGACCTAGGGAAGCACAGGTAGGAGCAGTGATAGTGTAGTTACAATTTTTTTCAGCCCTGTGAATTTTGCAGAGTAAAAAGAGTGGAAACTGATGACTTTGGAGCCTCATAATCTCCTTTTTAATATTGATAGGAAACCTACACTAATATGGCGATTAAATAAGCAATTTTTTGCACCTTTTCATTAAAGCCTGGGCTTTAATAATGATAAGAAAATTCAAAGAAACTGTGTATGATCCCAACTCTCTTCCTAAATTTTATTTCTTTTCTGAAGTCTACCTGCAGACGATTTACCTGCCTTATATTCACAGTGGATTCTGATAAGCTGCATTTGCTCCAGTCACTTGTCAGTAATTCTCTTGCAGGCTGTGCTCTCCACATTCCTGCTAACTATAAGAACGGTGGCCTTTTGTCTTTCTCTTTTCCTCTCTTTCTTGCCGCATCTATTCTTCCCACCCTCCACATGTGCTTTGTTGTATTTTTACTTTAGATCATTCCAGCTACTTTAGAAATGTGTATCCTTCCAAAACATATTCTTCAACTTATTTTTAATTAAATTCTTTGGTAAATAGCAACATCAGATGATTAGAGTAGAGAATGAAGGTGGCTTAATGGAAGGTGGCTGAAGTTTTTAATTCTGTGTTTTATTCCTTCACTTTATTTCAATTACAGTAATAATTTTACAAATCAATGCTTGATTGCGTAATCTGAGTTCTGTTTACTTTTGACTGGTTTTTTTGCAAGCTTCTTGTTTCAGTTGTGCATTAAGTGGCTTTGAAAGCTAGCTCAAATGATAAACTTAGATAATCAAAGCCACACTAACACAGGCTTGCTTCGTTCTTGCAGGGATATAGCACATAGAGTGGCGACTGAGGTCTGGTACACTTCTGCTGAGCCCTGGTCACGTTGTCACTTCAGGCAGGTTATCTTCAGCTGCAGTGAACCAGGCTGAGCCTTCCATCCTCTGGACCTTTTTGTTCATCCTGTTTTCCGTTCAGATGTGGCTTTCTTTGTACTGCACATTCAGATGAGAGTGATGGAGTCCTAGTGCTGATGAAATAAGGGAAAGGAAGGTGAATACATGCTGTAATATTCTATTGTGTTTTGGGAAGGAAACTGTTTATCTTATTATTCTCTCAGATATTAGTGCTGGAATAGAAAAATCACAATACTGATACAGTTCCCTATGCAGTTGTAGCAAGGCATGGGCTGGAGAATGTGCTACTTGCAATGCTGAGGGTGTCTCTGATAATTAGACTTTTTTTCTTTTTTTTTTTTAAAGGAGAAGAAAGCACTCAGCTTTTTTGTTCTCATCTTAGGTAGATTGCAAGCCCCCCGTTCCATATCTGTTTTGCATTCCTTTCATCATGTCCTCCCTTAGTCGTCTTTTTCTTAAGGTAAACAATTGTAGACTTTTCCATCTCCATTTATGAGAGAGCTCTGCTCTGCTACTCTCTCTCTTGCTTTCTTGGGGATGTATATAAGAACCATGGTGGGCAACTGCAGGGTGTGAAGGAAAGATGTTATTCTGGTGAGTAACTGGTGCTTTGTTAGTGATGGAGGTTTTCTGTTTAAAAGTACACAGTGAGCTTTTAAGGCATAGTTACATCTTTGCAGTAGGATCCTTCTGTTAGGACTACTTATGTAGGCAAAGGATTTTAAAAATTACTCCCTAATGGAAATGTTTTCAATAGAGAAAATGGATTTGTCTGTGTATTTGAGATATGTGTATAATACCGTTAGTGTATATGTAGATGTATTCACTAAAGTTATACATCAAAAATATGACTCTCAGTTGCAAGGTCAAGAATTGGAGAACTGGGAAAATCTAAATTTATAGTTCTTCATGCAATCTTAATTCTATGCATGCTGGATTTTTTCCAACACTTATCTTCCAACACTGAGCTCTTATCTTGCTCAAAGCCCGGTGTTTGGAAAAGTAGTTCAGATCATGAAATTTGAAAAACATGTCATAATCCTGAAAGGGCAGAATAAAGGCTGCGTGGCAGCGTAAAAGTCTGCCATTTCCTAAGCTTAAGTGTGTGATTTGCAATCTAAACATTTTAATGCAGTTTATTGTATGTCATTTCCTATTTATTTTGTTAAAGGCAAAGAGAAAAACAATTCTCTTATAAGTAATTGTAGAAGCTCTTACATGGCATATCATCAGGGTCTGAGAGCCTTCCCTTCAGCACTGCCACGTCGCCTGTGGCAGCAACTGGCAGCATTAATGTGGCTGGCTGCTAGCAGACTCTGAAACTGTGAAAGAAAAGCAGTCTGTGCAAGTTGAGGTTTCTTATTTTTTTGTAAGAAGGGACATTTCCTCCCTCTGGGTTGCTGCTAGAGACAGGGGAAGAAGCAGTGGGGACATGCAGTGTATCTGGGTGTTTGCACTTGGCTTGGCTGCTGTGGCCAAGGCTTGCTGGATCGGATGTTCAGCTGGCATCTGCCAGCGTGTTGGCTGTGCTGCCCCGAGAAATGCAAACAGAAAATGGTGACCTTTCGAATTTTGAGAACTCTAGAAGAAGGGAACAAACTGATTGTCCTAACTTCTTTCTCACCACTGTGTCTGTTTTTTATTGACATACATTGAGAAAATATGAGATAATTAGTGGAGACGATATTGATTTTATATTTAGATATTGTTGAATTTTTCTTTCTCTTATGAAAGGGTACACTATCACTGTTTCTTTCATATAGCAACATTTCTTTGATAAAATTAAGAAATGAGTTTCCCAGAATTCAGGGTATTTATATTTGCTTATGTCCACAGACAAAATACCACTTTTTGAATAAAATGTTATTCGGGCTCCTGTTGTGTCACTGATAATTGTTATTAATGGAATATGTGTTATTCTTTCTGGTAGACCTGCCAAGCCAAAGAATGAAAGTCTAAGGAAGTAGAATTAATAACTCTGTTGCAATGCATCATATAGATAAGCCAGTAATTGCGAGGTCAGATGGGTGTACATAGATAGATGGTTAACTGATTATGCTGTAATGAAAGCACAAACATTCTACATATGTTTATGAATAATGTTTCTCATAAAGAGTCCAGATTGATTGTCTACAAAGACATCTTCTGAACCAGAAATGATCAACAATCATGGTAATGAAATATTACAGATAAATTTGTGAATCCATATTAGAAGTAAATTTCAAGACCTTATAACTTGCTGCTCAGTCATTTCTGAGCAATGAGATAAATGAAAAATTCTGATAAAAGAATGTTCTTTTTTTCTGTTAACATATTTACCGATATCTTTACAACTGATGTGTCTTTTCTTTAGCCTAAATGAATCAAAAGAAAGCTTCAAATCACTGACAAAAGGAGGAGTTGAAAAATACATAGCGTGAGTTTCTCTGAAAGAATCGGTATATAGTTATATTTTTGTGTTACAAGAGACACAGGAATTAGATTTGTTGGTTTCCTAGCAACTAAGGGTCTCAGGATTTTAAAGCTGAAGATCAAACTTCTATCACCTGCTTAGAAGTACAGACAGATGTGTATTAATAAAAACAGTTTCTGAAATAATTTCAACATAAGCCAGTGAAGTACTTTATAGCAGTCTAAAAATAATAATATCTAGCTTTCTAGATCAATATCAACCCTAATCACAGGTTGGCAATAACTAATGTCTTTCTCATGTTATTCAAGATATTTATCAAATTCTTTTAAATATGTCCTTTGAGCCTTTTCAGGGGAAAAATAAGATCAACTATTGGGAGAAAGGAAGGTTGGAACTTCAGAAAAAAATCCATTTTTCATTTTTTGTATGCATCTAGTTGTGTCATTTTAAACTGCAGTTTGTTTTTAGTCCTTTCTCATGCTAGTCTTTTTTTATGCTTTAAAATTCAGACGCCAGTTTGGCTTTTTTTGCTAAAATACTTTGCAGTGTTAGCACATACAGCTTCTGTGTAGTAGCTTCCCAACCGGTGTGTTTTACTGGTTAAATGCAGAATACTCTTCAGGATGAAAAGGTGGTCTACAACCACTATTCCTGTAATTAACGATAGTCTGAACATAAGGGCATTCATGTCACACGTCCCCTCGCAAGCACCTGAGCTCAGCGCAGTGCAGGTACTTCCAGCTGTTGCTTGCAATGACCCTGGTTCCTGGACACGGATCAGTGATGTTTTCCTTGGTGCATGAAGTGTTTTGCAGAACATGCCTCATTCACACAAGTGAGCATAGCAGCTTACCGGCAAACTCTGATTTCAAGATGGCAAACTTAGTGGTGGGTAACATTTTGATGAGTTCAGTTCTGGGTTAATAAAGATGGACGCTTGCACTTGACACTTTATTCTAGCAGTCTGAAATACAAATGGCAGTATTTTCAAATGAGAAGTAGCAAACAATAGGTAGGCTGAAAAAATTCACAGGAAACAATAATGAAATAATGCCAAATGATTGGAAGTCATGACATTTACAAATGGAAGAGAGAGCTAAATTTGATGTATATAGTTTTGACCATACATAAGTAGTTGTGAAATCTACTTGTGAGGTAGAACACTTGTTACTTAGGATACGTTCTGTTACTGTTTCTCTGGACACTTGACTGGCTTTTAGCAAGTATCAAAAGGGCCTGGACATTTTGCATGAACATRGTTATACCTAGAGGTAAATAACTAGTGCTAATATGTTTTAGGATCAATACTGAAGCGTGTTAGCAATTGGTTTAGGCTTTCAAAGTACTATGGACTGAGGAAAATAGTTCCATAGTTATTGCAGATTTATTGTCTCTTTTACTTCTGGAAACAGATGTAGGATATGGAACATGGGACATGAAATCTGATCTGTCTGAAATACCTTTCTGTTCTCAGTGGTGCAGCTCATACCCCTTTTTATGGTTGTTGCTTTTTATATTGTGTCTTTTCATCTGAATCTTCTGTTCCTTGAAATTCAACACATACTTCTTTTTTATTTTATTTTTTTTTTTTATTTTGGGCAACTAATATCATTGAAAGCTCTTGCAGAAAACACAACACAAGTATGGCAAAGTCCATCCCTTAAATTTCTGTAATACTAGCAGTATGAACACAGTATTAATAAAGGCTGTTTTCATTAGGAAGCATGGGTACTTTGTGGCAACAGCATAGCTTGCCTTTATTCATTTACCTCTGTCCATGCATAAATACAGCTGAGATTTTTCTTGACTTCTAGTCTAGCTGAGAAACCATAATTTTGCCCAGACAATAAGGTTTTTCCCATGCAGAAGCTGATGTTATGTTGCCCTTGAAACTTTTAACAAACTGGGTGCCAGGAACTTGGCCTAAGGATGCAACACTCCCTACACAGTAATGTGAACTATTAAGCAAATGGCACAGAGCAATGTTCTTTCACTAAGCAAAAATGCTCTCATTTAGGTAAAATTTCAGCCTGCTGTTGGCTGTTACAAGCCAGAATGGCAAAGAGAAATAAAATGTAAAAGCAATATGAGTTTGAATCAGATTATGATAAGAGTCAGATGGTGCCATTACCCAGATACCCCCATAGGCAAGCGTTAGTAAAATTTGCCAGAATGGTATGCTGAAATATAATTCTCCGGTGGGAAGGACACTGAGATTCTAAAATCAACATTTAACTCTTTCACAAACCTCAAAAAATCAAAGCTGGACACTTAAGCACAGAGGAACCCTATTGAAACCAGTGCATGTGTGCTCTGCTGGATTGGAGCTATGAACTGAACTGGCCACGTTTCCGCAGTGAATCGGTTGCATTGGACCTGATAGCGTTGTGCCTAGACATGATTATTGTACAAGTGACCAAGAGAAACATGGGTGACAGAACAAAGCCCTACCAAAAGGAAAGAGTGAACCACTTATGCTGTTGAGCTCCTACTGGTGCAAACAACCCCATCAAAAGCAATCAGATTTCTTTTGTGAGCGTCTTGAAAAGTGAGGAGTTTGCAGTCTGAACCATAAACATAAGTACTGCTTTGTACTGCAGGAATATGTAGAGATAAATGAGTGTAACTAATTCAAGTATTTCAAAGTAGGATGTGTTTTCTCTGGGCTTTTTGCTTGAGATTGGTGGTGTTTTAAACTGTTTAAAAGAATTTAGGCATGCATGCATTCTACAGCTGCGTGTTCTACTTAAGAGCAGGAATGTTTGGTCGAATTAGATGAATTTTCAGAATGGATGAAATTCTATAGGTTTATGCAAGGGAAAATACATCCCAGTGCAGTCCTACAGGCATTTGCATGTCACTTTGCAGGCAGGACAGGACTTGAGGAAGCAATGAAATCTGAAGTACTGGTCACCAGACAACTATTTGAGAGGTTTGACTTCTGAGCTGCATAGCTGCTCCATGAGCCATTGGCTGCCTTTGAGCCTCTGTTCCTGCATTTGCCATCTGTCTTCTCTAAATACAGCTTAAACTCCCTGTGGCAAATGCCATTTTTCTCTCCTGTTTGTACAGTGCCTTGCACAATGACACCTCATTCCTAGATACATTAGTAGTATAAAAAAATTTTTGGAAAGAGGCCTAAGTTGGATGTGATAAAGGCACTGGCTTTGCAAAAGTCATAAACCTTACTCGGGATAACTACTTAAGCTATTTGTTCTTCTTTGTTGATGTTTGATTTCATTGGTTTGTGTTTTTGCATCACTTCTGTTTCTCAGGGGAATCATTAAGAAACACTTTTCTTCCCAATTTTAAAGTCATGTTTATTCATCACTTGCTAGTAAATTGTCTGGGAGCTCCTGCAACTCTTTAGATTGTCTATTCCTGTTCCTACTTTATGGAAAAGGGAGAGAAAAGATTTATAGGGGTAAGTAGTATTTTCTACAGAAAATGGTGAGCCCCATAAAATAAACAGGAAGACTCCCTACCTGTAGAAAACATACCCTTTAGTTCTTACATCCCTGACAGCTTCTGCCATCTCGTCACTGTTTCGTGAGAGACTGTTCAGAGCTTATTAGACACCGGAGGATTTTATTCTTCGCATTATTTCTTGCCTCCAGCCTAGAGTGGTTTACAGACTGACTGTGAGTGGTGGACCTGGACTGTGTAGCTTGGGAGGATTTTGTTTGCCTTGCCTTTGTTTGCTTTTCCCTTTTGTTTGTAACAGGCCAAATGGTCTCTCCTGATTCTGTGTTGCTTGAGGAGCCACCTCACATGGTACATAAGCAAAGCAGTCTATTAAGTTGGTTTTATTTATTAATAAGATACATCTGAGCATTTCAGAATAGCCGGGGTGAGAAGTGTTATGGTTGGCCCCGACACTGTTAGTTCTCAGCCTGCCTCAGGCTCCACAGGGCATCCTCCCTCCCAGCATGACCTGGTTGTTGAGTACCCTGGACCTTTGGAGTATGAAAAAGTGTTATTGACTGTAATTCTGATATGCCAGGAAGGGCTGAATTACCCAATATGAAGGAGAGGGCTAGAAAGGATGTTAAAAAGTTACACAAAAGCAGTGTGTTCTGGTTTCTTTCCAGAAAAAGGAGACCATCTACCTGCTCCATTGCACAACTTTCACAACTGCGTGATTCCTATGAGCTTAATGTCTGTCTTTTGGTTTGAAGCATCCCATCAAGTGTGCCAGGCTCTGTACGCTTCTGCCAGAGGAGAGAGAGGGTTTCCATTAATCTGCAGTATCTGACATGGTAATAGGACTCGGAGGATTTGCCTGTTTCCCACGCTCCAGACAGGTGCTTTTGGAAATGCTTCTTTTCTGTTGATCTCACCAAAGTATCACTTTTAAGAGTTATGTGAGGAAATTGAAAATGTCTAGCGGGGTTATGTTCCCATGAACAACATGCAAGTGCAGATGCCCTTACCTGTGTGGGTGACTTCGAAAACCTTAGATTAGGTGCTGAGRTCACCTTGAAAGCAGAAAGTTAAATTTTATCTTTAATATCTGTGTGTTTTGATATTCTGTTTGAGCTGTGTAACTATTACAGCTATGTCACTTGTGCATGTGTTCTCTGAAGAATTTGTGCAAAGTAGTTAAGGAAAAACACGTATTTCAGGGTGAAAGTTGTAGAAAAGCACCTGGCTGAGGCTTACTGTTCTGTGACATAACAGGAGGTCTAGGGGAAAGCATCTGAGAAGAAGTTTTTTCTATCTTCGGGCACCTTAATCCACATCTTGCTTCACCTTGAAGATACAGATGGGTGTGTGAGCAACCCTTTATATAACTAAGCCTGGGTGTCCTCCCAACCAGAATAATTCATGCTAACTGTGCGAAAAATATGCTTATTTGAGGGTTAATAGCAACAGAATGATGGAGACCTCCTTTGAAATACAGCCTGCATTAATAAAGGTATGGGCATTCACTGGTGTCAAGCTAAATGCTTCTTGTTTTTTATGGAATGCTTATTCTGAAACACAAGAAAAGTCGTTTCCTATTGTAATTTTTTTTCAGAGTATCTATCAAATTAGGTTGTTGAATATTTGCAGAGCAATAACTCAGGATTGACTGGTGGAAATCTTATAATCCAGGAACGTGACCCAGCACAATATCATCCTAATTTCCTCTGCGAGGATTAATTCTGCTGTTTTCTTCCTCTATGACAGTGAATCGAGCATGTGGCAGATAGTGCACAGTAAACGCATCCTGATCTCACCTAATCTTTGCAAACACTTCCAAGTGACCTTTTTGTTGAATGTCCTTTAAAAGCTTCTAGGATATTATTAAAAATAGCAAAAGAAATTACTGACAAAGCAAGCAGGACTCCATTTCTTCTCAAGCTTTGCTGTGCAGCTCACATCTTTTCTATGGAAAGTTTTGTCTTCTTCACTGACTCAGCTTGTTTTTGTTTTCTCTGGATTAATCAACTGTTCATTTATTTTTAACTAAACTCAAGTTGAATGAATGCTAAAGGAAGGATTCCTAAATGTGTAATGAAGCAGCCTTTCTGCTGTCTTGTATGTTGGAGTGCTATACACCAGCGTGACCTGAGCGTAAACCACTATGGCATAGTGTTTCACACCTGCACACCTTGTGCTGTAGACAAAGGCCCATCAGGAATGGCCAGGGAGGACCGGGGGTGGTAGAGATGTCAGTGGCAAACTGTCTGGATCACTGACTCTAATGTTGTGCTACAAGCACGAGCCACAGTACCGCTTCTCCTGCCTTCCTTACTACACCTTCCAGAAGGCACTGTTTCCGATGTGGGCACTTCATTGGCCTTTTCACCTGTGTAAATGGACTTTATTTTTGCCTGACTAGACACAATTTTCATTTTTGGCCAGGCAGGCCACTTACCAGAGTGGCCCAGATGCTTTCAGCATGTCAAACACATTGGGTCACTCTGGTGTACACGTGAGGCCCTCACAGCATCTGTGTGTGCAACAAGAACACTCATGTCAAGAAAATACTTCATCAAGTTCTTAAACACCTGTGATTCTGCCTAATAAAGTCTCTGTAGCACATAGCTTTTATACTAAAGTTAATGATGCTTTAAGGCAGCGTAGTAGGTCCAGGCTCTGGCTGAAACAGCTGCCATCAATTTCCCGTTGTGCTGTCGGTTTGTATATTTGACAATCTATCCATTTGTTTCCTTGGTCTCATCCATCATTTGCTCACAGTGCTTTCCAACAATTGTTGTCTTCCTACCAGCCTCTAATTTCACCTCCTTAAATTCATCACACCAGTAGTATTTATCTTGATTGAGAATTCATCACAATTACTCCTGCAATGGAGAACGAGTTTTAAAAAAAGTAAGTGTCTCTCATGTGCTGTAGCTTATCTGAAAACTATCCTTCCTGTTGGAAAGGAAAGGAAACAGAGAAAATGGGACTTCGTCACAGGTCCTACAGTTCAGTCCTTCCCAAAAACTTTGTCAAAACACTGTTTAATACTTGTTACCCTGGAAGGAGCTCAGTTTGCTCAGAGTTGGGGCCATGCTGTCGCCTGTTGGCTCCTGCTTTACTCATGCTTGTATGAATCAAGTGCTCATCTAGCCAATCGCTCAAGCTTTTATCACCATAACAGCTGAGTACCACTGTCCTTGATCTTGTCTAACCCTTTTCTTTCAATATGTAGAATTTGAGATGTTATATGGAAAATTTACAGGATGTAACCTTCTGTTGTCTGCAGGTGGGGCAGGGGCTGAGTGAGCTGCCTCTTGCACCAGCCCATCTTTGCCCACCAGTTCTGTCCTGGTTTGCCACGCCAATGTGCAAGAAATGTATCTGAGTTATTTTTTATGCTTTATTAGTCATGTGGCTCTCCAAAGGAGATGCAGAGCAGGGCTGAGCCTTTGTGGTGGTTGTCACGGTTTGGACATCTTTACGCTGGTCACTGTCTGCATTTGCTGAAGGCATTTCTCACTGAGCAAATCAGTGTTGGGGTGTAGAAGCAAAAAGTGATGAGATCTGAAAGAATGTATAGGGAAGGGTTTGTAGATCTGTCCCTTCCATTGTCGCCTCCTGGCAGACCTGAAGGACCTGGAGCTCAGCGTGGTCAGCCCTCTCCTCCCTGGCCTGGGGATGCTCTTCCCCTGTCTCCTGTGTCTGGCTGGTGGCTCTGATCGGGGCTCTGCACCCTGGGCCCATGTCCCCAGTCCCACTCAGGCTCCTGGAGGCAGTTTTACCTTCCCTCCCAAATATTTCTTCTCACCCATTTCTTATGTCTGGGAAGACTATAATACAATTGTGGACAATTCCCAACCCCGCCCCAACAAATTACCATCACTTGTTGGAAAGGCATTTGCTCCCACTGGAAAAATTTAGTTGTATTACAGCGATGCTGAGAAGCTGCATCAGAGACTCATTGCCATGCTCATCCGTGTTACAGATAATCACAGCTCCAAATTGTTTGCACCTAAGCAAAAAAACCAAAGCCTCAAAGACCTTGTTACGTCTGTTATATGGGTGAGGAACTTGAAGCATGAGGGGATAAAGGGACTAACCAAAGTTTCCATCAGTAGCCTGTGCCAGAAGCAAGGCTTCTCTGAGATCTTACAGATTTATTTCCTATCTTACCAGAGCAGCTTTTTTCCCCTTGCTTTTCATAAGCAATTTTTAAAGTGTAGTCTTTGCTTTGGTTTTCTTGATGAGATTATTGCAGTGTTCAAGATACCTACTGTTCTGGATCTTGTCTGGGCAAGCAGGATAACCTACAGGGATTTTTCAAAGGGTTTCAAATGAGTTATGTCTCTGTCAAAAGTAAAACCTGATTCTATATGGTTAAAATACACAGAAGAGTCTGTTTCTTATCCAGTCATTACACAATGACTTGTATAATGTAAATATGTAGAGCATTTTTCTGAAACGATGGTTTAAAAAGGCACTGTTTTACAGTGTCCTATCTAAAGTCTGTCCTTTGTCCTATGCAAATCCCAGGAACTTGCAAGGAGGTTTCCCTGACTTTGGCTTTTCTTTCTTTTCTGTTTCTGGCTTTTTTTTTTTTTTTTTTTTTTTTTT